>OY992534.1:8429089-9029089 GCA_963921185.1 Dasysyrphus tricinctus
ATATATATATTATAATTTTTATTATTCAAAAGAGTATGTTACCAAGATTTAACCTTACGAAGAATGATCCGCTCGCTTTGCTGGTTGAACTAAAAAGGGAAGATTATCTTAGGCATCGACTTGCAAGCAGCCAAAAAATAGTACACAACATATGTAATGTTTGTACTTGGCCTTGGATGAGGATTAAGATTAGCACAGTAAATGCATAAGGCACGCGCAATAAGTACAGTGAGTCAGATCATTTTTCATAAAAGGTTGTACAATTGCGAAATTTAAATATTGAACATAACTAGGTAGATGTAATCACAAACATCCCGGCCCCCCTGGAACATGTTTCAGGACCTTGGTAATACGGCAAGCTTGGTAATGGGGCGAGTGCTTGTGCCCTTGCTGGTTATGACAGTGGCCACTCGTACTCGATTATCTGCTCCTGGATTCACGCTTTCAATTCTTCCTAGTAGCCATTTGGTTGGAGGAAGATTGGGCTCCTTAATGACAACTAAATCACCTGGCTTCAAGTTGGTTAAGTCCTTTTGCCACTTAGGACGCTCCTGGAGGGAAGTCAGATATTCCATCTGCCATCTTTTCCAAAACCCTTGGACCATGAGACCCCCAATGAGTCAATCGATTTGGTGGTGTTTCTAGTAGGTTAGGCTCCGGTACTGCGGTTAAGGGCTCACCTACAAGAAAATGAGCTGGGGTTAAAGGGTTGAAATCATAATCGGATAAAGAACACAAAGGACGAGAATTTAAAACTGCTTCAATTTGTGTGAGGACAGTATACAGCTCCTCAAATGTTAAGATTGAGTTCCCAAGAACACGACGAAGATGCAGCTTAACAGATCGAACGCCAGACTCCCAAAGTCCACCAAAATGGGGTGCGAATGGTGGGATGAAGTGCCATGCTATACCATCCTTCGCAAGAGCTGTGCTGACTTCTTCGTTATGAACCTGTGACATAATTACCTTGTGCATTTCGTCTAGGCACCGACGGGCACCCTTGAAATTGCTGCCGTTGTCGCTGTAAATATTGCTGCACTTACCACGGCGAGAAACAAACCTCCTCAAGGCAGCGAGAAAAGCATCTGTAGTCAGGTCACTTACTACTTCCAGGTGAATGGCCTTTGTGGACATACAAATGAAAAGCGCAATGTATGCCTTAGAAAGCCTGGGCTTACGTCCTCGAGAAAGTTTTATAGTCAGAGGGCCAGCATAGTCGCAACCCGTATTTGAAAATGCTCGGGATGCATATATTCTTTCCGAAGGTAAGTCGCCCATGAGTTGAGTTGTTGTTGCCTTCCTCTGCATGAAACATGGTTTGCAGCTATGCACGATCTTACGAATCAAATTCCGACTTCCGAGTATCCAATACTGCTGCCTTAGAATAGCAAAGGTTGCAGAGACCCCAGTATGAAGATAGTTGTTATGAGTTTCTAAAGCTATTAAGGATGAGACATGATTATTAGTGGGTAGAATAATAGGATGTTTTATATTATAGGAACAAATAGAATTTTTGATTCTACCACCGACTCTAAGAATTCCATCGATGTCAATAAATGGTGAATACTTAATAAGTTTTGATTTAAGGGGAAGTTCTTTGTTGAGTTTAAGATAATTTATGTCTTTTTCGAATGCGAGCTTTTGAACATGTCTTATTATGATTTTTTTTGCGTTTTGAATTTCACTCAAACTGAGTGTCGACGAATACGGCACAACATTTTTTAACCGGCCTTTCGGTAGAACTCGTAAACACCACGCGACGATTCTTTGTAATCGATACCAGGAAGAGATTTTTTCGATGAGGGTTTGCAAAGAGTTGATTTCGAGGGTACTCGCGAGTGTCACTGTTCTTGTTAGTTTTTCTTCAAGGAATGGAGTTTCACTTTCAGGTTTTTCAGGGATAAAGTTAGATTTAGGCCAGAATGTTTCTACTTTTGAAAGCCATGATGGACCGTTCCACCAAAGGCTATGATCGGGTAGATGTGATGGACGTATTCCACGCGATGCACAGTCTGCTGGATTATATTCCGACGCGATATGATGCCAAGATTGTAGTGGAACTGTTTCGAGGATTGTAGCGATGCGGTTAGCCACAAAAGTATTCCAACGACGAGGTGGAGATGCGAGCCAGTGCAGAACAATTTCTGAGTCGCACCAGGCAAACACTTTAGAAATTTGGGTCGTGAACGAGGTTTTGACTAAAGTGAATAGCCTACTAAGGAGTACAGCGCCACATAGTTCTAGGCGTGGGATGGTTACTGGTTTTAATGGAGCAACCTTTGTTTTTGCAGCTACGATTATCGTTTTAAATTTACCTGAACCAATTTTGTATCTGGCGTAAATAACCGCTGCATATGCGGCCAAGGAAGCGTCAGAAAAGCCGTGGAGTTCAATACTATTTTGATCACTCCTAGTAATATTGCGTGGGACCCGAATCCTCCCAAAGCAATGAAGCTCTAATCTATATTCCATCCATTTTTTAGCAATCAAAGGGGGTAATTGATCATCCCAGCCCAGCTTTACGTCAGAGGACCAGAGCTCTTGAAACAAAATTTTAAAGAGGATTACAGAAGGAGCTAAAAACCCAAGTGGATCGAAGATTTGCGCGATTTCAGACAACAACGTTCGTCTGGTTGGGACAGAACTCGTACGTAATTGACCCATTCTAAATGAAAACTCATCCTTACGTGGGTTCCAGAACATTCCCAGGACTTTTACTAACGAATTTGATTGTTCAGGATCTGACCAACAGAAATCGCACTCACTTTGTGGCAGCTTAGCTAACAGTGGCCAACAATTAGATGTCCATTTACGAAGTTGAAGTTCAGCTTTGGATAATAACTCGATGAGCTCGGATTGAAGATCTAATAAAGTTTTAACGGAATTAGTCCCTGTCATTACATCGTCTACGTATACGTCATTCAAGAGGACACGCGAAGCAGTTGGATACATCATTTTATAGTCTTCAGCGAGCTGTCTCAGGACCCTTACGGACAGGAATGGAGCGGAGGCAGTTCCATATGTGACGGTCAAAAGACGAAAGTGTTTGATTTCATCATTCGGACTTTCTCGCCAAACGATTCTCTGGAAGTCAGTGTGCTGCGCATCGACCCATATTTGTCGGAACATCTTTACTATATCGGCAGTGAAGACATACCGATGTTGACGAAAACGAAGACAAACCCCTAGCAAATCACGCTGAATGGGAGGACCGATCATTAGCTGAGAATTCAATGATTGACCTAGTGAATCCTTAACTGACCCATCGAAGACAACTCGCAGCTTCGTCGATGAGCTATCTGGTTTAAATACTGCATGGTGTGGTAAATAAAATTGTTTTCCGTCAAATGGAGTCTCTAACTGCTCTGGGCGAATCATTTCCATGTGTCCTAATGAAATATACTCCTGCATAAACTGTGTATAGGATTGGTGCAGTTGAGGATTAGATTTAAAACGACGTTCCATTGACAATAAGCGAGAAACTGCAGACTTAAGCGTATCACCGAAAGAAGGAGAAGAGGTTTTGAACGGAAGTTTGACAATATATTTTCCCTGATGAGAACGAGAGAAGGAATTACGAAAATGAATTTCTGCTGGATCATTAATAGCTGCTTGGTCTTTTGAAGGGCTGACTTCTTCGAGTTCCCAAAACTTTTGCAGGATTACATCAACATCAACGCTGGCGTGAACTGTAGAGATAGGTAGTTTGCTAGGTTCGACAACTTCTCCGGATATAACCCAACCGAACAACGTATTCTGCGCCACTGGTGTTCCTAACGGACCTCGAATTTGTTCTCCCCTCAAAATACTCCATAACTTGTCTGCTCCTAATAACATATCTATATGTCCTGGCACATTGAATTGTGGATCAGCTAACGTCAGATTCGAAACATGAGACCAACCAGAAATGTCTATCAGCTGAGAAGGCAACTGAGATGTCAACCTCTTAAGAATATACGCATCCATGAAAAGAGAATCTGAATTGTTTCGTGAAACTAATTGCAAGGGAATATATCCTTTTGTAAACCCCGCTTCGGTTTTTGATAACCCAAGAATGGGTATACGAGCATGCTTCCTAGTAAGACCAAGCCTTTGTGCAAAAGATTCTACAATAAAGGATACCTGCGACCCTGAATCAAGCAAAACCCTACAGTTCACGAACGCTCCCTGATTGTCTCGAACCCTGGCCACCATAGTTGGTAAGATTGTTTGACGAAAGCCAGAATCAAGCGAATGATTGTTTACGATTGAAGGTGTGGAGTTTGTTGCAGTTAAGGGATTAGATGAAAAAGCTGGACTCGTGTTAGGAGCCATGGATGCAAGAGGAATACCTTCTTGTTCGTGGTTATGAACCAAAGAGTGGTGGCGCGAATTACACACCCGACAGCGAAATGTGGACCGACACTTGAACGACGAATGCCCAACGCGAAGGCAGTTGAAGCATAATGATTTGGTTTTGGCAAAGTTTCTACGCGCACCGATATCTAATGCAACGAATTCAGAGCACTGAGGCAGAATGTGAGGACCTTGACACTTAGGGCATTTTATCTGAGTTTGAGTTGATTCGGCCAAATGAGCTCTTAATGGTTTTTGCCGTGTCGTACTTGAACGGCCTAACGATTGAGACGATTCAAGAGCATCACACCTCAATTGTAAAAAGTTTAAAAGTTCATCAAAGAAGCAGTCATCGCGTGACCCTACCTCCTCAGCCCAAGCTTGCCTGGATTCGTTGTCGAGTTTGTTCAGCAGTAAATATATGATCCATGGATCGCGACCGGTTTGATGAATAGAATTAAGTCCCCGAATAATTTCATCAGCTCCATCAATAACTGTTCGGAGCAACTGTACATTAGAAACGTTAATAGTGGGCAAAGATAAAAAAGATTGGATGTATGATTGTGCGATTATATTCACCCGATCGTATCTTTTCTCAAGTCTTTCCCACGCTTCAATATAATTCGATTCTGAAATTGGAATTGTTTTTACTAGATCGAACGCGGTGTCTCGTAAAAACGATTTGAGATAGTGGAATTTTTGAGTGGCTGTGAGATCATTTTTGGAATCTACAGTACTCGTAAAAAGATCGCGAAACGTTGGCCAATCTTTATAGCTTCCCGTAAATGGCTGAATGGTGATGGGTTGGAGTTTGACCGACGATGACGTTGTTCTTGGTGTCGTATTGAGAATTTCGAGGAACGAAGACTGCTGTTGTGCAAGCTGTTCAATAGCTGTTTTATCAGCCTGGTTTGCAACGGATTGTCTTTCCCGAATTGCTTTCATAAGACACGATTGCGCGCGAAAAAACTTTTCTTCATAGGTACCGAATTCTACCTCTAGATTAACAAATTCTTCATCATTTGCACTAGCAACAAGTTCATTGTGCAAAAAAGAAAATTCTTCCCATGTCTGTTCGAGAGTCTTGATACGAATTTCAAGCATTTCGATTGTTGTAGATTCGTCAATTGTGGCTATAAAATCCGCCGCACGAGTTAGCCTACCCTTTGCATTACCACGTTTCTGTTTTATCGACGTCATTTTAATTTAAATTGTTCTTCACGATTTTCTTCAATTTAATTCAAGAATCTTAAAGTTTTTTGATTAGGACAACCTATGAACACGAGGGAAAATTGTTCAGTTTCTTCGTAAGAAGTTGATTTCGAAAAAAAAGATTACACTGCGATTAAATTGCGACGATGAATTATTTTAATTAAGAACAGAAAACCTCGAATAACACACAAGCTAGTTCAATTTATATTAGGCTTAGAAGGACCAGTACGATGATTGAGATTCCAAATAAAATTCGATGACGATTTAACTATACAGTAGGGAGCAAAAATGAGTACATGTTTGTAACTCGCGCACTTATTGATGCATAACAACAGAAATAATAAAGCAAATTGAAAAATTGTTTTTGCTCTGTATTTTGTGTTCAATTCTCAACAAAATGGTATATAATACATAACGGAAAGGAGCGAGCTCTAAGAAAAAAACAAGTAAAACAAAAATAAATCGCATGTACTCAATTTTGCACCAAGCGTTAATCAGCAAAAATATCGAAGTTTACTGTTAGATTTGCAAGTTTTTGGTTTGTTTATGACTTCCTTTATCTTTTGTAGTTTGAGATATGTTTAATTGCGTATGGTTAGAACTTTCACCAGCGTATTTTAATAAATGAAATAAATAATTATAAAAATGTCATTGCTCTTAAAAATTATGAGGAAACTATCACGACAGATTGAGGACAGTATTGTAGTCATGACAAAGAGTGGCTTCTCGACGCAAATGATAGCCAAGAAGCTTAAAATAAGCCAATCGGTGGTCATAAAAGTCCAGAAAAGGCGAGTTATTGTTCCTAAAGCACAAGTCAAAGGCCGCAAAAATTTTTTGACGGATGCGGACGGCCCTCGCAGGATATTAGAAATGAAAAGGAACAAGTGTTGAACACCACATCATGCTTCTTTAGCAATAAATAAGCCCCTTAGCCGATGGAATGCAAGAAGAACCCTCAACGACATTGGTTATATCTCAGCGGTTAAAAGAACAAAAGCCTGAACTGTCGAAAAAAATGCTAAGGTGTGGTTAAAGTTCGACAGAGAACATAGAACTTGGACATATGACCACACTACACGTTTCCAAATACTTGTTGTCCAATTTCTGTGTTCTCTGTCGAACTTTAACCACACCTAAGCATTTTTTCCGACAGTTCAGGCTTTTGTTCTTTTAACCGCTGAGATATAACCAATGTCGTTGAGGGTTCTTCTTGCAGTCCATCGGCTAAGGGGCTTATTTATTGCTAAAGAAGCATGATTTGGTGTTCAACACTTGTTCCTTTTCATTTCTAATATCCTGCGAGGGCCGTCCGCATCCGTCAAAAAATTTTTGCGGCCTTTGACTTGTGCTTTAGGAACAATAACTCGCCTTTTCTGGACTTTTATGACCACCGATTGGCTTATTTTAAGCTTCTTGGCTATCATTTGCGTCGAGAAGCCACTCTTTGTCATGACTACAATACTGTCCTCAATCTGTCGTGATAGTTTCCTCATAATTTTTAAGAGCAATGACATTTTTATAATTATTTATTTCATTTATTAAAATACGCTGGTGAAAGTTCTAACCATACGCAATTAAACATATCTCAAACTACAAAAGATAAAGGAAGTCATAAACAAACCAAAAACTTGCAAATCTAACAGTAAACTTCGATATTTTTGCTGATTAACGCTTGGTGCAAAATTGAGTACATGCGATTTATTTTTGTTTTACTTGTTTTTTTCTTAGAGCTCGCTCCTTTCCGTTATGTATTATATACCATTTTGTTGAGAATTGAACACAAAATACAGAGCAAAAAAAATTTTTCAATTTGCTTTATTATTTCTGTTGTTATGCATCAATAAGTGCGCGAGTTACAAACATGTACTCATTTTTGCTCCCTACTGTATATATATTATAATTTTTATTATTCAAAAGAGTATGTTACCAAGATTTAACCTTACGAAGAATGATCCGCTCGCTTTGCTGGTTGAACTAAAAAGGGAAGATTATCTTAGGCATCGACTTGCAAGCAGCCAAAAAATAGTACACAACATATGTAATGTTTGTACTTGGCCTTGGATGAGGATTAAGATTAGCACAGTAAATGCATAAGGCACGCGCAATAAGTACAGTGAGTCAGATCATTTTTCATAAAAGGTTGTACAATTGCGAAATTTAAATATTGAACATAACTAGGTAGATGTAATCACAAACAGGCGTGGCATGCACCCACTTTTTTCAAAAATAGTTATAAACTATAAGGAGCACTTCCGATTGATGTAGAACGACACAAATTGGCAGAGTGGTAGGGTTTGACTTGCATACAAAGGTAAAAGTAAGAAATTTATAATTTTCAGCTCAAAGGGCGTGGCATTCAGCTGCTTTTCAAAAATTGTTATCAATTATACCAATAATGCACTTCCGATTGTTGATAAACGATGAAAATTGGTAGAACGGTATGACTCTAAGAGCATACAAATAAAAAAATACAAAATTGAGACTTTTCATTCAGGGGGCGTGGCATCCAGCCACTTTCTCAGAATGGCTATTATTTATATGGAGGATTTTTGTTTGTCAGCCAAAAAAAGTAATGAGATCTTAAATATATGCCAAGTTTCATGAAGTTTTTTATAAAATATCTTAAGTAGAGTAAATATCAAAACAACTCTAAATTATGACAGAAATTTTGTTTTTAATGATTACTGATTAAAATTTGGTGGATTTACTTGGATTGGATCCCTTAATTACTTACTTTATCACAAATTTAAAATGTATGAAAACTTGACCAGTGAACCCATCAACATTTAATCAGTAGGTAATCTTCCACATACCAAATATCTGTCATAGTTTGGAGTTGATTCAATATTACTCTAGTTAAGATATTTGATATTAATTTTAGAGCCTTTTTGTCTTTTGTTTTTGTAATTTACTATTTTCTTCTAACTCATTTGTAGAAAATTTTGAATTTACGAACTACTTTATAGCATTGAACCATTAGAGAAAATCTAACACCTAGTCGTGCATTTTATTCAAATATTACCAACAATACCTTTTTCATGAAAAATCTTTGTTGTCTATAAATTGGGAACAAATTTAACGTAAGCTCTCTCAAAATATAAACCAAAACACTTTTTTTAATCCTGTAATTCCACTTTCCCAAAAATCAAACAATTAAACAAAAAAATTCCTCATATTCTATGTCTTAAATGCAATTGGAGCCGCGCGATCATTTTTATTGTCATTTGATTGGTATTCGGATAATGACAACTACTCAAAAAAAAAAACATCATACAAATACCTACTTTTTTCATCTTTTCTTAAATTTGAAGTCATGTTGGTAAGAGGTATACATATATATGTATAAATGTACCTACATACCTACTCACTGCACTGAGTAGATACATACAATTCACAAAAAAAAAAAAACAAAAAAAAGTTAATTTTAACGAATTGATTGAAGTGAACAAGCAAATAAACAGATTCTTATGAGGCCCCTAACCGTTGGTTGGTTACTTGCGGGGTAACCCACTTCGGGGTATCTTTTAATGGAAAAATAATGTGTGTAGATACAGTTTGAAGTCCATTGTTTTCTTTACAAAAAATTTATAAAAAAAATTAATCCAAGCCAAATAAAAAAAATGTCTTCGATTTCATTTATGAGATTTAGACACTTTTTTGTAGATATTTTTGTTGTTTTTTTTTTTTTTGTTCGATAATAATCTGCGCGCTCTCTGACTGAGGACATAAAGGTAACTAGTTTTATCGTTTAAGCTGGCTATAGAAAAAATATAAATTCCATTACAGGGTCGCACGTACTTGGTCTAATGTATGAGCTAGCTAAGATCTTTAAAAAGGTCAAATGTTTGAAGTTGAAATACTTAACTAAAATGTGACCCAAAAAGTAAACAATTTTGAGTTCAAAACAAAATAGAACTCCATGTTTGGGAATATATGGAAACGATTTTAAGAAAACTTTACAGAATAGATACAAAATTTACCGAAAACCATGCTTCCTCAAGCAAACCTTATTGAGTCTAAAACTTATTATAAAAAAATAAATTATAATACTTAATTAAATTTTTGTAAAAATGAGCTTCTTTTAAACGTAATCATTTTTTTGTGTTTTTGTATTCACACGGCCAAAACCTTAAGTTTACAAAGAAATAAATTTATAGAAATAAATAATGCTTATTATGTTTATATCAAATAGTAAGCCAAATATTAAATAGACAAAAGGCAAGAGTTTCGAAATTGAAATTTTTTTTAACTTTTCTATTACTAAAGGAATAACCAAATTTTAGGAAGTTTTATCAAAAAATTACCGAAACTATTCGCTTACAACATGGCTTTATAAAAAAACTAACGAAACTTTTTTTAGTAAAGGGCCTAAAATCAAAATTTTTTACAGAGTTTCGTAACTGAAACGAATTGTAAGCTTTAATATTCTGTGGTTTAATAAATAAACAAATTCCAGGAAGTTTTATCAAAAATTTAATGAAACTATTGGTGATAAAGGCATACCAAAAGTCAAAATTTTTGACACAAAGTTACGTAGGTGAAACTGTGTAATGCTACATTTCCACCTGACACTAATCTGAGATTTAATAAGATTTACCTCAAATCTCCTTCAAATCTCGGAGATTTACCATACAAATTTATTTCGTAAATCTTGAAGATTAGAAATTAATCTTGTTAAATCTTCCTAGGACAAATAGTTTTACAAATCGAACTAACCTTTTCTTAAATGGTGCTGAACGATTCATTCGAGATTCGCATTCAGTTCTTCATTGTTTCACACGAATCAAACATTCTGTCTCATTCGCACTTCATAAGAAAAATTGGAGCGCCATTTGCATTTTTGAAGGTGCTGTCAAATTTAATCTTTTTTAAATCTTTTTGTGCGGTGGAAACACCAAAAAGATTTATTAAATCCAATCTGAGATAAACCTTTGGTGGAAACATAGCATAAGGCTTTCATTATTTGTGATTTAAGAAATAAAAAAAATTGTTTCGAAAATTTAACGAAAGTTTTGTTAATAAATGCTTACCGAAGAAGCATTCAACCACCGCTTATCAAAGTTTTTGATAGAGTTTCGTTTTTAAAACGAATTAAAAGGTTTTTTGTGATTCTAAAAACAAACGAGTTCCAGGAAGTTTTGTCGAAAACTAAACAAAACTATTTTCTTATCAATGGAACATTCAACTACCGATTATCACAATTTTTGACAGTGTCGTATTTGAAACTTTTGTAAGCTTTGATTTTCTGTGTCTTAAAAAATAAACGAAGTCCGGGGAGCTTTTTTTTAGAAATTTTACCGAAACTATTTGTAATAAAGACAATTCAAAGAGAATATAACCGACAACAGTATTAACCATGATTAATCTTTTGTCAGTTCAGAAAAAAATAAATGGAAACCTAGCTTTAGATATTTTAAATGTCGTTTTTTTACACGAAACCCATACTTGTCTTATAGAGGAGGTAGGTAAAAATCAAAGATATGTCATGTTTTTCTATTTCCAAGTTCCTAAAGATATTTTTTGGCTGCTGCGTTTGTGTCTTGGGATTTGTTTTTTTTTTTTTTCCTAAGATATGTATGCTCAATTTTTCTTATGATTGACACTTTAAGTTGACTTTTGAATTCAGATCATATTTAAATCTCGTTTTCTTTTTTATTAGGTTTAATGTGTAAACTGGGGGCGGCAATAGAACTGAGTAATTGATTTTAACAGAAAAAAAAACATATATACATATACTGGAAGGGAGAGGTTAATGTTTGTTAGAGCAAAGAAATAATTCAATCATCTATGTATGTATAAAATATACCCCTACGTACTTTTGTTTGTACATAATGAGAAGTTAAAGCTCTTTCAGCAAAAAAAAATTAAACCTTGTTTTATAATAAAAATGATCTACAACTCCGATGATGTGATTCTCATGAAATGAGTCCAGGAAAAAAGAATCCAAACCATTTGTGTATAGGCTTTTAATATCTGTCATTTTGTAATTGTTTACTCAGGCGAAAAAAAACGGTAAGGTATTATCCAATTTATTTTTTTATAAGAAAAAAAAAAAAAAAAACAGAATATGCTTTTAGTTTGGCATGAACGGAAATAAAATATTTTGAATTTGAATTGGCCGTTAAACGCTTGTTTTTTATCTTTTACTGGGGGCATTTAGTAGCATGGTTCATGTAACACAACAAAAAACAAATGTTATGCCAATAAAGCTTGAAAATGAGAAAAATTAATATATGGTCTGCCAATTTGTCGCAAATGATAATAGCCAGAGTTTTTCCTTCGAGTTATACTTAGAGGAAAAAATCCAAGTAAAACTTTGCATATTGTTTTATAAAAAGGGTTTCGTAAGACTATTTTACGAAATGGCAAAGTGTTGACTTCAGAAGTTTCCTTAGTAATCCTGAAAGATGCAATCGGACTGTCCCATGGGTGAGCAACCTAATCAACCTTTCTTACTACTTAACTCCATTTGGAAGCTTTTCGCCTTCTGGCAAAAGAAATCAATCCTGTTCAAATTTAGGCAACGAAAGTCTTTAAATCATCCTAATACATTTAGCACTTAGAATTTGAGTATGATGTTGAAAAAATATTAAGGTTGAATCTCGCGCGAGATTTTAATTTGTGATACTTTCACTAAAATCAAGACAGTCCCGCTTTGGAGCTCTATGTCCCGCCGTCCCCAAACGAAGCTTAATGTCCACCTTTGTATTCCGAACTTGAGATTTTGTAACTGGGCGAACCTAATGAAAGTTCCATTAAGGGAGGAAGTTCAAAAAGTGCTGTAGTTATTAATAATAATAATTAATAATAGCCCCCTTGTTGATAGCCAAAGGAGTTTTCGATAAAAATGAAATATATATTTCTTTGATGTATGTATTTATGTACCTACACTTCGTGGCATATCCTGATCTGACATATGTACGTAGGAACGCAGATAATGTATAGGTGTCTTGACATAAGCGCCCCTTTGACCAACGTCATCGAAAAGTGGATGGTAGTATCGATTGCCCTGCACACGAACGACGAGCACAAGAAAATTTTAGATCGGTCTTTCACAACAACTATAACCTTATTAATTATGGAAGTATGTACCTTATTTATAGACCGTGAGCCAACGACATAAAAGGTGAACATTTGCGTAATGTTGCAGGTCAAGTCATCAATAATAACCTTTGCGGGGTTGAACCAATAACCGTTTTCTTAGCGAGTAACTGCAGAGAACAAAAATTGTTCAAAATTGCAAGGTAAATATTTCTGCTACGCACATTTTTTCCCTCTGACCAATAGGCATTGAAATAAATCGATGTAAAAATGTTACGTCAAATTTTACACTTGTTCGACATGTGTATAGGTAGGCAAACTAACGGTTACTGGTTCAACACCTCAAAGGCTGATAGGTAGCCTTAAAACTTACAATGTTATACGCATATAACTTAACTTTCTATTTCGTTGGCACTTAGACAAGTTATTATTTTAGTTACAACTTCTTTATTCCCCCACTTAGTTCATTTATTTTTTTGTTTTAACAAAATTGTAAGCTATTTTAAAGCGTTTGCTTGTACTAAGCCAATAAGACCCAACAATTTGAATTTCTCTTCTAGAGAATTACACAAAACTTCTCTAAGTACCTATACCCAACACATTTGAAGCAAACCTGTCCTACCGTCTACTACAAGTATGATGTACCAGTGGTGTTGGCACATACCATACCCAAATCAGTCTCATTAAACGAAACTAAAATCTAAACTAAGACTCTTGCGTTCTTGTTTTCAGTTCAGATATAAAAAGAAAAATACAACAAATAATGCATCGCACTCCACACATCAGCTCTAATTCCAAGAATATGGAGATTTTTCAGAAAATCCACAATCCAACGACCCAGGTTTCATCAATATCCCACACACCATGATAAGTGAAGCTCTACGAGCTTCCTTATGAAATGAAACCCCCAAGACCTCATCAAAAACAATTCTCTCGACACTCAAGTCGAGACACCCAAGAGCTCTTTATAACGAATCGGTCTCAAATCTCCTTTGACAAAAATGATAAACTAACGAAAGACTTTTAAGCAAGAAAACTTAGCAGCGAGACGGTCGGGGTCGCGGTTGAAGGACGACGATGCCAATATTAAAATCGCCATCCGATTCGAAGTTGCACTTCTACAAACAGTTGCACAGACGGCCACGGCATCAAAGAGGATAGAATTTCCATGGAGCCTCCATCATATGGTTTGCTTTTTTTTGAACCCCAAATTCACTATTCACAATTACCAACAAATTGTTAATATTGCTAGCCAAGGTCCACCCGTGTCCCCTGTCTGCGAAGCTGCGCTCATGCCACGTACAGTTGTTTAAAACTAAATCAGTGGCCCCGAGAAGCTGGAAAAACTGTGGTCGACTCAGCTCCTCTTTCTGTTATTTTTATTTTTTGTTTGTTTTATGTAAAACAGTCACACTCCCTTTTTGACGGATTCATGGGGAATTTGTGTGCACCAGCATCAGCAGAAGCAGCAGCCAGTTGGCCGACTGTCCACCGTCATTGTCGTCGTTCCATATAACAATAATTGTGTATTTGAATGTGACTGGGAGATTGCAGATATTTTGTATCGGACAAAGATTAAATATACAATATACAAACAGAAAAACAAAACAAAAATAAATTAAAATGAAATGAAAACATTTTCTCTGGAAGCCTCTTGACAAAACTTGATGACAATGCCGCAAAACCTTTAGTGAGAAGTTGTTGATTCAGTCCACAAAAAAAACAACAAATATTTCCCTTACTTCCTGACACTGAGGCATTTCAAATGGAAACTTGGGTCGAGTTAAGGTTGAAGCTGCGACAACTGATAAAATCAACGATCTTGTGATGTTTATGCCAGAGCTTCAAAAACGGCGAACGCGAAACTTAAAGTGCTATATTAATAATAGTTTTTTTCGAGAGATTTTTGGAAAAAATTGGTGTTCTATCAAATTTAAAATTTTTTTTAAAATTCTCTCAATTTGGCATTTGATAGGAAATGTTTTATCCTTTGTGAGTCTTGACCGTTCACTTCTGCCCTAAACTACCCAATTTTTAAAATGTGGTATAGCCTAGGAATTTTGTGCAAAAGTTCTAAATTTTGCTAATAGGATTGAAATTTTGTGGGGCTGTAGAGCTAGTTAAAACGAATATTTGAGGAAGAATTCCGGCTTCTAGCTTCTAGAAAAATCCGAGTAATCAACATTTGAAAAAAGAAAATAGTAGGTGAAACTAAAAATAAAAAAAATATATATCGGTATATTTCACAGTTCAGAACCAGTTTTTTTATAAGGATGGATGCTTAAAAATATTTTTTTTTATTTTGAAAGTTGAAAAAGGGAAATTCGAACATTTTGTTTTCATAAAAATATAATTTTTACCAATTTCAAAAAAAAAAAAAAAACGCAGTTTTGTCCACTAACAAATACTGCGTCATTCTGTATATTTTACAAAATTTTTCGCGCACCCCTCATTAAAAAAAATATTTTATTTAAAGAAAAATCATGAAAACAAATTTTACTCTATTTACAAGTAAAACTATAACGGTCCATTTTAGAGACTTGACAAATATGTACTTTAAATAAGGCTGAATTGCAATTAATATAAGATTGTATGGTTTTTGTATGAACGTATTTTCCCGTTAAATTTGTATTTTTTTAACAAAAACTTGAGAAAAATTAACATTATAAGCATTTTTTCATAGTACCCTTAAAATGGAATTTCAAACAGAATATAACAAAAAACATACTTTTGCTCACAGTTAAATTTTGGATTGTTTGAAATAGTTTTGTTCTTTTTTTTTCTACAGATTCTCGAATAATTTCAATTAATTTCATAATATTAAAGGTCCAAAACTAAAAACAAAAAATACAAAAAAAAACGGTACATTTCAGAAAGCTAAAAAAACTCAAATGATGTAAAATTTACAAAAGCATGAATTTGCCGACATTTTTTGTTTGTATATAATTCCCTTAAATTGTTAAATTTTTAAAAACCGTTGAAAAAGATCAAATGTTACTTGACTGTGCAGTTTTTTCAAAAAAATATAGAAATTAAAAAAAAATTGAGAAATACATCAAACGACGCAAAATTTGACTAAGCATAAGACAAATGACTTTTTTTGAAACGTATTGCACCTCATTTCGGTTATTTAAAACAAAAACTAAGTATGCCATACATTTGGTCACAAAAGGTCAGGTGGTTTCATTAATTGGAGAGCAATAGATTTTGTTAACGCAAGGTCATAGAGGTTTTTGGCACTTTATATGTGAGAAATTCGCAAAAATTTTATACAATCTGAACGGCCACTCAATCGCCATAAAAGGTCAGCTAGTTTGAGTAATTGGTCAGTCATAGATTTTCTTAACAATTTTACTGTGAACTTAAAAAAAAAACTTTAGAAAATCAATCATTCGGTTTCTGTTTTTCATGCATAGAGTTTTGCAAGTATGTCTAAAATTATTTAGTTTCGAAATTTTTATTTTTATGGGAAATGAGTTGATTTAGAATTGAGTTTGAAAATTTCAAATGAAATTACCCTATTTGGCTTAATGCAAACTCAGTTAAAGATTTTTTAAAGTTAATAAACAATAACACCAAGTACAATTTTTAGTTCAAAACAAAATTGCGTTGTATCAATGTTTTACACTCGATTTTAAAAGCAAAAACATCGTATTTCTTAGAGTGACAAAAAAAAAACAGTTTGGTTGTCTCTGTATCTGTCACAATAAAGTGTAACAACGTGTAAAAAAGAACGATAAAAGCTTTCTTTGTGCAGAAATTGTTTGCTCTGTCAAATGCCAGTTTGACGTTAGTTAGATACCAGAAAAATAAAAAAAAAATGTTCGTACCAGAGATCAGAAATAAAACTCAACCTTTTGAAAGGTTCTTCAATAACTCTCATTTGTTGTCATTTTCAATAAAAATCACTCTTTAACCTTTATTCTAAAAAAGAAATTTTTTCGGTCAAGCTCTGAGAGAAACCTTTATTTTGATTTTTTTTCTGTTTCGGTCAACCAGTGAGATTTATCACTGAGAGAAAAAAATAAATCTCATCTGCAAATTGATCATTGAGAATCTCTGTTAGTATGAATGTTTAAATTTTGTAGGCCTTACATGGAGAAATGCATTTAATTAGGCTATTTAGTCATCGGTGAATACCTACTAATGGATAATGAGCAGAGCTGTAATAATCTATTTTTTGAAATGCATTTTGGCTTGCATTAATTATTAAAGAAAAACAATTAATGAATTGTGAAAATATTTTGCAGTAAAAAAAATGTTAATGTAAACTCAAAACTTTGTTGCATTGAAATGTTAATGCAGAATAAAAATGTTTTGCATTAAAAAAAAAATGTTAACGCAGGCCAAAAATTGTTTGCATTAAAAAAAAGGTTAATGCTAAATCGAAAATTTGTTGCATTAAAAAAAATGTAAGAATATTTTCTGTTAAAATCGTTAAACTACGTCCATAATATTAAAGGGCATGGTACGTGGTAATGATGGGTAGGACACGAATTTCAAATGAGTTTGTATTTGATAGGACGTAGCTTCACATGAACACGATTTTTGACAGGTGTTAAAATGTCAACATCAAAATTTAGAAAAACCGAGTATGCCAATCGATTAAGAAGGGGGGTATTACCTAGTGTTCCCGCCAACGCTGTGGGACCACTAGAACACATTTTATTTACAGGTGTTAAAATATCAACCTCCAAATTTTTAAAAACCGAGTATGCATAGGTTATACGCCCCTTCTAAATCGATTGGCATACTCGGTTTTTCAAAAAAAAAATTATTTTATTTTATTGACATGTTTTTTCAATGCAAACAATTTTTCATACTGCATTCTAATTCTATTTTTTTAATGCAGAAAATTTTTGATCCGCACATTTTCACATTGCATTAAAATTTTATTTTTAATAAAAAATGCATTTTTTTCATTGAAATTTTACCAACTCTGATGATGAGTGATTTTATGCAATAAATCGTAAAAACCATTTTTGATTTATTTTCAGCGAAAAAGGTTAAAGGTTGACCTTTTCCATTTATTTTTTCGCAAAAAACTCAACCATTGAGAGATATTTCTAAGAATTAAAAATAAATCTCAACCGATAACCTAAATTTTAATTTCTTTTAAATAAATGTCAAACCAAAACCGAAATCTTTTTAATGGAATGTAGTTACTCTCAGAGAGAAACCAATTGAAAATAAAGGTTGACAGTTATTTCTGATCTCTGGTTCGTACTGCTGTGTCACAATTCTTACTTGCGATGTACTATAGGGCAAATTGAGATGATTACAATCAAACATTACATTACGATGATGGAGAACAAGAAACAAGTGGGTGGCACAGTCCTCACTGTACGTCTGTCTGTTTGGGTCTACAGCCTAAACCAATGATGCGATTTTCTTCAAATTTAGAACCTAAAGCCTAGTACGCTGCTGATGCGAAACGATATTTTTAGTTGGTCTCCAACAAGACAACGAAATGCTTACGAAAACGCAGCGAAAAAATATTCATTGAGAGTTACACCAATTCAAAAACTCAAAATCCAACTGAAAAAAAGAACACACACAGCCACGCTGCAAGCAAAGAAACAACAAAAATACACACGGAAAAACACAAATGTCATTTTTCCGCACACAATAAATGGCCTGGGTGATTAATTGTGTGCGAAAAAAGAGTGTAGACTTCTCCAAAAAATATGCAACAATTTTCAATTTCGTTCATCGAACAGCGTACTGCAGAACGAAAAGTGATACTAAATTTTTCGTTTATGATTTCGTTGTGTCATTTTTGTATGGGATTTTTCGTTTCGCATCAGCAGCGTACTAGGCTTAAGGCTTTTTTGTAACTCTCCAGAGAGGAAATTGAAATTTTTTTTTAGCTCAAAAATAACGGTACTTGCCATACAACCGAAAAGAAAATCTTATTTATCTCATAAACGGCGATTTTGATAAAAAAAATCAGTGTATTATTGTAAATATGGTGTACTTTCTGGTAAGAAAAAAATTACCAGAAACATTTATTAACGGTACCTGCCATATAACGGTTTTTTATTTTCGGTTTTCTCTTTAACCGCTCATCCGATTTCAATAAAACTTTTTCACAAAAGCTGACTTAGAATATAAAAAACATTGCATACTAAAATTTTGGAAAAAATAAACTGGATTAAAAAAAAAAAGATTCAAGTTTTGTTTTTGAAAATTCAATATTTCGAAAACGGGTTAATGAATTATTTTGAAATTTCAATTTCAATGTATATAAATATATATTCAAAATTGGCATACCAACTTTTTTTTTTAAAATGTTACAAACATTTATATATAAAGAATTAATTTTTAAGGCTCCAACGATTTTAAATTTTTTTTGCTTATAAATATTTATATTTTTTCAAGTAATCAAATGGCATACTTTTTTTTGAGCTCTATGTTATTTATCAGGCTGTTTATACACTTAAAAGAACGATTTAAATGCTTTTGTATACTTTTTCTATGATTACTTGAATAGGTTTTAAAGTTCTTAGGGTCCACACAACTTGAACACAAGAGCAAGTACGTGCGATCCAGTCGTGCATTTTATTTTGTTTCCAAAAGTTATCACCACATTTCCAGAAGTTTAGGACAATTGGTATTTCTCTGAAAAAAATCAAAAAAAAATTGACAGACTGCTAATTTTCAAATGCAAATTTCTGGAACAAAGCTGATTTTTTCGCCCACTGATTTTCGTTTGGCAAATAGGTATAAGATCTAGTCTTTGTTTTTAATTGAATTCATTTTGATTCTGATTCCTCATTTCAAAACTGATGAACGTAAACTGAGGACAAATATTTTTTGAATTGATCTTCAACTTGTTCATCATAACACGAAAACTTTTATGCATCAATTTAAAGTTAAGTTGAGAAGTTAAATAACGAGTCATTAAAAATAGTTTTTAGATATAACTCTCGACATAGATACATTCGTTTATTTTAAAGTCGGTCGATTGGTGAAGCTGAACGCTGAAGGTACATAATATTTTGTTTAATTCTTAAAGATGGGCGCTTGGTCATTTTCTAAACAACTGTAACGATAAATATATCATGAACAAAATTCTATTGACAACATAATAAGTTTTGTTCTCAAATTAAGATTTCTTTATGAATTGAAATGTGTATCGGTTTGACCAGAGAAGTTAAGACTGCAATGGCGTCATAGCAAAATGTGTTTCATTTTTTGTTTATAAAAGTTAAGTGATTATTTGGTTTTGATTTCCATGCGATTTAATTTTTTGTCTATAAACAATGTCTGGGCTTTCGTTCAAATTACTATGCATAGATATATGTAGCTCCTAATTGGTTCAACACAAAAACTAGCCTTAGGTTTTGGATTTTTATTTTATTTTAATTGAATAAAGAACCCTGACTTTTATGTTGACAAATATCCGCGGATAAACACGCACATCAGAGCGCTCCAGCTGAATTTCTCGCTTTATTGGAGTCTTTCGTAAGGAGATAATACTCAAGTCTTAAAGTGGTTTCGTCATTTAAGGTTTCATTAAAAACCGGCGAACATACTCTTCTCAAAATGAAAGCATGAGCATAACCATTAAAAAAACAACTTTAAACTGAAATATTTACTGTCAAACTAGTAATTTATCGTTTTCTGAAAGACAGATTAAATAAGATTTTTCAAATTTTATAAACTTTCGTAATGGCGTGCCGGCGGCGCGGCGGGCGGCGGCGGCGGCGGCGGCGTACCAAATTCAATTTCAGGTCCTATATTGTTTACCTTAACACTCAATGACCTGTAAGATGTATGTGTAGAAAATGTCATGTTGTATCTTTAATGGGAATAATGTTGTAAATATTGCAATTCGACAAGTCATACACTCTATGGGTTTAGATCTGAGGCTTTGGAATTGGATTGACTCCATACTTCAAACGAGACTTGTAAAGGCTCAAATGGGTAGCAAGCAAGCTTAAGTTGGAACGTGTAGGTGCACTCCACAAGGAGGGGTTGCATCTCCCTTGCTCTGGCTTCTGGTCGTTAATATGAAATCGTAATATCGGCTTCAGGAAAATTTGTCTGATTGCGGAAAGAGAGAAAAAAGCGTCAATAGAATTCTACACATGCAGTAAAATCTCCGGTAAAATATGCGATCCTAGCCCCGAAACCTTTCATTGGATGTACAGATCTTAAGACCATGACCAAAACTCAAAGACTATGACGGTGTTTACATTGCACTGGAAAACTGATGTTTTTTTATATTCAGTATTAAATCTCACTTGGGGAGTAGGAACGAGATGCGAATACTGACAAGAACAAAAATCCGATTTTTTCAGTACAATATGATCTCAGTGGATCTCTTTACGGAAGATATAGTGGCCAAAAGTACTTTGCGACTTATTAAAAGCAATAATTGGAAAGGGGGCCAATTAGGTCATAGAACCGTTATGAAATTAACAAACATAAACATTCAGACAGACTATTACCGCGTATTGATTTTAATCCAGTGGTTCGGTCCTAGCGGACGACGCGACGCCGACGCACAGTGCGTCGATTGTATGGAGATGGTGGACAAAAATCAATTTTCCAAAACTAAGTTGACTTTGCAAACTAAATTTGTTGTAAATGTAATAAAAAGAAATTTTCTAAAATCTAACGAAATTTTCACGCCCCCTGCCACGCCCACTTTTGTATATGGTTTATATCTTAAGAATGGTTGGCACGATTCGAATAAAATTTAGAGAATTTGACTTTCTAGGTGAGTTCAAAAACAAAAAATAGTGTGGACCCTATCCACCCACTGCCACGCCCACTTTTTTATATTGTTTACTTCTAATAAACCGCTTGTAAGATTTGAATAATATTTTGGAAATTTGAATAAGTTAGTGAGTTGAAAAAGACAAAATATTGTTAACGCTATTCGCCCCCAGCCACGCCTCCTTTAAATGGTGAAAAATACTTCACAAATAAATGATTTTAAAATAATATTTTTTAATAATTTAAATTCTGACAACACAAATAAACAAGACCAAAAAATACACAAAATGAACTATTCTTCCTTAAAAGTCAAAACTCGGAGTTCTATTTTCAAAATCTTCAATGGTAGAAATTAGCAGCTCTTCCGTATATAGAGTTAGATTCTAAAAGCTCACAATTTCTACGTTTTTTGGTTTTCTGAGATAAATCAGAAAATGCTTTTAGCGGTCTTCCACGGCTAGTTCTTAGTTTTTCACAAGATATTGCATTTTCAAGAAAATTGCGAATGCTTTTTGGAAGAATAAAAGGAGTTTTTAACCAGACTCCGTGGCGTCTCGCAAAAAGGGCGCGGTTTCGTTACACGCTTTCCACCTACGTTCCAAATTTTTGTCAAAAAGCCTCACTTTTTCCGCCAAATCACTCTTAGTTGTACCAGAATAATTTTTTATTTTCAATTCATTTAATACAAATTGAATAACACCTTCAATTTTAGAGTTTTTATCGAAAGAAATCCATTTTTCGAAATTTTTTTCATTTTTAATGGTTTGACCTTGTCCTACAAAAAGTCAAATATTTTGAAGGTTAGCAAGAAGTAGCAAGAAAAGTTAACATTTTCTTAGAGCACAATAACAACAGAACATAGTGGCATAAAAGATTTTGCTGCCATTTGCTAACATTTTTTAAAAAGTTTAAGTTTATACAATTTATAAGCCTTAAAAAAAAGCATTTTTTGAAAAAATCACCAAAATTCACATAAACAAGAAAAAAATAAAACAAGAACTCATACCAGTACTCATTGTATCCATTTTCAATATTTTAATAAGAAAAATTATAAAAGAAAAATATTTTTCTCACACGAGCTAAACTTGTTCGCACAAAATTTCAACCTTTAATTATACTGCAGCTTAAATTACCTCAATTGCTTACGAAAGTCCCGGTAATCCACGAAGAAGAGAAAAACAAATAACAAAACAAAAACAAATTTAAGTACTCCAAGATGTTCCAGAACAGGTTTAGAGCTTAAAACAAAGAAATTGCATTTTTATTTTTTTTATTTTTGTCCACTAGTCGACGCACTGTGCGACGGCTCCAAAACAGTCGACACCTGACGGGGCAGTATCTTTAGTCGCAAAAAATAGTCACTTGATTTATGCTCAGTTTGGTCTGCTATAGGGATGCTCATGGAAAAAAACATCGATGTTTTATTCGATGTGATACATCGTAACCTTACATCGATGTTTGTCGATGCATCGCATAAAAACATCGATGTTTTCGATGTATCGAATGAAAAAATAAAATATTTTGTTTTATTTTTTAATGAGTTTTATTCAAAATAAGATTTTATAATTTACTATTACATAAGTTTCATTATAAAGCAATCTTAGGGATTAGAAAGGGAGACATAAACGACCATATTATTAACGAATTTCAAAACAAGTTTTATCTCAAAGCATGTTTAGTGAATGCTTGAAGTTGCATATTTTCCCAAGCTTAGCACTATTATCGAGAGATTTGACATCTAAAAGACACAATCTTAAATTAAATTTAGGTTTAATTTAATTATAATATGGGCGTTATTATTTTAAAATTAAAAATCCCAATACTTTTGTTCTAAGCTTTGCATAGATAAAATTTTATTTACGCGCTTTCCTTGAATCCTATTACGTTGGTGGTTTAAAACTTGTGAAGCTTTTGAAAAAATGGCACTGAGCTCGCTACCAAAGTCAAGTATTTGTACGCAATTTTGTAAAGCTTTGGGAAATGTTGTTTGTAATCGGACCATATTTCCAAAGGGTTTTCACTGTCAGTGTGTATTGTACGATGCTTGCTTTATTCATCAATATGGATCGAATGAAATACACCATCACACTGATACATAAATTGGAAGAGAGCATGTGAAATAAATTTAACTGTAGATTTGGCACTTTGAGTGAGTCTTTTCAATGTTTGCTTCATTCGATGCATCGAATAAAAAAACATCGATGTATCGGTAAACATCGAAAGGGTGCGAAACATAGGATTTATTCGATACATCGAATAGTAAACATCGATGTTTTCGATGTATCGATGTTTTTTGAGCAACCCTAGTCTGCTATTTCATAATGAATAGACTTACTCTTGATCAACGTTTGCAAATTGTGCAAATTTATTACCAAAATAATGGTTCGGTTCGCGCATCGCACACTGCGTCCAATATTCGGTCGACATAATCGCCCAGCAGAGTCGGTAATTCGAGCAACCATTATTCGGTTTCACACCACCTTTACTCTAGTGGATAATGTGCATCCACAGAGACGCCGTACAGTGCGCACCGAAGACGCTATTGCTGCTGTGAAGCAGAGTAGCGAAGAAGCCCCGAATGAGTCCATCCGCCATAGCGTCAAAAATTGGTGGTCGAAAATTCGTTGTCGAAAATTGGGCTTCTCGGCTGGAACTTATTCGAGCCAGCCACGGCGGCCACTTGTCCGAAATCATTTTTAAAATATAATGGCAAACCCTTATCTTTATAATAAAGCTAAATTCTTGACCATAACATTAAATTATATGCGTTTTATTTCTTCTTGAAAACCACACGTCTAAAAGAACACCCTTTACGACGACAGCAAATCGCAAGTGCGAACCCAGCCTGAGTCTTCTCTGTGTACACAAGAAATCGACTATATTTCGATAATTGTGATTCCGCAAGATTAGGTTTAAATAAGTCTACAGTCTAAGTCCAAAAAGCTACAAAACATTACTGTAAGTGTTGCCGTTGTTTTTTAATTATTTTTTTCTATTTCATGCAATTATTTTATTAAATCGCCCTTCCCGTCCAAGCGGGGGGAGATATAACCTCCCTCCCACAGGATTGTTTTCTTGTTTACTTCCAACCTACATGCTCTGAATTTTTTGGCAGATTTCACGCGAATTTCCTAGCATGCAAACAAAAAGGGAAATTTAATTTACAGCGACTATAGGGGATGAAAATATTAAATCGGAAAAAAATTGGGTTTTTTTTCATTTAAGGCCATTCAGACCCATCCGCGATTACTTATTTTAACAACCACCCTAATGTACATATTTATTTATTTATTTATTTACAAATCCATTAAATACTAACGTTACAATTTTCTAATAACCTAATTTAATTATTCTATTGTGCTAAAAAACATTCTTTAAAATTTAATACATTTAAAATCGTCATTTATGGATTTGATAAGAAAATAAGTTTTATTAAAAATTACAATTAATTGATTAAGAGGACTATTTGCATCATATGTACGTATGTAAGTTTTTTTTCGCTCTACCTCGAATTTTGCAAAACTCTCTCTTACTAGAACTAATTTTAATATCCCGTGATAGTTCGACTTAGAAGGAGTCGATACAAGGATTTTGTAAAGGTTTGGGAGGGACATAGCATACTGTGGAACACTCTTGTAGACTATAGTGTATCTTTGGGCCTAAATCTTTTCTAGTCACGTACCTTTCTGCCAAAAATCAGGAGCATTTTTTAACGAGCTTGCTTCATTCCTAAAAACTTTTGAATGACCTTTTTTCTGTTTGATTATGTACATTAGGGTGGTCGTTAAAAAAGGTCATCCCGGATGGGCCCAAATCGGCTCTAAATGAAGACAAAAAAATTCCCTAATTTTTTCAGATTCTTATTTTCATCCCCTATAATCGCTGTAGGGGTAAATTAAATTTCCCCTGTTTTTTTGCATACTAGAAAATTCACGTAAGATCTGCCGAAAAAATTCAGAGCATGTAGATGGGAGGTTACACTGAGAAAAAGATTGAATATATTCATGTTTAAATCAAACTCAAACACATACGATTTGGCATGGAACCTATTTCTATTTAAATTTAACAGAAACGTATTTATTCATTGTTGACAAGATTTAAACCGGTTTCTGTTTAAATTAACTTTGCTTTCTATTTGAGATGAACATATTTCTCTTTGCTTCAATTAACTTCATTTAATGTTGTTTCAAATAGAATCATATTATTTTATTTTATACATTTCCGTGTTTGAATCAAAGATATTTTTGTTCAATTATACCAGTATGCAGAGCTGCAAATATACTTACCCAAACTAATTTTATCAGACAGTACTCAATAAATCTGACCAGGACACACAAGAAAATTTAAAAAAAAATCTATGAAAATTTCAAATTCTTTAATTGAACATGTGAAGAAAAAACACATTAAGTTTCAGTTTACTTTTTACAATAATTTATTTCTGGTGATGTTTCATTTTCCATTACAAATTGTGTAGAAATTCCATAGGATTAAAAATGTATTTAATTTTGATTTGGATTAGAATTATACATAAATACATAAATCGTACCATAAAGCAATACTTAAAAATAAAATAATTTATAATAAATAACATTTAGTGGATTGTTGAAGTCAAATTTGTGGAGTACAAATATTTGAAATAAGTAAGCTTTTTTGCTAAAAGTTAAAGAAGAATTAGCTTTTGATGTTATACTTACTTTTCGTAAATGTTTGGTTTGATTAAAAGTATCCCCAATACAGATTTATAAAAACATCATGTTAAGTTGTGCCATTCCACATTTGTTTAAAAGACAATCCTTCCTTTTCTGGATATAAAAAGGAGAAAACATGGTTTAGTTGTCATGTCAATATCTTTAAAAATGTTATAACTTACCAAAATCCACCTTCAAAGATTTATTCTTGAGGTATCATCTTCTTGAAACAAAAGATCTGCGCAACCGACTAGTTTGTAATGACTTTCCAGACTAATTAAAACGCCAACAATTATAAAACAAATACAGTTATGTTCTTTCTTCGTTTGAGTTCAATTCAAACTGATTTGAGCTTAAATTTAAAATTTCTGTTCAATTATTTTTCTTGTTAACACTTTCATATTTAACACAAACCTACTCATGTTCATTTTATGTTAAATACTTTCACATGAGTAAAATAATTTAACAGGCCTTTCAAAAATCAAAGTCAAACTAGTTTGAATCATATAAATAAATAAATAAATTGGGTGGCGCAACAGCTCATGGAGAACCAGGGCCTAGTGACTTACAACTCACAACCATACCTGTGTGCGTGTTGTTGGCAGGAATGGAGGGGACCTACATTTTTTTGCCGAGTCCGAACGGCTAAATGAGAAGCACTTTTTCATGACAAGTAATACTCTTGGAGGATTTGTCAGTTCCTCGCAAGAGGCAGTACCTCGGATAAAACATTTTGAATCATATACAAAAGTTGTTTGAAGGTTGTGATGAAATATTCAAACATGAATGATTTTGATTTAAACACACTTTACTTTAAAATAATTGTATTTTCGTATTTAAACAGATTATAATTAGGTTTAAACCGAATTCTATTTGTATTAGCTAAACATGTAATCAAACATGCATCCTTTTAAATAACTCATAGTTCAGTTTTCTCAGTGTACTTTAGGTTGAAGTGGCTGCCAGTCGTGGGGACCGACACACTTAGACCATGAGTTGGTCCATTGTGATACCACAAGAATCCAGGAAACCCTTTTCCCTACTCGGTGAACCATTTGGAGCTTCTTATGAAGCGTAATAGACTGCCAATGTCTAAGTTTATCAGATCACTAGGATCATTGAAGTAGAACTCACCAAGGTGAAGTCTTCGTCTATGAGACAGAGCAGGGCACGTGCATAGAAGGTGAGGGATCGATTCTATCTCCTCCTCATCCATACAGCTTCTGCAAAAATCGTTAGCGAATACGCCAAGACGCGTTGCGTGCTTGCCTATGAGGCAGTGTCCGGTTATAACACCAATCATGGAGCTGATGTGCAATCTGCTTAGAGATATCAAACGCTTAGATCGTTTTAAATCCATTACTGGCCAGATTTGTTTTGTTGCCAAACAAGTGGTGATATCATACCACCTAAGATTTGTTCTCTCTAAGGCATCTTGCTTCAGCAAAAGTTTACATGTAGCGATGGGTATACCTATTTCTGCCTTACTAGGTAGAAGGGGTAAAGTTGTACCATGTAGATGGGAACTAGGCAAGAAAAAAATCCTACTGGAGGGAGTAATATATCCCCCGCTTGGACGGGAGGGGCAATTCAATAAAATAATTGCAAAAAATAGAAAAAATTAATTAAAAAGCAACGGCAACACTTACAGTAATGTTTTGTAGCTTTTTTTAAATTATGTTTTTTTAGTGAACGGTTTTGGCAAAAAATTGTTTCAAACTTAACATTTTGAAGAAAAATTATTATTATTATTTTTTAATTATAGGTTTGAAAACAGATTCTGCTGAAATTGTTTATTCAAAGAACTTTATTTAATAATCAACTATTAAAATGGACTTCTGGCTTTCCAAAAAGCTACAAAACATTACTGCAAGTGTTGCCGTTGCTTTTTAATTAATTTTTTCTATTTTATGCAATTATTTTATTAAATTGCCCCTCCCTTCCAAGCGGTGGGAAATATTACCCCTCTCCACTAAGATTTTTTTCTTGTCTACTTCTCACCAACATGCTCTGAATTTTTCGTCAGATTTTACGCGAATTTCCAAAAAAAGGGGAAATTTAATTTACCCCTACAGCGACTATAGGGGATGAAAATAAAAATCTAAAAACATTAGGGAAATTTTCTTTCTTCATTTAGAGCTGATTTAGACCCATCCAAATAATAAAACTAAAAAAAAAACCATTATAACGACCACCCTTTAATGTACATGTTTTTGAATTTCGAATTTGCTTCAATGCAAATGCTACATTTCCACCTAACGCTAATCTGAGATTTAATAAGATTTACCTCAAATCTCCTTCAAATCTCGGAGATTTACCATACAAATTTATTTCATAAATCTTGAAGATAAGAAATTAATCTTGTTAGATCTTCCTAGGACAAATAGTTTTACAAATCGAACTAACTTATTCTTAAATAGTACTGAGCGATTCATTCGAGACTCGATTCAATTCTTCATTGTTTAACACGAATCAAACATTCTATCTCACTTGCACTCCATAAGAAAAATTGAAACACCATTTACATTTTTGAAGGTGCTGTCAAACGGGGGAATTGGATGAAAAAAACGACATCGGGGCTAAGCGACGCCATTACAGAAAAAAAAAATGGAGTTTCCATACAAACTATCGATAACATGTATGAAATTCATACCGGTAACAGTTTTTATCTGGGCTTAAGTCAAGCCCCGAAAATTCTCTGGGCTTAGATAAGCCCGAAGGGGCTTAGTTGTTGTTGCTTTTAAAATGTAAATTGCTTAGCCCCGACATCGTTTTTTTTCGTCCAAGCCCATTCGGGCAAGGAAAAAAACACAGCTATAGTCACCTAGTTTGAGAAGCATAATACTGCATCTGCATTCCTCTTCTATAAGGCTTAGGCGCCTTTCAAATAACTACTTAGTCTTCAATGTCCTAAAACACAATATTCTTCAACAGTGCATTTTGTTTACAATCAAAAAAATAACAAGTTCTTTTGGAAATTTAAAAAAGAAAAAAAAACTACTTACGGAAGGTGTTTAAGTGAAAACTCGTAACTCGAAAGAATATGGCAGCTTGTCTTTATATTTGCTTCTTATAATTTTTATGCTCATTGACTATAATAGAAGACCTATAAAAAACAATTATAGAAAAAAATACCAGCCAAAGAAAAAAACGGGACACCGAGTACGTTTCTTGTATTTAAATTTTTTGTTTCTTTTTTTTTATTCTTTTTGTATTTGGTTGTTAATGTAATAATGTTTTATCATAAAATTTCTCTGCAAAGGAAAATTTTGTTTGTATCCATAATGGTGATCGTTGTTGCCACATAAATATGTATGTGACATTATATTGAGGAAATGAAAATGAAGGAGCGTTGGTCATAAAAAGACAGAAAAAAATAATCAATGACTATATAGAAAAAAAATTAAAATAATGCAATCTGAAAATTGTGCGAATGAGTCATGGAATAGAAAATTATTACTGCATCATGAATGGTGGGTTGCACGTACTTGCTCGTATCTAAGAGTGCGCTCAAGTGACGGGTTATCTCACATGACCCTTGGAACCATCACTTGACTAGTGGCGTGGGTCGTAAAAAGTCATAGCAAAACTTATTATTTACGGACATTGTCTCTATTAACTTAAAACAAGTGCCTTTATGTTATACTTTTGGTGTTTATAATTTCCCAAAATCATTTTAAAGAAGCTTATCCAGGGTTGCCACCCTGGCATTGTGAAAAGCTAGCAAGATTATAGTCTTATGACATAATTGGACATGTAGTGTTCAAAAAAAACCTTTATAAATGTGACGAAATAAAATAAAATAAAAATTAAAGATTAAAACAGACGAAGAAATGCGGAACAAAAGTAGTTTCTTTGAAAAGATTTTCTTTGCTAAAGCAAATGTATGTGTGACATTGATGATACAGATGAAAATACAAAAATATATTTGTTCCTGAGCTGCAGCAGCACTAGGATGCATTGGCTTACTGTCCTTCCGTTTCTTTGTACCAGAAACAGATGTTAACAATACGCAGCAACAGGATAGCGGTTTCGACAGCAGTTTTGAAAGTTTGCTTCTTAACAGTTTCCAAATTGCTTTTACATTCATCGACAATCTCGCCACTTTCACCATCGATTTCCCACGCACACACTCCTTCCCCGGAGAAGATGCATGATTAGTGCGAAACGCAGTCAGACTACGAATGGTATTGGCTCCGCAGTTCTGAGTTAAGGTGCGTGGGATAACCTATAAGGCTTGAGCAACAGCAGGGTAGGGTGCTTTCAGCTGCTTTTTTGATAGCAACTGAGATACAGCCATATCAACAACTCCACCTCTATCTTGCATCTTGCAAGTTACGCTCGGTTTCGCTTAGAATGGCCTTTGAGGCTCCACGTAGGAGGATGGTGCAGGCTTCTGGGTCCATGAAGTTGGTAATGAAAGTGAAGTATTCATCACCAATCTTTCTGACTTCAAATAGACCAGCTCCTGTTCATACGTCCTTTTCATTAAGTTCCTCCGTACGATTGACAATCGTAGCCCCGCAGGCAAGTGCTACACGCAAGTTATCTGTTTTCCTGAGGCGACGAATTGCTGTAATGCCAGCTTTCAGCAAATAGAATCAGATCAGAGAAACCCTTCTCAGTAAAAACGATGCCAGGTTTAACTCCAATAACATCGGCGCATATCTTCTGCAGGTATTCTTCTTCAATTTGAAGCATTCTTGCTCTCCGACAATTTCCACGTTTATTTGACTTTCACTCTTCAGAATCTTCAAGACTTCCCCCAGGAACCTTTTAGACTTTAGCATAACGTTTGATATCAACTTTCAAACGACCATTTTCAGACCACCACTTGCCAATGAATTTAGTTCCAACGCAAGCCTTCTTTATACGTTCTTTATTCTTCTAATAGGATACTAAGATCATTTTGCAAGTGCTTGATGATATCCTCCAACGCTTCACGATACGCACGGATTATTACAGTGGGGTGATGCTGCTGTTGCAGAAAGGGTTCGGCAACGGTGAGCATCTCGTCAGCCAAAATAATTACAGAAGTGGTACCGTCACCAACTACTTCATCCTGAGTACGGGTATCTCAACCATACTCTTCGCAGCTGAATGCTGAACCGTGATCTCACGAAGAATTGCATTTTCATTATTTGTCACGACAATACCACCCATTGGGTCGATAAGCATCTTTAACATGGCTTGTGGACCCAAATATGTTCAGATAATATAAGCAACTGCCTTACCAGCATTTATATTTTCCAGCTGAACTTTTCGGCTCGACTTCCGTTTTGTGTTTTGACTCAAAACTAAAATAGGTTTCTGCCCACCAAACATATTTAGTTTAATTTAAATGGATAATGCCTTTGAATTTGAATGAAAAGAAACTCGTGCTATCTGCGGCAATTCAAGATGACGAAAGGTTATGTGGTATGCACTAATCAGTTTAAGGGCCGTTCCTCACAGGCTCAGACTAAATGGAGCTAATCAACCAATATTGGCTGATTGGCGATTTCGATAATAAACAATTTTGGATTCATTGACACATTCACAGAACTACCATTCACAATAATCATTGATTAAAGATGATTAGCTGTAAACAGACTGGCCCTAGGTGTTGTTTCCGACACATTTCTCTTTTTAACCAATAATTTGTTTATAATACTTTTTTTAAAAGCTTTATGCTCGTTTGGCAATCCTTTTCAACCCTAAAACATGTGTGGCACTTTATGTCCATGTAGAGTACTCGCCATTGACGGCTATGTTCTGTCCACCAGTTCATAAACCACACCAAATAATGCAGTTTTGTGGGTGCAATGGTAGTTCGAGACTGTTTTCGGGTTTTTCATAAGCCGAAATGCGGCAGTTTTGTTTATTGACTGCCACACTGAGTTTTTCGAAATCTTAACTACCTATCCCTAAACTAAGTACACACAAAGTTCTAGCAATGTATTTAGGGGAGCAGTACGAAATCTCACAAGCCAAAATATCGTATAACAGAATCTCGCATTTTTGTTTAATCTCGAAAAACGAAATATAATCCCGATTTTCATAAACTCGCACCAAAAAATGTCTTCAATATCAACCGAAATATCGCAACTTGAAATTGCAATTAATAAATTTCATCATCGTGTCCTGTAACCCCGGCTGGGGCATAGGGCAGGGCGTCAACAAAACGTCTCCATCCTTCACGGTCTGCTTCAAGGTACTTTAGTTGTGGCCACGTCTTTCTCTGGATTCTGCTTCCGCTAAGACAGTTGATTTCCATGTTGTTCTTGGTCTTCCAACCCGCCGTGCACCCTGAGGATTCCATTCAAAGGACTGCTTCGCAATTTCATCGTCTGGTTTCCTCAGTGTGTGACCAATCCAACGCCATTTACGCTTTCTTATGTCGACGTCCAGCCGCTCTTGACTTGTCCTGCGCCACAATTCCTCATTTGATATTATTTGTGGCCAGCGAATCTTTAGGATGTGGCGAAGACAGCGATTCACAAAAGCCTGCAATTTCTTCGAAATGGTAGACGTGACTTTCCAGGTTTCACAAGCATATAACAGCACGGATGTGACATTGGATTCGAAGAATCTCAACTTAGTGCGTAAGGAGATTTGACTGGATTTCCAAATTGGGGACAGAGTACCGAAGGCAGCACGAGCTTTATTTATTCTACTTTTAACGTCCAGATCCGTACCACCGTTTGCAGAAACAATACTGCCAAGGTAGTTAAATTGTTCCACTACTTCAACTGGCGTCTCCTGTAAAATAATACGCTGCTGTGTGGAGCGGCCTGTGAGCATTATTTTTGTCTTTTTGCTGTTAATTCTTAGACCACTCGACTCTCCCTTCACTTGCAGTGCTTGGCACATCCCGTTCAGCCCACTGATGTTATTTGCCAGTAGACATATGTCATCGGCATAGTCTAAATGACTGAGCCTTTCGAACGGTCTCCATTGAATGCCCTGTCGCTCAGCTGTACCAACACTGGCCGTCAATACGTCGCGTCGTCCATCGCCAGCAGGAAGAGAATTGGCGATAGAACATCCCCTTGTCTCACACCCTGTTGCACTACGAAGGAGTCGGATAGCTGCCCATTGTGCAAAACAAAACACCTCGCGTTGTTGTAGGACTCTTTAATAATGGCAACAATTTTTGGTGGAATTCCTCTACCAAGCAACGATCTCCATATACATTCTCGGTTAACTCGATCAAAGGCCTTTTCAAAATCCACGAACATGAGGTAAAGCGGTGATTGATATTCCATCGACTGCTCGAGGACGATACGCAGGGTGTTGATATGGTCGACACACGATCGACCACTGCGGAAGCCAGCTTGATGCCTCTTGAGTGTAGACTCGATTCTATCCTTTATTCGCTCGAGTATGATTGTTGCCATTAGTTTTGGGAAAACGGACAAAACGGTGATACCACGCCAATTGTTGCAATTCTTTAAGTCACCTTTCTTTGGCAACTTAACAATCACACCATCCTTCCAATCCCTGGGATAGCATTCGTTTTCCCAAATGCTTTGTATCAGCGGATGTAAAATACTAGCCGCTGTTACGGGATCGGCTTTCAGGAATTCAGCTGGTATTCCGTCCAGTCCAGCTGCCTTGTTGTTTTTGAGGAGATTTATTGATGTAAGGATTTCCGAATCTGACGGGGGTTCGATGTCAATACCCCTATAGGACCTGCGCATCTCGTTTAGTTGGGGCACTTCAGCACTCTGCTCAACTGAATCCTCATTTAGCAGGGCACAAAAATGGTCCGTCCATCTACGAAGCTGATCCTCAATTGATACCAAAAGTGTGCCATCCACATCCATTACAGGATGATTCGTGTTGCTTTTTTTCCCGATCACATCTTTGGCTATTTGGTACAATTCCCGGATATCTCCTCTTCTGGCAGCGATTTCCGCATTATATGCGAGCCCATCTAACCTCACCCTCTTGTCACGTCTCACACAACGATAGACCATCTTATGTGCAATGCGGTACTCTCTTCGCAAGTCAGCCTTTCGTTGAATATCTGCTTCGGCATTTATTTGAATTTTCAACGATTTGCGAAGTTCGATCTTATCCCAGGTGTCTTGGGATATCCAAGAGTATCTACGTCTCGTTCGCTTGGGTACAGTTTCGGATCCAACCTCCATAAAAACACTTTTAATTTCACCCAACATCTCATCAATTGTTGAATGCTGGTTTTCATTTAATGACGAGGCTCTGTCGTTAAGGGTGGTGACATAGTTTCGACATATGTTGGGGTCATTTAAAGCATAAGTAATGAATTTTCAGCTCCTTGCTGCATCCTGCGCTGGTTTTTGTACGGCAGCGGTTCGTAATTTGAGACTCATCAGAACCAAATGGTGGTCGCTTCCCACATCGGCATTTCTTATACTCCGGACATCACACATAGACTTCCTCCATCGCTGCTGAATCATGATATGATCAATTTGGTTTTCGGTTTGACCATCTGGATGCACCCAGGTAATTTTGTTGCACGTCTTATGCTTAAATACAGTCCTATCACAAGACGATTCGCGTTAAAAAAATCGACAAGCAAGTCACCATTTTCATTCCGTGACCCCAAGCCATTTCTTCCCATCACGCGTTCCAGTCCGTAATTGTCTGAACCGACTTGGGCATTAAGGTCTCCCATAACGACTATGATGTCGGCTCTCGGAACACTACTGTAAACCGAGTTAAGATGAGTGTAGAACGCGGTTTTGTCTTCCTCTGTCGCTTCATTTGTTGGGGCGTAGCACTGAATTATTGTGACGTTACGAATTTTTGAACGAGCCTTGCTGTCATTAATCTCGCAGAAATGGGCGCCCAGGAGATCAAACTACGCCTCGCTTCTTCGTTCAACATAATTCCGACACCATGCAGTCTTTGGCCACCCTCTCTTTCATCTTCCCCGGAATACAGCATTCTCGTCTGTCCAGTGTCTGATCTGTATTCAGCTCTACCTCTCCACTTAGTTTCGCTTATGCCCAGGATACTGATCTTTAGGCGAAGCATTTCACGCTCAACCTGCTCGTATCTACCATCGCTGTACAAGGATCGAACGTTCCATGCTCTGATTTTCGTACGTATGCGGTAGCCAAAAGTAACATTTGCGCTTCTTGAAAGATTTCTTCTATTTGTCAACGATTCATTTATTATTATGGCCTCTTGATTGACACTCGTACATGAAAGATGTCGCACCCCCAAATGCGATGTGCGGTTTACTGCAACCGAAGCTGCAGAAGGATTTTCCTTAAAAAGATTACCTCTTGGGGACTCATTTCCATTTGTTGTCATAGTTCATGTATTTGCATATATCCTTCCACCATGGTGTTTTCCGAGATATGATTAATAACATATATAAGCTCAGATTTGACAGGCACACCCGCCTTTTGTATGGTCAAACACATAACTGCTCGAGGCCGCCCACTATGGGAAAACAGACGCCTTTTGTAGCCGCCCAATATGGGTTACAGACGCTACCTGCTGCTGCCGTTGGCCTTTTACGAAAAAAAGCTCCTCCGCCACCAGACTATCATGCCGTTGACCGCTGCCTGCAGTTCATCCGCCTTAAGGGGGCTTTTAACCATCCCGAGGACAAGTTTGTGCCCTGACCAGCATCGCTGGGTTGTCTGCTTATCCCGGCATCCATTCGGTCCCCCTGCACGTTAGCGTTACCCGCCCTCTACCACGCGGTGGTGTGCATAGGGATTTTCCTATCATTGAGCCTAGGGCCATATGGCGTCCTTGCACTCTCAAGTACTTTTAGAGGGCAATTAATAAATTAACTAAATCAAAATCTCGCAAATTAAAATCTTGCGTGAGATATGAATTTGCGAGATTTTGATTAAAATGTATTTGTTGCAATGTTTTCAGTTTTGTGTGCGGGTTTTTTCGATTGCGAGATTGTTTAAATCGAATTTTTAATTGCGAGATTATGAAAAGCGAAATTTTGCCATTGCGATATTTCGTAATGTGAGATTTCAAATGCAGGATTTTAATTAGCAGGATTTCGTACCCAACTCGTATCTAGCACCTACCTATGTTATTCAAAAGTTTTAACAAATTCGGATGGAATGCCATATCACTTCATGTGGCTTAACTAAAATACACTCTTTAATTTTTTTATGCGGCTAGTCCAGAAATAATTATAATTGATTATGCCTTTTAAAAACTGCGAAAGTCTTAAAAGCTATATTTTTCCTTTTCTTTGTAATTTCTTCCTCAAAGAAATTGGCGCATCCAGTTCAAATAAATTTTCGTTCTCAAGATTTTTTTAAGCGTGAAGAAGTAGGTACTACAATTACCTTTTTTTTTACTGTAAATCACAATCCCAAATGAATTCTTCAGCATTACATCTAATCTATTCTCAGTCAATTAACAAAAAAAAAAAAAACATGCACAGACCGCGTATTTTACCTACTCGCAACGAACGTATCAAAAGGATACCAAAACATTTCGCTACAACACTACTTGCGTGTTGTGACATTTCCTGCAATTGCTGTCTAATTATTGTCTAACCCTATCAATTGAGTAGAATATTAAGCCGCCAGTGATTTAATACCCACAAAACCAAGAATAAAACAAAATTGTCTTATTGCACATCCAAAAGACTCTGCGAAAACATACACAAAAGTCCAATTCAGCAACAACACACTCGCTATAAAATCTCATAAATCTAATAATAATAATTTGAAAAAAAAATAATAATAATTAAAAACCACTTTAAGTGAATTTTATTTCGATTGCGGATAGTTTACTCAAAAACTATGAAATATTGGGCGTTTTATAGAATATACAACAAATAAACGAACTTCCAGAGGTAGGTAAAAGCGGCGGCGGGCATGCTGCATAATATTAATTCCCGCCAACAAAAAATACAAAATTAACCAAAAGAACGCCACCATGCAGCCACCATTGGAGAGACAGACATTCAAGATCAGAATATGTACCTATAAACAAAAATAAAATAAAATAAAATACAAAAATAAAAACAGAAACAAACAAAATTATTTGCCGGCCCTGCTGTTGTGCACTTTGCGCCCATTAACAACACAACTTGTTCTGACTTTTGTATTTTGTTTTGATTTAATCCTCAAACAACTTACGCGTTCCTTGAACAATTCCATTTTCCATCTCCCTACACTACTAACTACACTACATAACACAGTCCCTTCTAATTTGTCTGCACAGCACAACTCATCTCCCCTCATCCTTTCACCTTCCACCAAATAAAATCAAATAATTCTTTGCTCTGACACCAAAAAGTTACAAAATATTAATATATGTGACAAGAGTGCGAGAGAGCGGTCGTTGTGTGACTTGTAGCGCTTTACAGTGCGAATTTCATTTTTGTTAAAAGACTATAAGAGTTATTTGGAAGATATTTCATATTCTATATAATTTGTAAGAGAATTAATTCTTGATTTTTTCCCTCATTCAGAATTTTAAGGAAAAGACCACGGTGGCGGTGCTCGGTTTTTCAATTGTGTGGCGATTTTCAGAACATTTCATACTCTTCAAAAAAAATTTACTAAATTCCAATAAACATTTTAGTGTAGGTAGGGTAGACCAATCGGAACAGAGGCAATAACACAACACAACAAAATAAAAAATCATTTATGTGCCTGGGTTTATTTCATGATTTTGTCATTGTATATCCACTTTGACCAGTTAAGTCAAAAATAAAAGTCAAGTTTCAAATTGTTCGCAGGTTAAGGGTTGCCATCTATACTTTTTTTCAAAATTTAAAATAATTTCCAAAATCAACACACTTGCTCTTATAAAGCCAGGTTTTGAGCACATGTTAGCGTATACCTTCTCGAACATGAACAAAATAACTCTTGTTCCTTGGTTTAGTCCCAAACAGTTTCAAACAGTTTCAGACCGCCAGATTTGGTGCGGACCAGTAACATTTTTCAAGTGTTGAACGACTTCGTACTAAATCTGGCGGTTTCAAACTGTTTGAAAGTCGGCAAGGAACAAACCTATAGTGTCAAACCAGTTTTACGGTTGAAAGTCCTTGCCAGATGAGCTCAACATTTTCTAAGTGGGTATACAAAAAATTTAGTAAACTAAAAATGTTTTTTTTTGTAATTCTACAAAAAAAGTTTTTAGAATTATCTCCAAATTTTGCTCCGTTTTCGAGTTATATGCAAAAAACTTAACTGACAAATTTCAACTTTGGATTTCGGCGTGAGAAGTCAAACTATTTCGAAATGTATTTTAAATAAAGGGAAATTGGAGTTTCAGATTCCAGAAGGAGTTTTTGAAGAACAAAAAATATTTCGTGATAGCATACCCTCAGAGATATGGATATTGAATAAGAAAGGTTTCTTTACTAAAAAATAAGAGTGTCATTCTCTTTTTCCGTCACATAAAATTAGCCTATAACATTTTTTTTTATAAGTCAAAATTGATATAAGAAAAAATTATTAATATTTGTCGCACTTGAAAATTGTATACAAATATAATTTTGAGTGATTTCGATTTTTTAATTCAAATTTGTATTGCCTTAAATTTGTTTCTTTTTAATTGTTTGTATACCTTATGCAGAATTATTTAAATTAATTAAATCAGCTCAGATTAACTATAACCATATCCAAGCAATAGACAGAAAAAGTACTAAAAACACAGTTTTCGAAACAAAACCTTGTTGTTTAGCGAGCCAAAGAATCACCTGATTTCAAAAAATGTTCACATATTCTTATTTCTACGATTCTAATGCTACTTTTTAAATTTGAACAGTATTTTTTTCGCCATACCAAAGTGGCACACCCTTATGAATATGGCCCATTTTGCTTTACTTTGGACCGAAAAAATACAAATAAGCGTGTGGCCCCCTTTCGGTATGCAAAATCCAACTGAAACCGGTTTGGCACGTGCGTACTAACGTATGCTTCATTCGTGTAAGAGTGATTTGCGTGGTGCAATTTAATTAAAAAAAAAAAATGACTGACATTGGTCGCATCGCACTTAAAGAACTTGTGTGTAAAATACATAAATAAATAAATAAATTGGGTGGCGCAACAGCACGTTGAGAACCAGGGCCTAGTGACTTACAACTCTCAACCATTCCTGTTTGCGTGTTGTTGGCAGGAATGGAGGGAACCTACAGTTTTTTGCCGAGTCCGAACGGCTTAATGAGAAGCACTTTTTCAAGACAAGTATACTCTTGGAGGGTTTGTCAGTTCCTCGCAAGAGGCAGTACCTCGGATAAAACATTTCTGTTTTTAGGTGGCACGGCTAGGAATCGAACCCACACCTTCGGCATGACAGTCCTACGCACTTACCATTTCTTTAAATTAGTTTCATCAACCATACCTTTCTGAGTAATAAACGAAAACAGAACTAGAAACACAGTTTTCGAAACTTAAACTTAAACTAGCGATTCAAAGAACCATTTTATTTCCATTTTTTTTTTTTCAAATATTTTTAAATCTCCATATAGTACAACTTTCGCATGTTAGTATCATAGACACTGCACGTCACATATTTTTCCTGTAAATGTTTGATACATGTGAGTAGGTATAATAGGTATACATATTGTCCAATAAAAAGAGATATCGTTGAAGGGGTTACTTGGAAAAATTTATAGGAATTTCACAAGATATATGAATGAACTGCAAAAAATGGTATTCAAAATTGGGTCACTTGATTGAGGCCACTCAAAGAATCTTTCAAAAAAATTAACAAAAATACCTAAATGTTAACTTTTTTTTAAACATATTATATTTATTATGTTTTTTGTTAATAAATAATAAGAAAGCTCACTATTTTTTGTAATTAGGGCTTTAAGACGGTTTGGAACTGAATCATTTATTTTTTGTTTAAATCAAGCAAAATCTTGTTCCAGGCATCTCATAGATAACTTCGATTAAGGTGTTTTTATCTTTAAACTATCTACAAGTTTCATAAAGTTATAGATAAAGCCAGGTCCAAAAATGTTCAATGATGTTTGAGTCCGGTGAACAGGCCGGCCATAGCAAAAGTTACACGTTTTTCAACTGAATCCAGCTTCTAGCTATTTTCGATGTGTATATGGGTGTTATCTTGTTGTAAAATTCAAGGTACAAGTTCAGCAATGTCTGTAATCTTTAGATATGCCTATTTCAGCAGATATTTATAATTATTTCAGTTAGTTTTTGAAGTTATAAACTCCAATGTATTTGTTCAATAATAAGTGATAGCGCTGAACCTCATAGCAGCTGACAAACGACTGCGAATACTTGTAAAAATAAGTTCCACTTCTCTCAAATCATAAAAATAAAAATTCTTACCATCGGATGCGTCAATATTGGCCCTTTTTGCATCCGAAGAGATAACCCATTTCCATTCGTTGCTTCAAGCATCAAGGTTCTTGGTGAAATTCATGTAAAGTTCCTTATGTCGTTGCCGTAAGACTGGTATATTTTTCATTTTCTTTACTCACAGGTATAAAATGTTTTCAGGAAAAATATTTCTCACAGTATTCTTCAAGAAAAAACGATTGCGAAAATACTGGCCTCAAACAAGTGACGCGCAGTGTGTTAGAAGAACACTTTTGCTAAAACTCAGCATTTTAGGAATATCTTCGAAAATACTGTGCTTATTAGATTTTTTTTTATGAAAAGCTTGATGTTTGCTGACGACATTGGCTTTTTTGCGGAAACGCCAAACATGCTTTAGCTCATGATTCAATTGCTAGAAGATTATTGGAAATAATGAAATCTCGATACCAACCCATCGAAATTATGGGTTTCAGAATTGAAAAATGGTTTAAAGGAACAGATCGGCGGTGGTTAGAACAATATCGATATCTTGGCATTACATAACCCTCACCCCAAGACTTACATTCTGTTTCTAACTACAAGAAAATTGAAAACTTCTAAAAAGCTCTAAACTGCGCTAGGAAAAAAAATTTTGCCACTGCTCAAGCAGTTATGTGCTATGGAAGTCAGGTATGAGACTTCGAAGAACACGAGCAAGTGGAAAAATTGCAACGTCACTTAATAAGGTCTAAGGCCTAGGTCTAAGACTTCCTCCTATCACTACCACTTATATGTTTTTTTCTCAAAACAGGCCTTCCGTTAATTCATCTAGTTTCGCTCAGGCTTCACTTTTAATTCATACTAAAAATAATAGAACTTCTTGAATATCGATTACACCAAAGGTTGTATTTCTCTGCCTTCTAAGAAGAAAAGCAGAGTTCTTCGAGAAATCGCATGCGCTTAGCGAGGAACTAGGACTAGGAGTAGAGTTATAACTTAGATGGGAGGTTCAATCCCAATGAGGACTGGATGAAATTCCACTAAAACTGAAGCCACCAATTTATCAAGTTGCCTAGAGCCTAGTGTATAAAGAACTTATTCATACTTTATTGGAACATAACTACATTCACGAGGATAATAGCAACCAGAAAATGAGCATAAGGGGAGAATTGTTGTCTCTCAACTTCAGACCTCATAGAAACGATCAACCATCACTCTTCACTTTGTGTTACCTAAGGAAAATGACGATGTAAACACTTGGTAAGGAAATGCTTGATTTATCAGAAGATTTATTAGAAGATTTCATAGGAACAATATTAACTGAGCAGAGCCAACTGGCAGTTAATATTATTAGATATTTCAAAATAAAATTTCGTTCATGCCTTTTGCTTTCAGAATTATGACACCAAAGTTCAGTTTTTTTTTTTTGAAGAGTGTGAATTTTCTCTAATTTTTGGCGGGACATTACGATTGCGTTCCTGTCCCTTCTTAGAGGCGACCTATTATCTCATTTAACTTTAAATTCAATTTTTGTTTTATTTTATTATACAGTCATATACATTATACTTATATACCTAAAATAATAATTTATTCCTTTAGTTTTTGTGATGAGTAATTTGTACCTAAATCTTGGGTATAATAATAATTACGTGCATGCCTGCACAGCACATTCAATTTTGCTAATTAATACCAAATTTTAGTTTTTTTTTTTTTTTGTTGTCGAACAAATTGTGGACAGCTTTTCCAGATTATTTTTACTTTCGATATAGGTACGAATGTTGGCTTCGTAAAAAAAATATATCGAGAATTTAATCAAACAATAAAATGTGCAAAAAAAACATTTTATTCCTATTTCCTATCCCCCTATTTCTTCTATTTAATTATAGTGTCGTGCGATTCAAGTTGTATTTACATGAAAGAAGATCGTAAACCTAGATTGTAGGCGTATAGTATAGACTGAAATATAGTTTTTTTTTGGAAATAAGAAGTAGGATATCGTTTCAAGGAAAAGGAAATTAATGCTGCACAGAAGATAGCTCATAAGTTAAATGACATACTGTCAATATTTGGTTTATTAATTTAAAACATATCGAAAACGGATTAATGAAGTCTTTGAAATTCAAAACTATTACGAAAGTTATTTATGCTTCACGTTCAGATATACAAGTTTTTTAATAATTTAAGCCGATTTATACATTATTATATGCATCTTGTATTATAAAAGCAAGAAAGCAAGTAAATACGTGCGACCCAATCGTGTACTTATTTTTTTGTTGATTTCTTTTTGAAGAATGTACGCTCCTAACAAGAGGAAATTCCTTAAATTATGTAGGTAGGCTGGTACATGATTTGGGTGGATTTTGCGATAATTACTTCTTAAAAGTTCTTCATTTTCTTAAGGCTCATTTATGAGTTCGATGCAGTTTTTATCCTAACGCACTCCTCCGTCTTCAGATAGTTTGGAACTTTGAGTGTGAAAATGACATGTGATTTGAATTTTACACATTTCCTTTCATAGGGAAAGATATATTGCTGTTGGTGTTTCTTATCTTCGTGATCTTTCGGCAATGAATTTAAATATTTATGTTTCCCAAGTACAATTTATTTGGTAAGTTGAGGAGTTTTATGGGGTGCATAGTAGGGTGTGTCATATGGGATACCGACATTATCTCCAAAAACAGAATCCACAAATCCTAAATCTCCACACTTTTAAAAATACACATACTATTTGAAATCCCCTGTCACAAAACCCACTAACCAAAATCCCCGATCCAAAATCCACATATTCAGAATTCACAAATCCAAAATCCATAAATCCAAAATTCACAAATCCAAGATCTACAAATCCAAAATCCACAAAACCAAATCTCCAATAGAGCTCTTTAATAAATAGCATTATATCACTCTCTCTTTATTTACAAACGTCAAAATCGGCACTGTGGCGAATTATCAAATCGAAATTGGCTGTGGAATTGTATTTTTTCACTTTGCACTTTGGAATTTGACACTTCCGCCATAATGAAAGCTGTCACTCCTGAAATTGACAGATTCGTAAGATTCCCTACGCTTACTCATGGCATACGTTGGAATACGATCCAGAATTTTGGTTGGTTGCTGACAGTCTTTGTGAGCAACTCTCCCCGTACACAAAATTCTATTGAGCCCTGGGCCCTACTGCACGCCGGCCGTCACATAAAGGCCATTGCTGAAAAAAAATACTCCGGGCTTTATTCTTTAATTGAATCCTTTCCAAAGAAATTATTGTTACTACTTCCATAGACAAAAGCCAGAGCAAATATACTTAAAACAAACAAAAAATAATGAACAACAAATATTCTAACAAATATTTACATCAAACCATTGTGTCATACTTGCAAATTTCTCGTGCTCAGTTAAAGAAAAAACCCCTGGGAAAACCGTTTGGCAATACGAGAAAGCCAACTGGGACAGTCTCAACAGTTTCTTCAAGGACTTTAACTGGTCACTATGCTTCCTCTATAGTCACGTAGACTCCAGTGCAGATACGGTCACAAACTTGATTCTTAATGAAATGCGAAATTTTAATCCCGCATAGGATGAAATCTATCAAACCGAAAGTGAATTCATGGTTTGATTTGAGCTGTAAAGAGGTTATATCAGGGTTAGAGAAGTTAGCTTCCGATCTTATAAAAGATCAAGTTCAAACAAGTTAGAGAGACCTGTAACGTTCATATTCGAAGAACCAAATTTTTGCATTATGATCAGAAATTAAGGCAAAAAAGAACAGTGTCCCAAAGGTAGTAACATTTTTTGGTCATTTGTAAAAAACATTAGAAATACCACCTCGTCTTCGGTTCATACACTCATCTTCAATGACACTCCATATGTTAGCTCAATAGATAAAGCCAATTTGCTTGCAGCACAGTTTACTGTTAATTCGACGCTGCCTGAGAGTGTCATGACTCCACCTGTACTTGAGAGCGCTAATGGACGAATCTCCTTTCACACTCGTGCAGTGGCAAGAGCTCCAAAAGATCTCGGCACACACAAATTCGCTGGTCCAGATAATATCCCTCCCATTATTCTGAAGAGGTGTTCTTCAACGCTGTCAAAGCCACTGCCTAAGCTTTTCCATCTGTCTTACTCTACTGGTCTCTTTCTGAGTGGATGAAAAACAGCATTTGTCCAGCCTGTCCCTGAAAAAGGTGAATCTTCTTCTCCCTCCAACTATCGTCCAATTGCACTTACGTCCCTTCTTTCCAGGGTCATGGAAACGCTGATAAATTATCGGCTTAAGAAATATCTCGAAGAACGAAAGCTTCTTAATGACCGGCAGCATGGCTTTCGTAGGAATAGGTCTACTGGTGATCTGATGATATATCTCACCGAGCAGTGGAACAAATCTTTACATCGTTTTGTAGCAAGTAAGATTATTGCACTTGATATTTCAAAAGCGTTTGATAGAGTTTGAGATCAAGCTCTCTTATCGCAAATGCGTGCATTTGGAATTGATGAATATCTTCTTCGTTGGATTAGAAATAACGTTTCGGACCGTTCGATACAAGTTGTGTTGGACGGTTTCAAATCTGATATTCATAAAATAAATGCTGGTGTGCCCCAGGGATCCGTTTTGTCTCCGACTTTCTTCCTTATTTTTTATAAATGATCTTCTGTCTGAAACTTCTAATCCATTAAATTGTTTCGCAGACGACAGTACCCTCGGCTTTTATATTCGTTTCAAGATTCACCTCCTTGTTATTCGGATGTGGAACTTGAACGGCAGCGTATGATAAGCTCATTAAATTCTGGTCTCAACAGCATTGTCCAATGGGGAATAAGAAATAATAAATAAAAATAAATTGGGTGGCGCAACAGCTCGAGGAGAACCAGGGCCTAGTGACTTACAACTCACAACCATTCCTGTGTGCGTGTTTGTTGGGCAGGAATGGAGGGGACCTACAGTTTTTTGCCGAGTCCGAACGGCTAAATGAGAAGCACTTTTTCATGACAAGTATACTCTTGGAGGATTTGTCAGTTCCTCGCAAGAGGCAGTACCTCGAATAAAACATTTCTGTTTTTAGGTGGCACGGCTGGGAATCGAACCCACACCTTCGGCATGACAGTCCTACGCACTAACCATCAAGCCTACGAGGGAATAGGAAACAGCGTAGAATTTAATGCTTCAAAAACTCAATGCTACCTACTGTCGTTAAAGCGAAATCCACCCCCCATGCCGCTATCCATGAGGCACTTGCATCGAGGAAACCGAACAGCTTTCAGTTCTGGGTATGTGCATCACAAACCACCTTCTGTGGTATGATCACATATTCGACGTCACAAAAAATGATGCGAAGTGTTTAAGTTTTCTTCGAAGATGTAAGAAATTTTTCACTCCTTCTGATCTGGCCTTCATCCGTCCAAAGCTTGAGTACAACTCCCATATTTGGGCAGGTGCTCCTAAAACCTATTAAAGTCTCTTGCATTGAATTGAAAATAGAGCGTTGAAAATGATAGATGATAGTAGAACGGAAACATTTGCATCTCTCGAACACCGTCGCAATGTTTCGTGCCTTTCGTTATTTTATCGGTATTTTTACAAACAGTTTTCTAGTGAAATAGCCAGTTTCTCATTCATCCCTCCCTTTAAGCAGTTCCATCGCACCGTAATACTCGTACTTCTAGGAATGCACATCAGTTTACGCTTGAGCCCAATTTTGGACGTACTGTCAAGTATAGAGATTCTTTTCTTAGTCGCACTACCCGAATGTGGAATGCTTTACCTGGCTCTGTAGTTCCCTCTCATTTTGATATTCAAAACTACAAAATCAATGTGCATCGGTATCTCCTCTTGAATCCTTCCCCATTTTCCTAATGCTTGCACTGTGTTATATCATTTTAAGGGTACTCAAAACCCTTTTAGTGCACGCTTATTATACAAAAAATCTAAATTAAACAAAAAAGACAATATCAAAGCGATAAAAAATCGGGAAAGTTGAGTTCCTAAAATTCATTACCTGCAATATTTTCATTATGTACACTCTACATAAACTAAAAATTTTGTTTTCATTATTCATTTTATTATTAATTTTTCATTTCCTTAAGTACAGATTACCCATTTGGTGCGCGCCGAACATACTTCAGCTATGGGGAATCTGTGTTTCAGGATTAAGGCTTTGTGGAATTTGGTTTTGTTGATTTTTATTTTATGGATTTTGGTTTTGTGAATTTTGGTGCGTGGATATTGATTTGTGGATTTTGGTTTGTGGATTTTGGTTTTAAGGATTTTATTTTTGTGGATTTTAGTTTGTGGATTTTGGTTTGTGGATTTTGGCTTGGGTCTTTTCAATTTGGGACTAGGGCACCCAACCCCACTTTTCTCTGATTTATAATTTCCCGAATATAGCAAACAAACGTTTTTTGGTGTTCTTTTCAAGCGAGCCAAAGCCAATAACTTAAACGATAATTCCAAATGAAGAATTTAACTTTAATATGTAATGCAACTTTTGGAAGGTATTAGATGTGAACATTCTAGAGTTGAAGTATATGACACGGGCAAACAAATTTCCAGCTTAATGATTAGAAGTTCTAATCTTGTTGGATATAGTTTACAGTGGTTTTTTGCTAAAAAATTCATGCAAGTAAAACTGAACTTAATACAAATTGCGTATGACAAGGCCGAGTCAAAACAGAAATTTGTTTATATTTTAAATAATTTTGTTATTATAAATCATCGAAATCAATTCTTTATGTCAAAAACAATATAATTTGGTTTGAGATATGCGAGCAGCTACTCCTTTTGAATGAGGAGTTGCTCTCGAGTTTGTTTATAATTTTATTCATACGAAATGGGAGCAGGTACATTTTTAATAAGCACCTCCTCTGATTCTCATGGAGCACCTGCTCTGAGTACGTGCTCCGTTTTATTCATATCACCCAATAATTGCGATAAACTAAAGGCAACGAATGCCCCCCCACTTAAAGAGGTTATGTTGATGTAAATCAAGTTCGTCACAAACAGGATTGATAAAAGTTGACCTTAAAAATGATTACCGAACATTTTTCTAGATGTAAGGTGGTCTTTAAAAAGGTCATTTTTTAATTTAAGTCGGTGCGCCCCCCCCCTTATTTCTTCCAAATAAGTACAAAAAAAATCCCGTCAAATGTAGGTAAGCTCATTTTTTTTCCATTAACACCGTCCTCTAGACGAAACAAGTTTATATGGGAAATCCATGTAAAATGGATTCAAACACTGAAATTTTATAACTTTGGTAATAAAGACAAAATTAAATTCTTGTACAAATGTTTTTACACAAGTTGACTGGTTGGACGAGCCCTCAAGTTTTTAAGAACTTTTGAAATCCGTCGAGCATGTTGGCCCAGCAGCACGTTCAAATGATCCAGCACGGTTTAACAAGCAGCCATGTTGTTGAGCATGCTGGTCCATGTAAGTCCTCCTAATGAATTCTAAGAGTTTTTTTTCAAGGCCACTCAAGTTCATGAAAAGATTGTTGGTTCCTCATTTATGATTTCTTAAAAAAACAAAACTAATGAAACGTCACTAAATGGACATTATATATCATCTTATTTCAGTCAGCTAAGTCGGTTAGACATAGATTTTTTTTTTATAAATTTTCAAGCTTTTTTTAATAGCATAGTGGTTTTTGGAACCTCATTAATTCGCAAAAAACCGTATAGCAACAATATTCGAAAGGCCACTTAATTATTATGAGAGGTCAGGTTTGAAATTTCTATTAGAAATCTATGCCTGGCCAATTACTGAAATAAGCTGACTTTTGATAACCATTTAGTGATCTTTGAAATGGCACACATGTGGGGTGCAAGGATTCCAGAGCCCCTGGCCTTTAAGGGTTATCAAATTGATGACTTAAACTTATTTTAATAAACGATTTAATTTTTGGTTAAAAGGAATTTGTAAAAAAGGTCATTTTTTATCAAATTTTGTGTTCAGCAATTTTGACAAAAAATCATACAATTTCAAAATCATTTTTACGCTTAAATTAAAATGAACATAAAGTTGAATTCTTTTGTAAATAAAACAAATTATTAATTTATTATTTAGTATAATAAACTGAACGAAAATGCAGTTTTTGCAACTAGGCATTGTTTTTACTCGGATTTTTTTGCAGTGTGTCCTTAAATTCGCAAAAATGTTTTATTGACTACCAAAGTAAAAATGTAATGAATTCGTAGACGAATTTTGTCCTTTGAGTAGTGAGACCATTTTTTAATGATGTAATTCATATATTTTAAATTTATTTACACTTGGGAAAAGACCCAGGGGGGTCATGTGACCATACCACTTTATTCATATTAAATTTACTACAGGGTTGCACGTTCATATCTCAATAAAAAAAACTTACCATAAAGGTAGATGATACCGACCTGAGTATCGCAAAAAGGAAACATTACGTTAAATTATTGAAGCACAAACTACCTACCATTTCTACATACGAATGTTAAAAAATTGAATTCATATTCAACATACAAACAAATCACATTAGAAAAAAACTAATATTCATCCCTTCAACCACTAGCCCACCATCAACCACATACACATTAAACTTACCCACGTTTAGTTTTACCCAGTTTTGCTAAATAAATAAATACCTATCACAAATCATCCCTTAAAAAAGAAAATCTAGGTTTCTCGAAAATGTTTTCTCTGAAATTTGCGCACAGTTTGCCAAAACAAAAAAAAAACAAATCACAAAATAACCTTGCAAAGGGACATCATAAATAAAAATAAGAAAAAATTGATACTAGGTATGCTTCAGCCCCCATTATTACAGTCGTCATGTCATCGTGATCTCATCCCTTACCTTACGAGTACACGCAGCCGCAGCCGTGTCATATTAAAATTTACAAATATGCAAATTTTTCAAAAACTATTCTTTTTTCTTTCACAAAATCTGCGCTGATTTTTTTTATGAATACAAATTTTGCATAAGTATCACTCACGCATGCGAAAAAAACGGAAGAAAATTAGCATAAGAATAGAGATATGCAAAATTTAGCCAAATGGGGTAAAATAAAACTATACAGAATTGGAATTTTTCGAGGTGCGTTATGCGATCGGTCCGGGCGGTTCAGTTATAGTTTCCAGAAAAAAGAAATAGGTATACGATTGAATTTAAAGATTTTGAAAATTATTCAGCATTCATCTAGTGATTGATGGTTATGTTTTTAGCAACCAGTTATTGCACCCCTTCAGGGATTATTTTTTAATCTGTGCGTGTACGTTTCTTTGATATTTGTAGGTAGATAGGTAGGTTCTCAGATTAGATGTAGGTTGTTTGATAGAAATTTAAGAACTTTTGTTTATACAGATTTTATTACGTAAATAAAACTTAAAGGGTTGTGAAAAATTGAATTGCTAGAAGACAACCGTCCGGTGATAGAATGGGACAGCAGCTTATATACTTTGGATGCTATCAAACTTCACTGCGTTTCATTCATTTAAATACAGTAATTTTTTTCTTTTAGGCAAAAACTAATTACAAAATAAATTGGATTCAATATTATTATCTACGATAAAGCTCCAGGAAGAATTTTGAGTCCTCGTACACCTTGGCAAACAATCTAATAGCTGAGTAAATAATTAAAAATAGTATGCAAAAAGTTGAATAATAAAGTGTTAAATACATTTCTCTATTAGTTTAGCAATTGGCCCAACAGCAAGTTTCCCTACCGTAAAGGAAAAGGCTCAAATGCGTGCTAAGGCTAAAAAGGATAATGATGGTCATAGCAGCCGCTTTATAGGCCACAAAATTGGCCAAAGTCTTACAGTCGAGTGCAACTAGATACCTTCAAAAAAAGAAAAACTATGAGGAAATATGGCTACAATATGCCAGAGTTGCCATAAGTGAAGATTTAACTGCATTTTGCCAATTTACGTCTCATCCACAGACTTTTTAAATTCGAAAATTTCAACATCTTTGATAAATTCGTTGCATCCTGTTACCTTCGTTTTCTAGTGTTATTTATGTCAATAAATATTAAAACTGTGTATAAACGCAGTCATCTATCAATATAAAAGTTTTATAGGCTGTAATTTTACCGATTTCAGGTGCGTGCCAACTAGATCTTCAGTTCAGACTCTTTTAGAGCTGCTTAGTCTGGTTGGGTCTCGTAAGCCAACAGTTTGTTGGACATAGAAGCAGGGGGAGAGGGGTTGAGTTAAAACATCAGTACAGTGATCTTCATGATGTAACCAGCATTTGAAATAGCTCGAGAAACAGCTTCGGGGAACTTCTACGATGCCTCAGGATCATAGCAGAACAGATGTTGAAGCCACCAACGACCAAACCAACCAACAAGGACCTTAATAAATCTACCAGTTTCATCATCACCACACAAGCCAAAGATCGTTAACACTGCTCAAGCCAACATCAAAGCTCTTAATCTAAGAAAAACTTATGTTATACTTAAGAAATTTTGTAACACAAATGTAAAAGCAAAATGTAGCCAACTGAAAGAAGGATATCCCCCATCTGAGATCGCGGATTAAAATATTAGACTTAAGAAACTAATAAATATCTGAAAACGGATTAGTTATACCTATGCGATTATGTACCCACTACATATTTATGTATTTTTTTCATATATTTTTTACATTAATGTTAATTTAATTGAGTGCATAGAAGCTGTACTAACTACATAATCATGATGTGATCACCACAAATAACTGACACGTATTTAAAAAATTAGTAAATAGAATATTTATATTTATGGAATAAGTGTATAGGAACTGTACCCACTACATAATCATGCCCTCATCATAAATAACCGATACATAATTTACTGAGTTTATGCAATATTTATATTTATTATTTTTATTTATCATTCATAGAAACTGTAGCTACTCACTACATAATCATGAATTCAACACCGATAAGCGAAACATTTCGTTTAATATGAGTATGAGGGTAAATGCAATGGTTACATCATAGCTATTGCATTTATGTAGTCAAAATAGGTTGCCGTGAAATAACACCAAATTCAACAGTTGGCCTTATTTCACTATCAAAGTAAAGTAAGACCAATTTGGCCTTATTGCGCTTTCAAATTTGCGTCTGAACGATCAGATTTTTTTTTATTTTGGGCAGGAATTCTGCTCTATGGTCGGTACAACGGGGGGAGGCACTGACGACTGACCATAATTATATATTTTGCCTAGTGAGACTTTCGTTATTAAACATGAAAACATAGCTTCAAAAATAATTTCAATTTCGGAGCTGTGTTGTTGAACAGAAGTATTTATTTTCAATTTTAATATCAACATATATTTTAATTTTCAATGAATTTTAAAAAACTTTCACGAATATAAATGATCTAGTCGTATACAGTTACAATCTTAATATTATGTCTTAATATTCGTGCAAAGCGTAGCGGAAAAAAAAATATTGCCCAAGGGCAAAATTTTAACGCAACAAGTTCAGCTTTTCTATCTTTACGCAAATTTTAGGAAGTAGGGTCATGTCCCCAGTAATCGAACACTTAGTGGTTCATAAGAAAGTAATCGTTGACTGTGAGGAAACCATTCAACGTAAATATTTGATGTAAAATTATTTATCAGCTTAAACTCAAATATTTGTTATAACTTTTAAGGTTTTTTTAGTAACTTTAACAACTATTTTTATAAAAAATCAAAAGCTGAAAAAAGCCAAATTCCCCAGTTGTCGAACACTAGTTTCCTAAGCCCGAACAGAAAGTTTCCTTATTTCGAACACAAGATTTTGTACATAGTTTCAACCAAAAAAAGTCATAGAAGTAATTTTCTCTCAGTTTTATTAAACAAATTGTGTTTGTTAGTGTATTTTTATTCAATTCTTTTAAAAGCGAAATAAAACAAAAACAGTTTAACGGATTCTTAGTTTGAATACAATTCAAAAACTGTTCGAACAAAGGAAGCTAGCAATTACATGAGAATTACATGAGTTTCCTTGAATCGAACACTGGAAGAAAAGAAGAAAAAGGTGTTCGAATACTGGACCCAACGTTCTTCTCAGTGTTCTTGACGTAAAACCGTAAAAAAAAACTAATTTTCTATAATATTTATTGCCAGAACGCAATAAAACAATTTTGACGGAGTTGCCTATATTCGAACACTAGTGTTCGAACAGGCAACTCTAACAAATTTGGTTTCCTATGTTCGAACAGTCATATTATTAATAAATTATTAAGCTTTAAGTTAAAACTTTAAGTTACATAAATAAAATAACTATTATCCAACAAGAAAACGCGTTATAACAGGCATTAAGTTTAATTTTCACACCAAAAATCACAGTTTCCCAGAACACTTCCAACAGTTTTTTTCATTACAAAGAACTTGAAATTACTGGATTTCCTAAAGCCTCTTTTTTAAGTCCTTTTTCTAAAACTTTAGAATGAAATTTGACTAGTTGATAGGATTTCAAGGTTTAAAGGAATAACACATGAATTATTCTGCGTTTATAGAAGTTAAAAATCTAAGAAATAACACAGATTATAAGCTTATTTTCAAAAAGTGTTCGACTACTGGGAGTGTTCGAAATTAGGCGACTCTACCCTATTTAATTTTACACTTTCGTTTATACAAAACTGGAAATTAATAAATTGTTTTTGATGCGTAAGCTATACAAATGAAGGCATTTTATAGCGGAGAGTTTTAAAGTTTTGCGGCGAGTTGTAGGTATAAGGTAGGTATCTTAAAAAAATTCCATTTTGAATCAACTTAAAACATTGAATTAACTTATTTAAATACTCTCTTAACTTTTACATAACATCTGGTTTTATTTCACAAATCGGTTTGGCTTTATTTCACTTTGTCAAAGTGAAATAGAGCCAAATGTTGAAACTTGGTCTTATTTCGCAATAATTGCAAAGTGAAATTATGCCAAATTTTCAAATTTGGCCTTATTTCACGACACCCAAAATAGATTTCAAATCTATACAAAAAGATAAGATTGCAAATCTACGGGAAGAATAGGTAAATGCATTTTCTTTTTATGTACCTACATTATGTGTTGGCTGAATGGGTGCATTTTTTCCTCAGTGCAGTGAATTTCACAATTTTGAAAAGAATCAGTCCTTTTTTTTAAAGTAATTTTTTTTTTAAAACAATTCATATGTACTAGTTCCTCGTGGCATAATGGTGAGTGCGTGGGACTGTCATGCCTTAGGTCTGGATTCGACTCCCAGCCGCTGCCTCCTAAGAACTGAAATGTTTCTCCGGAGGCATCTAGGTAATTCCTCTTGCAAGGAACTGACAACCTTCAAGAGTATGCTTGTCAAGAGTATGTTTTTCATCGAGCCGTTCGGACTCTAAGGGGAATTTTACGAATCTGTCAATTTCAAGCGTGACAGCTTTTGTTGTGGCGGAAGTGTCAAATTCCAAAGTGCAAAGCGAAAAAAAAACAATTCCCAATCCAATTTCGATATGATAATTCGCCACAGTGCTGATTTTGACGTCTATAAATGAACGAGAGAATGGTATATTGCTATTTGTTAAAGAGCTCTATTGTAGGTCCCCTCCATTCCTGCCAACAGCACGCACACAATAATGGTTGAGAGTTGTAAGCCACTAGGCCCTGATTCTCCACGAGCTGTTGCGCCACCAAATTTATTTATGTTTATTCATAGAAATAGCCGTTTTCCTTTGGAGGTGGCAATGTACTTATGAGTAGATGAAAACCCTAATATAGTAAAATAATAAATAAATAAATTGGGTGGCGCAACAGCTCATGGAGAACCAGGGCCTAGTGACTTACAACTCACAACCATTCCTGTGTGCGTGTTTGTTGGCAGGAATGGAGGGGACCTACAGTTTTTTGCCGAGTCCGAACGGCTAAATGAGAAGCACTTTTTCATGAAAAGTATACTCTTGGAGGATTTGTCAGTTCCTCGCAAGAGGCAGTACCTCGAATAAAACATTTCTGTTTTTAGGTGGCACGGCTGGGAATCGAACCCACACCTTCAGCATGACAGTCCTACGCACTAACCATCAAGCCACGAGGTACTACCCTAATATAGTACTACCAACTGTATATGCTCTCATGTGCGAGTAGATACATTTTACATGGGAAAGCAGTTTGATGTGTTCCATTGAAAAATGTCCAAAGGAAAACGCCTAATATAACTTTAAAAATAATATAAGAGAACAATGAAGTGTTGCCATTCTTTCAAAAAAATTTTGTTTATTCATTTTAAGTCATTAAAATAAAAATGCGTCTCTCTCTTTAGCAAGGGGAGATGTGAGATGTCCCCATCACATAGTAAATAAAATGCACGACTGGGTCGCACGTACTTGCTCTTACGTTCAATACACAGTGGGTTTAAGAAAATTGTATATAAAAAGATGGAAATTATGAGAGAAAAATGTAGAGAAGCATGAAAAACGACATTTAAATTGGCTAAAACCACTCTTTTGACAGTTTGAGGTGAACAAAAATAATACCATCTTAATTCTTGATTGAATATGATTGTATGGGAAAAAAAATTTAAAATCGTTGGAGCGGTTTTTTAAAAAAATAATTTTGTCTATATAAAATTCTTAAAACATTTTTAAGAACAAATTTTGGTATGCAAATCTAATGTATATATTTATGTGCATATAAAAACAAAATTTGAAAAAAAAATTGTCAACGCGTTTTTGAGATATCGAATTTTCAAAAAAAAATTTGAAACTTTTTTTTTAAATCCAAACTTTTTTTTTGATTTAATTTTATCCGAAATTTGTATATAAAAAAAAATTTCTAAATCCGTTCAGCCGATAATGAGAAGATTCAAAATAAAAAAATACGTTCTATGACAGGTACCTACTATTAATAGTTGCTAAGTGTAAAATTTTATAATTTTTGGTAGTAGATCGTAGTAATTTTAGTATATATAGAAAAAGTTTAATCAAAATCGTAGGCGTCGTTTTTGAGAAAAAAATATTTTCCTTTGCGGTTTTTTAACTTTTGCATGGAAGGTACCGTTATTTTTTCATAAATGTAAAATTTTTTCTAAAAATATTTTAGAAAGTACTAAAAACTCTCAAGTATCGAGTTTCAAAAAAATCGATGATGTGGTTTTAGAAATGTTTGATTTTCCAAAAAAAAATTTAAATATTTTTTAAAAATTCAAAAAATATTTTTTCAAAAATGTTGGTACCTACACAGAACTATTTATATTTTTTTGGAAGCTTCTGTATAAAAAAATAATTGAAATCGGTCGTACCGTTCTGAAGAAAATCAAAATTTTTAAAAATGGTTCTTTGGGAGGTACCATTAATAACAATTTTTTAAAAATGGTTTTTCACCCAAAGCCTTTATTAAAATAAATTTACTGAATTTTTTTCAAGAAAAGTTGTCATGCCGTTTTTGAGAAAAAAGCGATTACCTATGTAAAATTGACAAACAAAATTGTATGGCAGGTACCGTTATTTTTGGTTCTAAGAAAAAATGAAAAAAACGTGTCGGCAGAATTACCAAAAACCATTATTTACAAAGTTTGAAGAAAATCGATCGAGCCGTTTAGGCTGTAGACGAACAGACAGACAGACAGACAGACAGAATTGTGCCACCCACTTTTTTGGTGGTCTCTATCATCGTAATAGGTATCATGTTTGATTGTTATCTCAGTTTTTTTTTTTGCACGAATCCAAAACTTGCCTTATAGTACCTACATATATCGCAAGTAAAAATGCTTCCAATTTGTCTTCTCTCCCCAAACTACAAACATATTTCCCATTAATATATTTAGGTATTTCCCTATCTACTTGTAGTGTCAGCATCTCTAGCTACTAACCGAACATACCTATACTAAACAATTTCATACATACAAAGTATGAATATACTAACAACAACTTTAACCAATAAGAATTTTACAAAATTTAAAGTCAAAGCTCAAAGCTATTAATAAGTAGACAAAGCAAACAACTCACTTACTTACACCTGGAAAAAACACCCATTTTGAACTTTTATTTTGTTTATACACAACCAACAAAAACGTCTACACCCATTCCACAGACACATTTGATTTGAGAAAGTAAAAAATGCGGAGTGGGTCAGTACTAAGCTAACGCTCCAAAAAACGTCACCAAATATTTAAAAAAAAACATCCAACCAATCTCTAACAACAATTTACGCAAATGCGGAAAAAAGAAGGAGATACCTACCTACTTAAAAAAGGCAAAACGAAAATGTTGAGATACGGATTTCATTCCATTGTGATCGCCTATTGGTTGAAGGAAACATTTTTTTTTTATTTATTTTTTTTTTATTCGCGATTGTGAATATTAATGGAAAAGATTTTATCTTATTTTTAATAAGAAAAAAATTTGCTAGACAAATTGATGTGTGGAGGTGTGAAACTAGAATTGTGGATCTAAGTGGAACGTATTTACAAATGTTGTCAAGATCGAGGATGAAAACTTGCTGATTTGAAGGTGATTAATGAAGGTAGTAAGTATGGATCGATGGACTGATGTCGAGGAGAATATTTAATGATAGCGACCTCACAAATAAAGTGCAATACTAGGGGTGGCTAGGCTAGCTGGAGGGACTTGTTGGCCAGATATAACTATCTTCATATATATGCATACATATCACTGAAAGGCAGCATTTAACATATTTTAATACCAACAAAATCTTATAGTCATGCATTCTCTGCTCAACCATAGACCACTTATTCATATTACTGATTACAGACAAATTTAAAATAATTTTGTGTTGAAGGTTGAGCCCGAGACTGATTATATTAGAAAAACAATAATTCAAGCTAAAAGCTTTAATTTTTCATAAAATATTCATGTTCAGCTCGTGTGGGTAGTGGGTAATAATAATGGCGCAGAATTTTAAACAGCCATTTGCTAAGGGCTTAGCATGATACCTACTATGTAGTTAAAAATCTTCTAAATATTTACTAATTTACTAGCCCTTTCAAATTTTTGAACCTAAAGCATAGTTTACAGTTCCGATGCGAAAAAAAAATCAAAATTTTCAAAATGATTTTCCACCTATTCTGCGCACCAAGTTGAATAATATTCAAGGCGAAAAACGTTTGCTTTGGCCTAAACCACCCATTGAGTCATTAATTTACCCTTAATTGACAAGCTATAGGCCTAAAAATGGAAAATAATTATTTTTGGATGCGAAAACCATTTGCATGCAAATAATGCCTTGAGGTGAATATATTTTTTTTTTCGGAAGTATAAACCGACCATCAAAAAAAAATATTTTATTCACCACACTCTTTTTCGCATGCAAATCAATTGCCGGTCCATTGTTTCGCATGACATTCCATGACAGCATTGTTTTTTTTTTGCATGAAACTGTAAACCAATCATGCAAAGAATTAATTTTACATTTCACCTCAATTATTTTTGACATGCGAGAATATTTGCATAGATTTTTTTTTGCGCACGGGAACTGTAAACTAGGCTTAATGCTCATTTCATTTTACTATAAAAAACAGTTCATCTGAACACGTCCAAACAGAGACAGTACGTAAAAGCAAACCAAACAAACCTTATTTAACAATAGCAAATTCAAATTGACAGCCTACAATTTTTTTTAAATTTACAAAACGGTTATTAATTTTGCTATTTTGTTTTGTTGTTTGCGAAGAATTTTTGAAATATGAAACTCGTATATTTGGAAGAAAAGCGCTCTTAATCCGTGAGCGTATCCTGAGCTAAAGAACAATTTTAAGAGAAAATAAAAAATTGAACCATTTGAAATACAATAATTGCCAAGATTTTTTGAAGCAAAATGACATGTCATGGATTTGGCACGATACTTAAAAATTAAGAAGCCATTTGGTGATTATAGCTTTAGTAAAATGTTAAAAGATAGAACGATGCTGAAATCTCTTTTTAACTTAATATTATGTTAAATTTGCTTCAACATCGTACAAAGTCTTTTAAATTTTTTCGCCAATAAAGTTTTAACTTATATACATATATATTATCCCTGTAAGACTTTAGGTATTTTTAAATGCTACCTGAATTGCATGGCACTATTTAGGAAGAGTATTAGGATAGGAAAGAATTGGCATAGTGGATTGAGATAAAAGTGCTTATTATCTCATTAAATCCGACGGGTGGCATCCAGTTAAGCTGCGGGAATACACATGCTGTCTAGGGTGGGGCTCGAACCAGCCCCTATAATTTAACAGTCAAGCATAACAACCACTACACCATTGCCACACGCAGAAAAAAAATTATTTAAAAATTTGTTCAATTAGATTTAATCGGTAGTATCGGAATAACCATAAAAATAAATAAATTTGGTGACACAACAGCTCGTGGAGAACCAGGGCCTAGTGACTTTCAACTCTGAACCAATCCTGTAAACGTGTTGTTGGCAGGAATGTAGGCGACATACAATTTTTGCCGAGTCCCAACGGCTAGATGAGAAGTACTTTTTCATGACAAGTATACTCTTGGAGGATTTGCTAGTTCCTCGCAAGAGGCAGTACTCGGAAAAAAACATTTCTGTTTTTAGGTAACAGCGGCTGGGAATTGAACTCAGACCTTCGTCATGACAGTCCAACGCACTAACCATTATGCCTCGGCTCTAGGTACTACAGCCATGTAATATACCAATCATCAAAACTGATGCAACATTGTTGATCTTAAATAGTTTTTGAGTCGATGGACAACAAAAAGACACTATTTCTAAGAACATGACGGTCCAAGAATCTTCATAAGCAGACGAACCAAGAGTACAAATTCTGGAACTATCCTATACGTATACTATCCAATACGTATTCAATACGTATGGCAAGAGTACGATAACTTAGGCGCAAAGAAATAGTAACGATTTTTTGTAGAACAGTTCAATGCAAGCATTTTTTACTATGGGAGGGGGGTCTATCTCACCCGTTTGGGCGGGAGAGGCAATTTCATAAAAAAAAGTACCAAAAATATTAAAATATAACGGTAATACTTACACAATGAATGCGTTTCGCCCAGACATGGTGGTGGGCTCGTCAGTTAGATACCACCATACCCAATCTAAGACGCAATGATTTTGTCGATGGTTACCGACAAGTGCATTATAACCTTTATTATTGAATTTTATTCATGAAACTCCACAAAAAGAATATATTTTGAAATTATTATTGCAAGTTTTTAACTATTAATAATTTCTTTCTTTTTGTTTTCTTTTAAATAATTCTTAGGTAATATTTACTTACAATTAAGTATTATACCTACCTTCTTTTTTAAACCAATACTCTGTTCTATTAGCTAGTTTTTGAATCAAGTGAAATCTATACATGTACGCATACCTATGTATATAAAGCAGTTGTATTGTTCAAAGTATGCATACCCACTTAGATCATAAAAAAAACAGCGATTCATATGCTTAATAAATACAAATACAAAACATTCGAGTTTTGTACGGTAATAGTTTTAGTAATTTTCAATTTTCTCAAAAACTAGAAGACATAGAATCATCTAGTTTTTTGTTTTTGATTAAGAATTAATTAGAGCAAAGTATTTAAAAAAAAATGATGTATAAGTTTTTGGTTTTGAGAAATTACACTTTAAACCCTTTTTTTTATGCTTTTTTCGCAAATTTTGAGTTTAAAACTTGTTTTTTCAAAAACCATGCATCGATTTTACTTGATTCAAAAACCAGCTAATAGAACAGAGTATTGGCTTTAAAAAAAAGGATCAAACTTAATTATTAGTATTACTGTTATTTCTTTATATTTTTTTACATTTTTGGTACTTTTTTATGAAATTGCCGCTCCCGCCCAAACAGCGTGAGATAGACCCCCTCCTATAGTAAAAAATGCTTGCATTGAACTGTTCTACAAAAAACCGTTATTATTTCTTGGCGCCTAGTTATCGTACTCTTGCCATAAGTATTTTTTTGCAAAAACGTTACAACTTTCTTCTTCTTTCGTATAAATATTAAGTCCAAAAATTAATTTGCTTCTTCACATCCACGGTTCACTTTTCATCGAGTTAGAGCCGAAAACCGTTTACCAATTTTCTTCAAAATGTATGCATATTTTTCTTAAAAACATGTTCATAAATATTTAATTTTGAAGAAAATCACTTAACTCGTTTAGGCTCTAGCTTGATGTATTTTACATCGAACATGAGTTATCCTTATCATTCTTGTACCAAACACCACAGCAGAAATATTGAAAAATCCAAAAAAAGTAGTAATTTTTAACAAATCCAAAATTTCTTTTTTTCAAAATTTGTATATGCAATATTATAAACATCCTAAGGGTTCTTCAAAAACTTTTTCATTAAAATCGTTGGAGCCGTTAATGAGAAAGTCAAAGACATTTGTGTCCCCCTTCCACATTTTCAGTTTTAGGGGACGAAATCGTTTTTGAGATACAAAATTTGGACAATCGCTCTTTTTGAGATGTACAAATTTTTCCTTTACAGTTGTATGGCAAGTATCGTTATTGTGAACCAAAACCTCTATAAGAAATTACCAAAATATCTTGACTTCAAAATTTGAAGAAATTGTTTCAATGGTTTTGGGCTCAGGTCGAGGTAGAAATAGACAGACAGAATTGTGCCTTACACTTTTTTGGGGTTCTCTATCATCGTACTGACATTATGTTTTCTTCATATACATAAATGGAAATTGGAAAAAAAATTTCTAGAAAATAAAACAGCGAGTTTAACCTTTTCCATACAATTTTTTAGAGATGGGGTCAGAAAAGTCACAAGATTTCTAAAAAAGGGTAAAAAGAGCTAGTTTTTTAAAAAGTCGTCTCATGGTCGCATGAGGCAATAAAAGGGGTCAAAATGCGACAAAAGTCGCACAGCGGCAACCGTGCTGTATAATATTCAAGGTTTGCTTTGGCCTAAGTCACCCATCGAGTTTTCTGTGGATGCGAAGTTATCCTCAACTCGTATTCACGAACTTTAAGACCACGTTCCAAAATCTCTTTGGCTTTGGCGCCACGTACTGTACAGTGTACATCGATTTGTTTATTACGTCTGATAGAATGGGGTAACGAGCCATTGAGAACACAAGCTGTTGGCCAGTCAATTATTCCAATACCTTAGAAGCCGATCACCAGATTCACCCACGCAAATGTTCAGGCAGTTTTCGGATGCGCAAATCCCGAATAGGGTTCTTTGCGGGATCTTATCTTAAAATAAGGGGCTTCTTTCTTCTCAACAGCAGGCGACATAGCGTCGGAGGAAAGCAAAGTTTTTTGCTTCTTAGCTAACACACGCCCTATAATCAGCGTCTTATAAATACATACTCGCTCTTCTCAAGTGAGCTGATCTGAAAGCAGACTTTAGTTTTAGCATTGTATATAAATTCTATAGTATTCTCATGAAGAAAAAAAGCTCGTGGCCATCTATGCGTCCAAATGTCATACTAATTTTTGTTAAGGGATCTCGGTAAGGCGATCACAGCGAACCTATCGACCAAATGTCTACCTACAAAATCGTGTTTCATGAGAATACTATAGATTGGATATACAATGGTTTTAGCCCAGGAATTTGGATCAACAGTCCTAAATTTTGGTAATAGGATTGAAATTTTGTGGGGCTGAAGAGGAGGAAAAGGAATATTTGAGAAAAAATCCTCTCATCTAGCTGTTGAGGAATTCGAGTACCTATAACCAACGTTCGAAAAAAAAACCGGTGAACTAAAAAAAAATATAACGTTTAACATAGCACTATCATTATTTTACATAATCCAGAAGAAGTTTTTTTTATAAGGATGGGTACTTTTTTTATATTATTATTAGATTCCTTTCACACATGTCTTTAAATATAGCATTCGCAAATTAAATTAACCAAATCGCAAATAGGTTTAACCTAAACGCAAATAAGTTTCACCCAAGCGCAAGTAGATTTAACCCAAACGCAAATAGAATTAACCCAATCGCAATTCGATTTAAACAAAACGCAAATATAGTTAAACTACTAACAAATCATTTTAACCAAAACGCAAATTGAATTAACCTTAGCTTGATTTATTGTTCCAGCTGTACTTTTTGGTACTATCCATAATTGTTAAAAAGCCAATATTAAGGGGTTGGCCTTTTATTTTTTCGGTAAGTTCTTGGCAAAATGCGCAAAACTAGTTGAATTTACAATTGGGGTGTTGTCAAAATCTTATGGTGAACTTTTCCTAGTGTTATAAGCCTTCCAATTCTTCACCACACAGCTAGAATAACAAGTTGAGACCGGGTTAATTCAATTTGCGTTTTGGTTAAAATGATTTGTTCATAGTTAAACTATATTTGCGTTTTGTTTAAATGGAATTGCGATTGGGATAATTCTATTTGCGTTTGGGTTAAATCTATTTGCGCTTGGGTGAAACTTATTTGCGTTTAGGTTAAACCTATTTGCGATTTGGTTAATTTAATTTGCGAATGCTATAGATAAGTACCTACCTAAAAAATATAATTATATTTTGTTGAAAATTGAGAAATGGAAATAGCATCGAAAGTTATAATAGCTTGACAGATGAGGGACGAAATTTATTTTGACGGCAAAGGTTTATTTCCATTCAAATGTCACGCAATTACCAATCACTTTTTTCCGGAGTAGTAAAAAAACTTCAAAAATGTCTAATTTTTAGGTTTTTTCATCCATTTACGTTGCATTGTTCGGTAATACTATGAGTACAGCCAATGTCATGTGATCGTCAAAGTTAAAAATGATTCAATTTTGTTCCTGTCCGCTCCGCGTCAACGTTCATATGTTTAGATGTGGTCAAGTAGTGAACCGTGAACTTTTCACATATCAATTCATTGACACTAAAGAGTACCAATTGTGTTAACACATATAACACGTTAACGCATTAAGGGACAACATTAACCGATTGGCGTTATTCGTGTCATCATCGTCAACGTTTCTTGTGTTGATGCGGTCTACGTTGAAAGTATATTGACGATGTTTCTGATGACGTCAAGGACGTTAAACCGACACATCTTAATTCAGTTTTGTAGGATTTTTTTTTTCTAGTTTTGCCATATTTTCGTCTAATTTTTGTCCGGTATTGGCACGCGTTCCAATAAAAAAGCAAAGTGGTTGCACGTTCTGGTTTCGGCTACTTTAGTTGGTAGGATGTAGTTAGAGATACATTAGGACACCTACGTAGGAAAACTATCGAAAAGACACATGCAAAAAAATAAGTACATTTTAAAATTGTAATCGACATTGTGTGTCGTATTCATCATCTCAATGAAAAATTCCTAACACACATCGAGTCCTCTTTATCGCGGGGGAAAATAAGGAACAGATTATTTTTAAACACTTGAAGTTTTAAAACATTTCAAACATTTTTAGCTTTTAAGTACATGAACATAATTATTAAAAAATAAAAAGTTTTCAAATTTGTGTCAATGATCTTCTAAAATACCATTATAATTGAACAGATAGGCCACTCTTGCACTCAAGTTTTTAATTTTTTGTGGTTGGCCTCTAAATGCAAAAAGTCCTATAAGTATGGCCATAAATTCAAAAAAAATTAAATGCTGAAATATTGCTTAATACATACAGATTCAATTTTTGTAGTAAACTCAATTTCAATAAAATTGTAGTTACGCCACTTAATACAGTCCCTGTAGTGAAGTCCCGTAGAAATTTCCGTACTGATTTATCTAACCGCCAGAATCGATTAAAGTACATATAGGAGAGTCAGAAAAACTTGGGTAGACATCACCGTATTCTGGAGGGGGTTTGTTAGACGCCATTTTCCAAAATGGCCGACAAATAGTAGTATTATTTGTATGGGAGAACGGAAAAATCTCCATAAAAACTAAACCACTAAACCGATTTTTATGAAATAATGGGACATGATAAAAAACAAGATGAGAAGCCATTATCATAAATTTCCGCCCACGGCCACGCTCCCTTTTTGAAAAAAGTAATAAATTTGTCAAAATTAATACAAATTCGGATGTTACTTTAGTTAACCTTATTAAAATATTTTTGTTTGGAATATAAGCTGTACAAAGTTCCTACCACGCCTATTTTATGGGCGTTTATTATTTTTTGACTTAAATGGAGTTCGTTTTAGTAAGATAAAATCTGAACCACTTCTTCCAGGGTAATGAAATTTTCACACATGATAGCGAACAAATATGCAAGACACAGCTCAATTGACTCAACTACTTAATCCTTTATCATCAAAACCCGAGAGATTTTATATTCAAACGAAATCGGATCGAGTAAATGTCACAACAGAGAGCATTTACGAATGTTAAGATGCAAACAATTGATACCAATTTGAAAGCCTATCAATGTCTAGTTGCATCTTGGTATAATCTGACACAGATTTTATTTGCCTAAAAATCTGGCAATCATCAGCAAACAAAAAAAGTGCACTTGAGTCTAAAATAAACTCTGGTAAAACATTTATACGCAAAAGGACAATTAAAGAGTCATTTTAATGAAACGAAAATCTCAACAAAAAAAAATTTTAATTCGCACAAAAATCACGTTATACTTTTCTCCTCAACACTCACAGTTGGGGATGTTGCTGAAAAGTTGTATTATGGTATAATATGACAGTATGAAACCTATTACCAAAATTTAGAAGTTTGTATGGAGCCAGGTTTCTGTTTTCTGGGCTTTATTTGAAAGATGCTGCTACTTGATACTTCTCCAAAGGTTATAGTTTTTTGTATATGGCTTTGAACCTTTCTCGAAATTAAATTTTTCACTGCCATACAAAAAAAAAACATATATTGAGGTCTACTTAGTGCTGCAAAATACATGCAACAGAAATCAAATTAAAAAAAGAAAAGAGTCAAATATCAAAACCATGTCTTCGAACACCGAAGGAAAAGAAAAAGATATTCGATTCGTATACATAGGTATCGTTCGTGTTTTGGAATGCAAATATTTCAATAAAAAAAGTACATAATTACATGCTAAGAAAGTGGCGCGACACGGCCGGCGCTAGTAGAAAAAAATGATTAATCAGCTGATTTTCCTTTGCCATGGGACACCAACGACCGACCGTCGACATGGGTTTTTATTTTTGACATTTTTATATTTTGTCAAAACACTTAAATATGAGTGACTCATAGAGATTCAAATGACATAATTTGATTTTATTGTATTGAACCAATATAAATTTTTGCTAGGCAAAAAAAAAAAGAAAAATAATGGAAATTAAAAGGGTTTCTGTCGAATTATAAGGAAAAGTCGTGAGAATATTTTTTTATATTGTTCGGTTATTGTTTTTCTTTGATGTTAACCTGATGAATTTGTGCTTTTATTCTGAAAATGAAATTTAAGTTGGATTTAATAAAAATGATTCAATGACCTTATTTACTATTGAACAATTTATTTTCATATCCCTAGCAATTATTGCTAGATTTAATAATTTTGTATTACAAATAGAAGTTGAATCTAACCTAATCAAGAAGCCAAAATTGTTATATTTCTTGATTAAATTTATAAATCTAATTTATAAATTGAATAAAACTGCAACCTAGCCAAATGATTCAGCTCTAGTTTTATCTTTACTGAAGACCTTATGTTTGCAACTTTCGAGCTTTTGTGATAAAAATATATGTATATGATCGAACAGCAATACTACAATAAGAAGCAGAACGAAATTTTTCGCTTCGAATAAGCTGCTTACTAGCACAGATAATAGAGTAACATACAGTGGCCAACAAAAGTCTACTTACGTCTAAAGCTTTAAATATAAAAGTAATGATAAAGTTTGTTTTCAAATCTTTTTAATTTTGTATTTATTGTTTGGTTAACAAAAATAAATTTTTTAATACAAAACTTTATCATTACCTTTCCCTATAATGGTTTCAATCTCTCTATGTTCGGAAAATAGTGGTAGTATGTAGATTTTTGTCGGTCACTGTAGATATTGCATCCAGTACGAATAAGATTTGGTGAGCCACCTGTGTTTGATGAGCTCAGTGAGTAAATACAGCGAATTTGAAGTTTCTGAATTCATTGGTACTGAAGTTAGAATCACCTGAGTTTGTTCCTGTAAAATGGCTGTAGTGCCCTGAACTTGGCTTGGCACTACTGTGTCCTTTAATTCAGTTGATCGAACTATTGATGAATTGTAGTTGAAGTTTTGTATTCAACATCGTTGATCAACAATGTTGAGTAAGTGTAGGCCTGTTGATCAACAGTGCCAATATATGTTGAACCGAACGCAATTAATCGGCAAAGTGTGGACCCTGTTTAGAAACTGTTAGGCCGTGTGCCAATTGCGTTAAAATCCTGGTCAAATTTGATCCCATGGCTAAATTTTGACATTACCGAGGTGAATATAGACTTCAAAATTTAACCTGCTCAGGAGCTCGTTAAAATTTTAGTCGGTGGTTAATTTTTGACATGTCTATGGGCGCGTTCGGCTGCGTATCTTAAGCGATCCGGATTTGTTTGTGTTGTTGTAAGCCCTTATAAAAAAACTGCTGAGGGAGATGAATGTAGGTCCCCTTTCACACGAAGAAACAAGTTGCTGGAGATTTTTCTGACGTTTTCTTTTAATCTCCTTAAAAATCTCTTGTACCTTTCAAACGAGGAAACAAATCTCCAGGCAATTTTTGAAATTTCCTTTGAAAGTCTATTGGTTGAACACACCTAAACCTAGATGTGAAAGGAAATGTCAAAAAATCTCCTCAAATCCTCGACCGGGGAGATTCTATTCGCCCCTCTTTCCTCCTGCCCTTCTCACCCAGGAACTAAAAGTTGCTGGCAACTCAGTTTCCTCGTGTGAAAGGGCACTAGATAAATATTTTATTTTGCTATCAAGAAGTCATGAATCCTATCGGGAAAGATGAAAAATGGAAAAAAAAAACTAAAATTAAATGAAAGGATTAAGAAATATAGACAAAGACCTTATAATAAATTTAAGTATGCACTCAAGAAGAAGTTTGAATAACTTGATATAAATCCTTGATAATGTAAAAGAATCAATAAAATTTATTGAAAATACTTTTTCAGATGATTCATTCATTTTGCAAACTGATATGTTTGCGAACTATCATTACTGAGAAAAATGCAACAACAAAACTAATGGGAAGTGAATATAAAAAAAAAATACCATTTAATCCAATTGACACAGCAAAAACCTTAAATTTTACTCACCCCTATAAAAAGGGATAACATTTAACTGGGATCAAATTTAACCAGAATTTTAACGCAATTGGCACACGGCCTTAAAACCAAAAGCATTTCGACGAGCTCTTGTTCAAATGTAATTGGATACAAAATCTAGGTCGAGGCTTAACGGATCCAGGTAGGTAGTAAAGAGGAAACCACATCAGAGCAAAAAACTTTAAACCAATTTTTGGTTTAATTTTAAACTCCGTTTTGTTTTTCAATGATTCTATTTTTGTAAATTTTTTATGAAATATCGTTCGTTCCTTTTATGCAACGAGATACTGGTTTGTTAAAATAAACGAGTTTGTTTCTTTATTTGTTACTGTAGTTAAAATGGGCTAATTTTACTACAAGGAAGAGTACATTTTTGTTACTTTTTTCTTTAATTAGCCTCCTTTTTTTACTTGACCCATCTACTAGTCCAACTTGCCTCCCTAGTGGACTTGGTGCATTTTGGGTGATCTTATTCTTCTGCTATTACCTACATATTTTCAATTTTTTTCAAATTTTTAAGAAACCTTCTGTCTATTCGACCCAGTTTCATTTTTAAGTTATGAATTGGCGAAAATAATGAGAATTCAAGCAAAAAGTATCCCAACCAGCCCCACCCTACACAAGGTCATCTGGGTACACTTTACATATGGTACAGATAGTTGTCTTAATCTTATATCTGATATAAATTGAGATCTCAGCTTGTTAAGAATCTGGTTTGCAGAGCACAACTTGATAATTAGTTCTAAAACTAAGATAATGTTTTTTAGTTTGTCTGGTCAAAAGATTGCTGATGCTGATCTCTTTTTCCATGATACTGAGTGTCAAAAATTTAAGCTTTTCAACTGCACCTGGTAATCCTATGGTTACTTCAACAACTTTTACGGATTTCACGAGCAGTGATAAATGTTTTAAAGAAGAAATTAAAAATGAATTCAAGTACTTGAGATTAATCATTGATTCTAGAATGAGTTTTTATAGCCATACATATCTTAGACATTATTTAAGGTGCACTCTTAGAAATTTCTTCTTTTTGCGTAAAATTTGCTCTTCTAAACTGCTAATTAAGACTTACTATGGCATTTTTCATTCAAAACTACAATATGGTATTTCTTGTTGAGGAGGTTCTTATTATAACAAAATACAGCCTTTATTAGTTTTACAGAAAAGTGTTCTGAAGAGAAATTGTGGCCTTTTCCCTAGTTTTCCACTATTAAGGGGTTTGAAGGTTCTTTCAGTGCGACATATGTATTGCTATGAGGCTCTAATCATTTTCTTTAAAAGATCAGTTAATCTCAATTTTAGATTAATTGATAGTTATAGTTTACGTCGAAATTTTTTGAACCTATAATGGTATTTCGAACAACCGCATTTCGAAATTTTTATAATGTTTCCTCATCTCGGATATTTAATACTCATGCTATTAGGATGCAAACTTCTCATTTGACATTTATGAAACAAGTTAAATACTGGCTCCTTAGTCTTGATAATGAGAGTATCGAATTTTTTGTAAATGGTTCTACTTGATGTTTTTTTGGAATGTTTAACTTCAATTCAATTTAATTTTTGTATGCATTATGTTAATTAATATCTAATATTTTAACTTTTTTTAATATTTCTTTTTTTAAGGGTCACCCCACCCATTTCAAATAATTCATGTTAAATTACTTTGAGAGTGGCAATGTATAATAATATTTTTGTCACATATTTCTTTTCTTTCTTTAAATAATATACCTACTTATTTGGATTATAAGAAATAAAATGTTAATCAAATCAATCAATCAATCAATCAATTATTGCTATTCTTTCAACTTTTCATACAATTGACTGCACTAAGCGCTGGACTAACTTATATCCTAAATGACTTACACATATTTGTAGGTTTCTCAAAATTTCAAATAGGTTACTATAAATCATCAATGAAAGGTTTTGTTTCCAGAAGACCTTGTTGTATCCCAAAATATTTACCAAATCTTTCATTTTTATTCAAAAGAGTTAATTCTATCGAACATTTAATGAAAACAAACAAAAACAGCTAATTTTCATTGAATCCATCAAAGGTGTGCTAAATATTGTGTGGACTATTTTGACTAAGTGATCATCACGAACACGGGGGCTACCCCAGAAACATTTTTTGTTTAGGCTTCACACATTGGACAAAATACGTCACGTCTTTGCCACAAACATTTTATATTATGTAACTGTGTTAACATCATGTTGTTCCGGTGCATTCGCACATCCGCATGGTGGTGCTTCTACTCCTTTGAACATTTCTCATATCTTCTGCAAAATATCTTCTATATACCGTCCTCCTTAGTGTGTCGTCATCCACTTAAGTTCCACAAAATGAACTCTTAAAATAATTGTGTATAAACTTGGTGGCTGAACGATGACAGTGAAAACCAAATAAATGTGTGGTAGGTGGGATAGGCGGCCGCGGCACCGGCAGCCTGACTCAATAGCCAGCAGAACAAGCATAAAAGAATATAGGGAACACACGACACAACGAACATCAATAGCAGCAACAGCAACAAACTCTCATAGTTGCAACAGTGGCACAACAATGGTTCGTGCTGCTTGTTCTTAGACAGCGTTGCCACTTTACTGCATTTAATGTCGATTTTGTTGGTAACTAGTTATAGTCTTTCTTTTTAATAGCCTTGCTATAGCTGCGAATAGTGAACTGCGAATTATGAATGGTTGTGAATTTTGACATTTCATTCACATGAGTAATTTGTTTAGTCGCCGCCAGATGTGAATTGCGAATCCAATGTTGTAATGTTGTGGTCATAGATTGCAAATTATCGTTTGACAGCTCGCAGAAAATATTTAACTAATTAAAGGCCGTAGTTTTTATAGATAGAATCGTTTATTCGCTTTTTCGAAAAGTAAACATAACAAATAGGTAGTCTATATATATACTCGTAAGCAAATTTATTTGCATCCGCAGGTCGCAGTCATATGAAGGGCACTTTAAAGGTCACCTCTACTGACTTTCTTGTTGCATTCGCAAACTTATTTCTACATAATTCTAGAGGAAAATTTGGGCAACAACTTAACTGCACATTATTTTCTAGGATGGTCAATGGTATCAAGCGTTTTATGACGGAAGTTGTGAATTTTTCATAATAGTGAGATATTTTTGAATAATAATTGAAAAACTAACAAATATAACAAATTCTTGAAGAAGGAAGACAGGATGGCTTTTGTTCAAATTTTTGTTTAAAAGAGAAGTACTTTTAGATTCAATTTTTACCATTGCACAGTTTTTTTAGTTAAAAAAATACACTGCCGTTTTCAAACACGTACATCAAACAAAATGTACATGATATCAAACAAGTAACAATATACTTATTAAGGAAACATTTAAGGCATTGAACATTCATTTTACAAAGAAAAGGTTTAATCAGAAAATATAAAACATACCATATAAATCGATTAATACAGTTTACGATGCAAAAAGATAAAAAAAAATGTGTATCTATAAGAACATCCGACAATTTTTGTTTTCTCTAAAAATTTTGAACTTGAGCTTTTTTATATTAGTTTCTTCCAATTTTGATAGACATGAGTTTAATTAGTTTCCTGTTCTTTACGGTCAACTTCCTCTTGATCTTTGTTCCAAGCATTTTTGTTTAAGAAAATAGAACTAGTATGATAATAGTAGTAAAACAAAAAAAAAGTTTAAGAAATTGGTAGAGCTTGTAAATTACCAAATATTTAGAAGATTGTTAGCTAGTGTCATGCGAAGCCCTTAACAAAAGACTGTTTAAAATTTTGCGCCAATATAATTTGTATTTGAATAAAAATCAAAGTTTGCTTTTAAAACTGGATATTTAAATTTATATTAATAAATACTCAAAATTAGCGTACCTTCCTATTTTCAAATGTTAATAAATTGTGTAGATATAAAATAATTAATAATCAAGTAATCAGTCGGCAGTCTTTGTTTTTAGCTCGGACTATTTTACTAGTTTTTTAGCTTTAGACTTTTTTCCTTCATTTCATTCTTCTACAACATGCAAGTATGTTTTTCTAATAAAATTCCATCCCACTTGTACTATAAGAGCAAGGACGTGTGACCAAGTCATGCATTCATCTTTAAAAATTTTCTTTTTTATAATAAAAACTTAAATATGAATCCCACACATTTCGGAAGAGTTTCTATAAATTATCTCTGAGTGGCAACGCTCTATTATTACGCTCCAAAGTAGTTGGGTGAGACACCACAACAATGTACAATGATTAAACATTTTTACACATTCATTCATTTATAATTCACTCGGCTCGGGGGTCGGGGTACTGTACTTGATGGTGCGGCGGCTGATGATGGCGGTAATAAAATGAATGAAATATATCAAAATGAATCTTAAAGCTACATTTGATTATTATAAATTCATTCGTTTATCGTGATCGGGGTTGTTTAGAATATTTCTTCTGCCAGTCCGCCGGCTCAATTAGACCGTCAAACATTGTCAACACGGTCGCGTGTGTTTTCGATCAGAGCAAAACTATAATACGTGTGGTGATACAAGAAAATAATTGATTACAAATTAGGAAGAGAGATACAAAAATCTCTAAAATAAAAATTAAAAAACGTTCTTTTTTTCAAAATAAAAAAAAATAAATTACTAATTTGGAAATTTAACATGATTTTTAATTTTTTGTGTGAATTATTATAAAAAAAATAGTTTAAAAAAATGCGTTTCTACCCCATCTTTCGAGAATTAATTTTGATTTTTTAAAAATTGGTGAAATATCAAAAATGTATAGAAGAAAAAAGTGCTGTATTAAATTGAGAAGTTAAACAGGAATTCAAATATATGTTGTGGTGAATGTTGAATTCAACAAGTGTCAACTATTTTTCTTTTTTAATTAAAAGTCTACTGAGTTTATGGAACGCACAGTTAAACGAAGGAAACTTTAAAAAGTTAATTCAAAAAAAGGTTCGTTGTTTTATGGGTTTGGTTGATAGATCCATCATATGTTTTATTTGTCAATAATAGAGCTTGGTATAGTTGTGTTTTAGTAAGAAACTAACCTACCGAACTGACGAAGCCGAGCCGACGGTTATTTTTATTTAACAACTTTATTTTTTCAATAAATAAAAATTGAGTAAGAGTTTTCTTAGAATAATAATAAATGAGTACCAGTTTTGAGAAGTGATTTTTGTCATGATATGTTTGTACCTATGTGTATAATAGATAAGCACAATTAAAGTTAAAGAAATTCTAAGGAAATTTTTGTTCAAAGGTCTGTGATGCATGGGGATATCGTTAGAAGGAATAGGGAATAGAATTGAAGGTTTCCTATACGTGTATGGAGTGCGAACAAATTGAGGAGTGTTTTATCAGAAGGTATTTTACTTACATGTTTAGTAAATTTCAGATGATTTCATATGACTGCCAGTTTTTGTTGGCAATCAAATTCTAGCGCCCATTTGTGTTCACTCATTTGACCACAAACTGCGCGCCTAAAATGAAGAGAAAAAAAATAGTTTGAAAACATGTGACAAAAGCAAAAATGTTAAAAATTGAAAAGACACACAAAAAACTTAAACTAATTTTAATAAGAGTGTTGCTCAACATTTTGAAAAAAAGAAAAAACTTATTGATAAAACTGTCAGATCTGTAAATGATCTGACAGTAGATTCCAACGAGCTGACAATTTTGATGCTCTTGCAATGCCTATTGTAATTCCAAATTGTAAGTTCAGTCGGTTGTAAGGAAATTTGGGACAATTTGCTTTACTGGCAGATCTAACAATATCGGCATATTCTACAATCGTCTGTACTAAGCTTTACGTTCTAAGAATGACTCGATGGAATTTCGAGCCAAATTTGATGATGGTCATTAGTTTTTAATTGAGGGTAGAACTTGAACAGACCTTTATTTTGATAAGAAGAAAAAGCCTTACATAAAATGTTTTCATCAATCGCAACCTGCTACTAGATTCAGTGGCGAAAATATTATGCATCCAAATGCATGTTTTTGAAAACATTGAGACAGGTGTGTATTTTTGACAGCTTTAAGTTTAACTTTGTACTTAAATGCCTGATAAACAGATTTTCACTCTCACAGTGGACTTAACAAATCAATTTTAAGTGTCTTAAAATAATATCTACTTGTTCTCGAATTGAAAATTGCAAAATAATATAAAAACAAATATTTATTTTTTTTATAAACAAAACATTTATTTGAGTATTTAACGTAAAGAATGAGAGTTATGAAAAGATTGAAGCAAAAAGTATGCTTTATGGCAAATTTGTAATGCAAAAGGAGGAAAACGGGGGGCATGGTTTATAAAAGGAGGAATTGAATTAAAAAACGGAAACGAAAATTCAATGAAACAAATTTATAATCCTTTCAAAGGTTATTTAAAAATTTTAATGTGAATAAAAATGTTAAATGTTTTGCTTGGAATTTCTCTAGGTATCTGAATGCATTCATATATTTTTAAATTTGGGCTTTTGAGAATAGAAAATTCAGATTTAAAATTAAATGCATAAAAGTTTTAAGACAGTTGCAGAAACTTTTTCATAAAATCATGTAGATAAACTAATATTCAAACATTCAAGTTTTTGTAATGAGGGAGAAACTTTTAAACTTCTTGGGGCATATTCATAGGTGTTGTTTCAGCTGTTACTAGGCAAACCTGAAGATTATCTTATTGAAACTTCAAACAAGTAAACCCGAGTTTTTACTGGAAAAAACTTAAATAAATCAATGAATATGCTCCAAGTGAATGCAAAGAACTTGACAACAGATCTTTTCGAAATTAAAATTGAAAAGATATTTCCACGAGAAAGGATTTCTTGGTATAAATTTGTAATGTAGTTAAACTTCTTCATTGGATTAAAATTGGTCACAAAAAGAAATGATTGGCAGTTTGGTCAATGTTTAATAAAAAGTTTTGCGATGAAACTGCAAGATGTTTTTCTATCTCTCATCTGGTTATCGGCAATGACATCGACTGATTCTCATAGTTTATTCACTATATTCTACCAGTACACCTAGCCCCAATCTTTTTTCCTTTTCCTTCTTAATTAGCTACGCAGATTTATTGCAGCCACAGACAAACAAAAAACTCTCAAAAAAAGTTTGGCACTTCAAAAATTAGCAGCTACCGTCATTCTGTCAAATACTATTTTTGTTTTGATTGACTTTAAGGAACATGGAAGAAAAATTAATAGAGTTGGTGAAAACTAATTTTTGTATGATAAAACCAGCTAAAGAATTCCTGCGTATTTAATTTTTCTACCACACGAATTTTCTTACAAAAAATAATGGAAAATTGATAGATGTCTTACCTACTATAAATGTCAGAGTAGGTATTATACACATCAGTTTCGGATGCAGCGCTCAAAGAATATGTTCATAAATATTCCAAATTTGAGGAAAAATCTACCCGTTTAGTCAGCTCCAGTTAATCCAAAACAAATTGAACCTAATTCGGTGTTTTGAATCCAGATTTCAATTGGCTGAAAAATATGTTTTAAGAGTAAACTCGAACTCCTTCTATGTGCAAGTTTTTACATAACTTCCCTGTCACCTATTTTTGCCCAATACCTGTCTTCACTTGAAAATTGGCTATTTTTGGGCAGAAGAAAGCGCTCACGAGGGAATATTCCCTGACCAAGAAAGTTTTTTGGGCAGAAATTGTTTAATTTTTCAAATGCTTCTTATCTCAAAATGTAAGGCCATTTATCTGCGTTTCAAACTTCTGGACTTTGTTTCTTTACCCAATTATTTAACTACCCTGACAACCCCAAAAGTTGTTAAAAAAAACTATTGTTTTTCGGTTCTCAAAAAACACCCAAGGGCTGTCAATTCTGTTGTTAAACTTTAAAGCAAGAAACAAGAAGTTCTGTGATCTAATAACACACAAGCTTACACGGTTTTGGACACTTAGAAGTCATTCAATCGCGAGACCATTTTCTGTCAACAAAATTTGCAATAATTTCTGAAAGTAAAGATTTAAAATCAATTTTAAAGACAAATTTTTTTATTGTTGCTAATTTTGTTAGAAAAAATTATCTCAAAACATAGATTTGATAGTTAAGGCCTTCCAATGGGACAATATATCAAATTTTTATTTTATCGGAAATCAGTTTTGTAGATCTGGCTTTTTCGGCAGATTTACCCAAATTTTCATTGCTGCAGCTTCACAGATACAAATTATACACCAATATAATGACAAAGAATAGTCAATCTGAAATCGTATACTATTCATTTCGAAATGGAACAAACTTCAGATCAAAGTGTGGATTTACCAAAAGAAAACCCCATAACATTTAAAGCCATTTGCTTCTCGTTCTTGTTTTTTGTATTATGCTAACCAACTTACTGTTAAATAAAACAAACATTTAGGTATTGGTCTACTCTTTCAGATAACCTTCGCCTTTATTTAATTACTTTAAGTTTTAAATTGTGAGCGTCGAAAACTACTGAAGTTTTTGGGAGTGTGGAAGGATGGGAGTGACATTAATTTCAGGAGGAGTAAGGGATGGCTTATCTGCAATGTGATCAAGTGATTCTCCTAGTTAATTCACTATATTCTGCCAGTACACCTAGCCCCAATCTTTTTTCCTTTTCTCACTTGGTCTTCTCCTTGGCTTTTCACCCGCTCCAATCTAGACAAAAATTTTCTAGTATTTCTGTTTGCTATCCGAACAAAGTGTCCTTCCTGATTTATTTTCATTTCTTGCTCCCGATTCCGAATCCCGGACGTACCATCCAAGTGCCCGCGAGCAAATAGTGTGCAGGATTTGATAATGGTTGCGAAGGTTTAAAGAATCAATCTCAAAATCTCTAATATCAAATCAAATCAATCAAACTCAAAAAATAATATAGAAACGTAGCTCACAAAAAAAGTCTAATAACACTGGTCAACAAGGTTTTTTTTACAGAAAACCAAACTGTACTTTTCCGTAGGTTTTTGGTGCCCTGAACTCGAATCTGAAGTCATAAAAATTCTATCGGGCCACGTTTTTGAGATATTCCCGTTATAAAATCTAAGAAACCGTTTATTGCTGTTTTAAAAATAGAATTGTAACGTGAGGTAAATTCTTTCAACATAATTTTCATCTTTTAAAATCAGTTTAAATCTTTCCAATACCTCTTTTCTTCTGTGAGAAATCTTCAGTTAATCGTAGGCCTTTCATTTAAGATATAAATACAATGTAAAGGAGAATGGGCAAAAATGTATGGGAAATGGTCCATTTCTCAACACGAATGTGTTATACATCGTTGAAAAGGTTATTGTGAGTACATAATTTCATTATATGGCCGTTAAGCTCTAAGCCATGGGGTTCCCTACGGAAAATTATAGTAAAGTAACAAAAAAAAATTAAATTTTGTTGACCAGTGTAATGGGTCTTGTAAACGCTATTTTTGGAAGAAGCCAAAGCTAGCTAGTCATAGCTATTACTAGTAGCTAAAGCTACACACTTCTGGCTTAAGCTTGTTTTATCTGAATAAAAAAGGATAATGCTTAGCTAGCAAAATTTAAGCTTAAGCTTAACATTTTAAGCTTTCGTTTGTTTATTTACATGTTTCGACTTAGAAGCTTAAGCTGAAACAGAAAGTTTTGGGACCGAAAAGCAACGCAAGGAGATTTTTGATGTGGATTTACCAAAACTGTTTTCTTGCTCTATGTATGGCAAGTAGCTTTAACTTTTTTTTATTCACAAGGCCCCATTGTTTTCATGTAAAAAGAACAAGTCAAAGCTTTCTAGTCAGGGGTCCAGGAATCTTGATATGTTTGTAGCTTTAACTTTAATAATCTAGCTAAGGCTATCACACAAATTGGAGCTTAAGCTGGAAAAATAAGCTAAGGCTTCATGAATTTTGCTTTGGCTATTTTAAAAAAGCTATTATACTAGAAGACATCTTTTAGCTTAAGCTTGTTTTTAATCACACAAAACCTAGCTTAAACTTAAAAATCTAAGTTTAAGCTTAAGCTTTTTATTTATTCACATGACCCAATATTTTGGTTTTCTTCATATTAAATTAATGCAAACAACAAAAAACTACTATAGTTAAAAAATTCAGTTAATAAACCAATCACACCATTAAGGCCTATACTATTCTAGGTATTAATAAAATTTATTTTAAAAAATCTCAAATTAGGTAATCAATAAAATAAATATCTATTTTCAATTAATATTGCGCCTATTTGCTGAATTTGTGTGAATCTATTTTATTTTTGTATTTATTGTAAAATTTATTTTATTGCTAGCAACACATTTATATTTATTTTGTGTAAATTAACTACATTCAATTAGATACACTTTAAAAATAGAAAAAAAAACTAAATCGGAATGCACAAAAAATGTAAAAATAAATTTAAAAAAAGGCAAATTTGCGATGAGGTGAACAACAGCAATAATTAGGAAAACCAACCCAAAAATAAAAGAAAACCTGCAAAAATAAAACAAATATAAAAAAATCAAATAAATTACCATGCAATAGAGTTGGAAAATCATCAAGTCTTACATAAATTTGAAAAAGAAACACCGAAATAAAAACAAATATCACACGAAAAAATAAAATAGTTTGAGTTTTGTTCCGTTTGTATGATATTTTTCAGGCTTCTAAGAGCCTTTATTTGTTTAATTTTTAATCATAACTTAAAATCTAAAGAAAAAGAAGCTTTTACCTGTAGCTATACTTACAATAGGCACCAAATTTTCTACGATTTTTTTATAATCTTGTTGTTAGATGCTTTCTTATTTCCTATAGGTAAGACTGAAAGATAGTAAAAGTCAAAGTGATCTGCAATATGCTTACCTACACGGCAAACCAAACATCCTAATACAGGGTGTGTTTTTAGAGGCGAAGAGCTTTAAATTCTCAATGCTATTTTCTGTGGCAGCTGATTTGATAGTTCTGGGTTGTTTTGTTTTCAGGTTAGTTTGGTATAGTTTTAGAGAACTCTCGCTGTTCCGTCAAAATAGGGGGAGATTCTACAGAAACCTTCGAAGCCACCAGAGGATTACGACAAGGCGACCCGTGGTTTCATGTAGCTGCACCAATATTGTTCTTGAGAGAGCTGTGCGCAACACCCAGGCCAATACAACTGGCACAATCTTTCAAAAATCCAAACAATTTATTGGGTATGCGGATGACTACGACAAAATGAGAAGACCCATAAACGAGCAGTTACGGGTGCCTATTCTAGAATGGAGTCAGAACCAAGCGAAATGGGTCTTGTCATCAATGAGGAGATGACGAGTTATATGTTGTCATCAAATACATAAAGTCGATACCCATCAGACTTGGTCAGAAAGTCATTATAAATAGATATAACTTCGAGGTGGTTAGTGAATTTGTCTACCTGGGCACTGCTGTGAACTCTGCAAATGACATCAGCGCTGAAATCAAGCGTAGAACAACTCTTGCTAATCGCTATACTTTTGGGCTTAGTAATTTAAGAATAAAGCCTTATCCAGAAGTACCAAGGAAACGCTGTACAAAACTCTCATCAGTAGTAAGTAATTTGGTTTGGCAATTAAAGGATATGAAGCTTAACTATTATTGCGTGCGTTTCAGCAGTAAAAGGATAGGCTATCCGGTAACCCGAAAACTTCAAGATATCTTAAGTTGTTTTTGGCGTCAGTTGTCGTTTCACCAGAGATTTTAAGAACACAACGCTATCCAAATAGCAGAGAATACAGATCGGAACGTGCTTCACACCATACATTTGGTGAAATAGTCGAATTAAACATAACAATTGATTTATAATTTAATTAAAAATTTGTGTTCATGGCTGAATGGCTATGTCAGTAAACAGTATTATTCCTTTGGAGCGATGATGATCCACAAGTCATTGTCGAAACACCATTCAGAGAAAGTCACCGTTTGGTGTATGCCTTTAAAAATCAGAACGTTACAGTCAACGGTAAGCGTTACAGAAACATGATTTCTAACTTTTTCGTGCTTGCATTAATGTTGCAGATATAAAATGTCATATTATGGTTTCAGCAGGATGGGGCGCGGCGGCGGCGCCCGCTACAGCCTGAAAAACGCACACTTAATTTACTATAAGAAACACTTGACGAAATTATATAATTTTCTTGGGGATATGTAATGCAACATTCGAAGCGTTATTGCCGATATACTGCGAAGATTGTGTGAAAATTGGCCCCCCAGTTTACGAAAAAAATAAAATCATACTCAAACATTAATGCCACCAAATCATCTGCCAAATAAATTGCAATTCCATGGATATTCAAAACATGATTCTGTGTTTTATTTCAATTTAAAGTTCTTCGTCTCTGAAAAAAAATACCTTTTACAAAATTTCACTCCCTCATTGATCTGATTATTTTGTTCTAACCCCTTTCAAGGATCGATCTTCATGTTGTCACAGACATATTCTTCGTTCACCAAATAATCACTGGATCCATCGATAAGCCGGTATACTTCTTCAATTGATTTCTTTTAACACCAATCCACATTACATTAGATCTGTTCCCGTCTTTCGCTTTTTTCTTAAAAATCGCGAAAAAGTGATTTTCAAATAATATAACTTACTATACCTTTTTCTTATTTGTAATAAATAATATAATAGCTAATGTTATTATGAATAAAGGTATACTTTATTTTTTTCTTTGCGAGATACTGGAGGCGAGATATTCGTAAAAGACCAAAAAATGGTAAACAACATCAATAACTTTGGTAAAAGAAATTTTCTAGGTGGTTTTAAGCCTTTCACATAAGCCCCTATCGATTCATAAAAAAGTATACAATGCCTCTACACGCAAAGTCGATTGACGCTTTGACTGGAGTAAAAGACTAGCGGATTTATGTACTCAAATGCAAATCAATTCAATTAAAAAAGAGTAACAAACCAAAGCCATTCTATGTAACTGATAAGCGATATCTTTTGTTTAAGAGAATTATTTATCCAATCCAAGCTTTATATTTTATTCAAGAAAAGGGAGGATTTTTTTGCACTTTGGACGTTTTTATTTTTCATGTGTTCGGAAAAATAAAGAGCCATTCATCCGGATCAGATTATGATAGATAAAACAAACAGGATCTAAGTGGCAGGACTGTCAGAAATGAGATTTGTCAGAAGAAATTCAAGACGGCTGTGACTATAATCCCTTCTACTGTATTACAAAAACAACACACACAACAAACACGAAAGAATAATTTAAATAACACTTAAAACCAGGAAGGAATGTTATTTGCATAATAAAATATTATTAATAAAAATTGAAAAGCTTGAAACTATTTTATTTGCTAATAAATAATGGCCATTTTGATTGGCAATCCGTGTGAACGCTTCTCATTTCGACTCTGAAATCAAATCCGGAACAATTTTCTCTGGATTTCTCTCAAAATCTGTTGCAGCTACGAAAAAAAGTAACATAATCTTTTTTGTTTCGAATTTTATGAGCAATAATATAAATTCATTTAATTTTAGAATAAATTCACATTTGTTGAGATACCTACAAAACTGTTATTTGTCAAAATTGTAACTTCAAGATTAATAAACCTACAGAGTTTGTTAATAGCTCATTTTTTAGACAATTTTACTGTCTAAATGTAATTTTCTCATAAAATTATTGTAAAAGTAAATTTCAATCAAGATGTTGAATAAAAACCAAATCACTCTCTTTATTATCACTCTCCCTTACCCCGGCCACCCCAAAAACTTGGTCTAATAATGAGGAAATGTAGCCAAACACACATCGTACAAACAATTTCGCCGATGGATCAATGAATATATAATAATTTTTTTTGACAAAACTTCCTTCATCATGAAGTTCTTGCACGATTTTCTCTGAATCTATAGTGTATGGAAAAAGTATGTTATTATTTTTGTGAAGATAAACGTAAGCTACAATTTGTACCTACCTTCACGTTAAATAAAAAAAACTGACAGTTTTCGAGAATTAAGACAAAACAGAATTTTACCCTCTTTTACCCCATCTGAAAAATTTTGCACCGGCCGTAATTTACGAAACTTTTTAGGTAACGCTTAAGACGTCAAAATAAAGCTCTCCACCAAAATTTTGCTTTGTCGGAATTTTTTCGAAGTTTTGCCATTTTTGCTGTCTTATTTTCCTGGGCTATTATAATAGACTGAAGTTACAAATTAAGTGGGGCTTTGCGTTTAAAAATAAACAAAATTAAACAATATATACAATTAGACACATTATATAAAACATTAAAATAAAGTTATATACGAGTATATAATCAAGCCATACAAATTCACGAGAGTGGAGCACTGGGGCTCAATTCCGCAAGGGTGAGTTTTTTTACACAGAAATTCGTGTGCACATCGATTTTTGCGATTCCCCAAGAGTGAGTTTTAAGTTTTTGACAGATAACGCATGCACGATCAGTCAAATGTATTCACATTTGTTTTGTAGTAGGGGAGCCCACTAAGGGATTTTGGGATTTAGTATAAAGGGGGGTACCTTGCACCCTGTTGAGTACCTCCACCATATATCAGTCCTCTATGAAGGGCCGGCCGCCTAGGGCAGGTTGTCAGATTAGTAAAAAAAATCGATATCTCGAAATACTCGAGCGCGTCAGATATGGTAGGGTAATTACATGCTGAAAAGTGTGTATTTCAATAATCTGACGATTTGAGTGTGACCTAAGGTAGTGGGAGGGTTACAAACTTGCAAAAAAAATTGTCACCTGGACATTCTCGAGCGCGGTTGAATTTTTTTTATTGTGAAGCAAATAATTCTAGTATAACGGGAAAAGTATAATCTGCCGTTTTTCTCGTCCCGCTTAGGAGGTAGAGGTGATTTTCGAAAAAAACGACTTAAATGGAAAAATAAATATTAAAAATCAACGACAATACTTAAAATGCAAAACAATAACGGAAAAAAGCCAGAAATCTGTTCTTTAATCCTACATTTAAATTGAATTATATGTGTTAATAGTTTTCAAAATATTTGCATTTAAACTCAAAATTTTTATAAAAAAGCGCAAAAAAAAATGTTTTTATCAATTTTTCTCAAAATTGTGGAATAAAAAACTAAATTTTATTTTTGTGGTCAATGCTCGTATTGATTTTGAATCGTACACAAAAAACCGGAAGATTTTATACCTTCCAGTTTTTAAGAAAGTTGTTAATTACTGATACTACTTTTTTATGAGATTATTATATAATATCATTATGTAGCTATTCCCATTAGTAGCTATTGACATTGGAAACAGAGAATACATTCAAAGTTATTAAATGCAAACGAAATTTGACAAATACCAAACCTCGCACATACCCCAAATTCTATAGTGAGCCCAAGCAGAGCGGTTGCATCCATATCTTACTTTAAAAACGCAGCCGTAATGCTGGCAGTGCAAGCAAATTATAAATATCTCAAAAAAGTAGTATCAGTAACTTGCAATTTACTCAAAAACAAGAAGACACAGAAGCATTGACCACAAAAAGAAAATTTAGTTTTCACTTACAAATTTTTAGAAAAGTATATCCCAACATTTTGTTTGCGTTTTTTTATCAAAATTTTGAGTTTGTGTGCGAATATTCTGAGTTTCTAATTATAGCATGTCCAATATTGAGCTTGAACGGGCAAATTGTCAAAAAGATTTAGGTATTATCTTAGATGAAGAAATTAATTTTAACAAACATTATGAGTTTGTAATAGCTAAAGCCAATAAACTATTTGGTTTTCTGAAGCTCAACTCGAAAGAATTTAGTGATCCACATACTTTAAAAAGTGTTAATGTTTCAACCATCAGAAGTGTCCTCGAGTATGCATGTATTATATGGTCACCATTGTATGTAATACACATAAATCGAATTGAATCGATCCAATGGATATTCACCAAATTCGCATTGAGAAAATTTAACTGGACCAACAATGTTATACCCTCTCATGAGAAAAGATGCATTTTAATTAACTCGAAATCACTTCAGTCTAGAAGTAAAAATATTATTTGGTAATGCTGGCTAGAAATATAATGATTGTCCCATTCTGTTCCCTCTATTTCTATTATACTATGGAGTCTGATCAAAACAACATAAGTCCAAAATCTTAGTTTTGAGAAAAATGCATTTTAAAGTTTAAAAATTTCCTCTAAATCCGGTTTTGGTTATTTCAAAAATATTTCGATGCAGTATTTCTATAAATAATGGTTTTTATACAGAAATAATAACACATTTCATAATTTATGTTTCTATGTATGTTTTAAGGGAGATATGTTGTTTTGACCAAACGGTTTATTTTAATTGGTGGAAATAAGACCCGTACTGAAATAATTTGTATGAATATTAAGTTATTTTATAGACAAACTAATTCATTTAACTTTGATTGCAAAAACAGTATTCAAAAACAGAAACGAATAATGGAGTAAAGGTGACGTCAACTGCGTCAAAAAATGCATTTGCAAAATGTTCTTAATGCAAACTGCATGTTCAAAAACGAGAAAACAAATTTTACGGCAATAAAATTGTGTTGATAGTGTAGCTTGCTGAAGTCAGATTCTAAAACATCATCTACGCTGCACCTGTGCAACAACACTATACTATATCGATACCTTCCCGTAAAAATGTATTAAGCGACATTTTAAAAATTCTAAATTAAAATTTTAAAAAACCTCTTATTCAGTTATTTATTTGGGTATTTTGTCGTAATAAACAGATTTTTAGAAGCCTTTTGAGTTGAAAATTTCGTTCCAAATCTTTGTTATCCTCTAAATACATAAATAAATAATTGGACCAGACTTTTTTTTCGATGCCTTTAAAATTTTTGAAATGTCGCTAAATACATTCTTACGCGAAGGTATCGATATATTGAAAAGCCAGAGAGCTTATTCGAAAGCTTCAAATGCGTTTGCAAGCATATTGACCGACTTTTGATCAAAACGCTTTTGCATATTTGTCGATAGCAACTTCTGCGTCAAAAAATGACGATCAAACTGATTTTGATTTGACGTTTTTGAAAACGGCCCTAGTCAAGATTAGGTGCATCACCGAATTTCAACTTCTTAGAATTAGTGGTTTCTGAGATACAGTACTTAAAAAATCACTGAAAGCGTAACTGACTGATTCATCACTCACTCACTCACTGACGGATCATTAAAATTATGGTGCACTTCCTGACATCCAATGTAGAATCTTGTAATCTTTAAGAAAATGAAAAATTTGAGGTTTTATATTTATCCGCCCATTTGCCCCAAATTTGTATTATATTATTTGGACGATGTCCAATCCCAAGTTTGGCAGGTTTAATTTTTATTGCTCAATTACCCACAGTTTAAAAGACTTTGACGAGTAAACCTAGCAAATTTTAGTCAGTAAATATTAAAAAATATTAAATAATCTTGGAGTTATTTCGATATAACTCAACTTAAACTTAGAACTTGGCATACCTTTTATCTCTTACTTTTCGTCACTAATTTGTTTCACAGATATTTTGCACATAGGAAGACTTTTGTATCCCTTTGTAACAAAACGATTGGTTTTTGAAAATAAACCGTCGCATAGTGTGCAACTTAAGCATTCTAGGTGGGCAAAATTAATGCACCTGCAATATGACAAAATTAGCCTTGGTCATGGTTATAGCCTTCTAATTTTACTTTTAGTATCTTGCAATGCTGTATCGGGTAGAGTTGCATTATTAAACACTTTTAGAATATGACCAAAGATGTCATGAAATTTGTTTGAGCCTGAGTTCGTGCTCCAAACATCAAAAATGGATCGAAAAATAATTTTCAGGAGCCATTCAATATCACAACAGAACTTGTTGTTTCGCAAACTTTCGCAGAAAATTTTTTGCCTTAAGTGTAATTTGAATGATTCCCTACACCATGATGATAAGCTGACAACGATATTCTGCGATATAACCAAAAAAATTCAATTTTAAATTTCTAACTTCGATTTTTTTTATAAATCACTCACCAATTTAACAAGATAATGAAGATTCACAAACTTTTATTTTTAAGGAAATTCATACCGTAACACAAAGTTGTTTAAGTAATTAAACAATGAAAAAAACTTGAATGCCCTACGAACCACAGATTTATTGCACTTGTCCCAAGATAAGAAACAACTGATTTGCATTTTTCGCGTGCATTTTTCCAAAGATATTAACGGAAGCTTTGAAATTACATTCCATTAACTTACACATGATGGTTTTTGCTTTATGTGTTGGGTTTTTAAAGGAAGAGTTTGTGCGTCATAGAATATCAACTAATTTTAAACATAAAACACATTTTGAAAATTGAATTTTGCCCACCTAAATTGGCAAAATTGCACACTGTGCGTCGTTACTAAACAGCACGCATTTAACTTTACTTACGAAATAAAAGCAATGGAGTTATGTTATTTTGACCAGATTTTTATTTGAAAAATTGAAAATTCTTGTTCGGTTAAAACAACACAAGTGGAGTTGTGTCGTTTTGGCCAAACCTAAAATAAAAATCAGAACCGAAGTGTTATTAGGGCCATAGAATATCTTGTGAATCGGTTTATTTAGACTTAAGCTGTTAAGACCAAACGAAACTAGATTTTTTTGTGTATAATTCTGCATTCATAACTCAATTTTGACAAAAATGGACTTATGCTGTTTTGACCAGACTCCATATGCCCTAAGTAGACCAACAAGAGAAAGATAATACTTTTACATAGCAAAATCTTATACAAAATAAAATGCACGACTGGATCATACGTACTTGCTCTTATGTTCAAGTTGTGTGGGACTTAAGAACTTAAAAAAAAAATTCAAGTAATTATAGAAAAAGTATAAAAAAAAGCATTTAAATCGTTCTTTTAAGTGTATAAACAGTCTGATAAATAACTTAGAACTAAAAAAAAGTATGCCATTTGATAACTTGAAAAAATATGAATATATGCAAAAAAAAATTTAAAATCGTTAGAGCCGTTTTCTTAAAAATTAATAATTAATAATATAAAATTTTTGTTACATTTTTCAAAAAAAAAATTTGGTATGCCAAATTTGAGTATATATTAATATACATTTAAAACTGAAATTTCAAAACAATTCACCAACCCGTTTTTGAAATATTGAATTTTCAAAAAAAAAATTGAATCTTTTTTTTTTAAATCCAAAATCGGATGAGCAATTAATGAGAAAACCAAAAATCAAAAAAACCGTTATATGGCAGGTACCGTTAATAAATGTTTTTGGTGATTTTTTTTTCTTACTAAAAGGTACATCATATCTACAATAATACCTACACTGATTTTTTTTTATCAAAATCGTTGGAGCCGTTTTTGAGATAAATAAGCTTTTCCTTAACGGTTGTATGGCAAGTACCGTTATTTGTTGAGCTAAAAAAAAATTTCAATTTCACCTCTGGAGAGTTACAAACAAACCTTAAGTTACAAATCAGAAGAAAATCGCTTTAGTGGTTTAGGCTGTAGGTTGAGGTACGGACAGACAGACAGACAGAATTGTGCCACCCACTTTTTTCGTGTTCTCTATCATCGTAATGTTATGTTTGATTGTTATCTCGACATTTTTTTTGCACGAATCCAAAACTTGCCCTATAGTATCTATATCGCAAGTAAGAACTGGAAACTGGACCCTATTTCAATGTCTTGTTCAGAATTCAATTCCATTTGCTGGTAGGTACATAAAATAAATAATAGACAGAAGTTTAAAAATATTTTATTGAGTATATCGTAAAATGTTTATAATGTACGTAGGTACCTTCCTTTATGATTGCTTTTTCTGTACTTATTTTTATTTATTTATTGTTATTATATTATTCACACAACTAAATGAACAATTTGCTAACTTTTTTGTATGTAGTTTAGCTTAGTCTAAGAGATTATAAATACTAAATACTTTACATCAATTTATATTGAATAATTTTTGAATGAACAACATCAACTTAAGTTAGTTTTTTGTAGAGCCGTGTCATCACGCAGGTATTTAGCTACCTGTCAAAAAAACGAAGCAAATGTAAAAAGGAATCGTTTAATCAGGCTCATTGTTATGAAGGTCAACGTAGGCTGTGTTGAAGTGGCAAAAAATTCTGCTATGTGAACATCAAAATACAGTCAACGCGCTATTGAGCAGTCTGTCAACGGGTCCTAACTGCGTTAACAGGGTTAATATAAAACGAACGAAAATAATCATCAAATATACCCTAAAATTCTTGTTAACGAAACTGTTAACGCAGCTATCAACTAAAGAACGCGACAATATTCTGCGTGACCATCACATAACATGGCAACTGGTGGGACATAATTTGACGTCAGAGAGCCATTGACTATTTGCGTTAACCATTTAATAGTAGATTTGTTGTTTAGGTTTACAGTTTTGATATATTTTTTTTGTAATATACTTAGATATTGCTTTTTTTATTTAATTTATTTTTCTTGATAGGTAAATGTTACATTTTAAAAATTTATATCAAATACTTGTTGACTTTCCTTAGTAATCAAAAATGACAAACAAAAATTGAAATGAAGAATAAAACTATAATTAAGGAAAAAAAATAAAAATTATTCAAGTTATTACACAAACCTTTATAACATGTATTTTGAATCCATACCAACTTGTGTTTACTGAAAATTAAGTAGCTGTCTAAAGTGTATAAGTGCGTTCTGTGAAATAGAATGTATTATTTTGTGAGTGTGAAAAATCACACTTATCAGTAGTTGCAAGTTTCTTTCGTTTTGTCTTCTATTTAAACTAATTGTAGGTAGGTACCCTTCTCGCATTGTTATTATGAATTATGATGTCTTGGAAAATATTGCATTCGAAATTTGCAAAAAGAAAAAAAATTAATTAGTGTACCTCTAACTTACTTTAGTTTTCTGTGAATTTCCTAAACATTTTGACCCAAAAAAATGGAAAGAAAACAAACAATAACTTTTTGCATAAAGAAATGTTGCACCTTGTTGCTATTTGTATTATTTTTTTTTTAAACCATCCTTATTCAGTTGTTACTTTGCAGTGAGACTTTAATATTGTGTTTATTGTTACATTAATAATGAAAAACGTAAGCTTACTAGTTGTTTACTTTTTCATATGGAGGAAGGTTCAAAGGATCGTCTCAACCCAGACCACGTAAGTCAAAACGAATGAATCTTCGTTGAACAGATTAAATTCATTTGATAATGAACTTGATACAGTTGAAACCCCTCTTAGGCGGACAGCGACGGTCACAACACTTTTGTCCATCTAAGAGAGTTGTCCGTCCAAGAGAAAAAATCAAAAAATAATTAAAAAATAAAACTTTTATGAAGAAAATATTTTTAGCTCCAAATAAAAACAAAAAAGTTAAGCTAATTGTCCGTAAACATTCAACGAAATTAATAATGATATACATAAAGAAATACAGAAAACAAGACTTAGTCTCACAAAAAAATTATTCATTTCAATTTAAAAATTGGTGCCATTAGCAAACGGGACATAAATGAACAAGAAGATACAGTAACTGACCAAAACTGCAAAAGAAAACCCGTTATGAGATTGTTTGCTAGAAATTTCATATAAAAAAAATTTTTTGTCAGCCTAAAGAAAATTAAAATTTAACAAATTACGGCAGATATTCTTGTCCACGTCCGATCAAGGGAGTGTCCGCTTAAAGGAACATTAAATGTATAGAATTTAAATCCTAGATCCACGGTCGCGAGAATTTGTCCGCTTAAGAGATCTGTCTGTGGGAGGTTTCACTGTGATACAGAGACTAGAGTGGTCTGACGTGAGAGATCGCAGAATTCATTTAACCATCAGCGATAAATGAATCCAAACAAGAATAAACTAAGCTTTGTTCAAATATGATTAATTTGAGAACGAAAATCGAAAAACGATTGAAATTATCAAGTGTGCGTTGTTAACAATACAACTTCTCTGGAATGATGGAGTGCGCTTTCGGAAATAGATTATGGTTGGATTTGACATTTATTTGCAATTATATGTTTTCTGCAGCGGGTAAGTGTCAGTCGTTCATTCAATAGATAAAAAGCAATTACATTATTAAAAAAGAAATAAATTCATCAACAAATAGTCAAAAGTTACTTAGAAGTTATCAAAATATCAATGAACTGCGATTCCATTTTTAAAAAATGATATGAAATGGTTTTAAGAAATTCTACAAGACATCAAACGTAAGTAGAAACTGGTTAGTAGTATTTTCCAAAAAGCCATAATCCCCAAAGACAAAATCCCAAACTTAAAACTTAATAACGACATAATTCCCAGCACAAAATCTTTCGAAAATAAAATACAAAAACCTTTGGGCCAGTTCAAATATTTTTGTCTTTTATCCAAATATCTTTGGAAATTCTAGGGTTTCGTTATTAAATACAAATGAAATAAGAAAATATTTGAAAAGTGCATAACTTTATTTATAATAATAAATAGCTAGTTTGTAAGGAGCAAACCCTAAAAAAAGTCTTTGAGCAAAAAAAAAAGACTGCATTGCGATTTAGCATTTCACAAACGACCAGTATATCAATCTCTTTTTTTCTAATGTTTATTTATTTTTCATATGAAGCCTGTCTCTTTTCCTCTCTATTTCTAACACAGCTGGCATCAATCATATTGGTTAATTAGCTACTTGCCGTTCAGATTCAAAACCTGGATCTAGGTTATTGAAATTAACCTCGATAGACACCTGGATCCCAAGTTGTTTTTGTAATACATGTTAAAAGATAACCCCGACCCAGACCCAGAGATGATAAGACGAACCTTGAATGACCCGCTCCTGGTTGTGACCGAAAAATAAATGTACATTATCATCCGAAACATAAAAGTTAATAATTCTTGAAAAAACAAACATTTAAGCCTAAAGGAGGGTCCACACTATGCCGATCAACATTGTTGGTTAACATTGTCGACCAACATGCTAGTGTGTACGTCAAAAACTTTCGTAGCAACAATTTGTGTGGATTGGAATTTTCTGATCGATGCGTCAGGATCCAACCGAAGGGTTCAGGGTTCGAATCCTGGGGGTACCCAACTTTTTTTTTAAAGTTAAAACGATATTATTTACTATAAATACTTATTCACAACAAATATTGCATTTTTCATCTAGTAAAAATTGATTAATTATGCACAAAACCAATAAATTATGATCATCACCCTACAAATGTTTTTAATAAAATGGAATTTGTTGAACAACTTTGTCGATTGCTATCCTATTGAATCGGGTTGCGTTCGGGTCAACAAATGTTGATTGGTATTGTCGATCAGCACGTCTGCACTTACTCAACACTGTTGATCAACGATGTTGATGTACACAATTCAACATAATGTGGACGCGGCTTAACAGCTGCAAAGAGATTTCAATAAAAAATATGTTGGGGATCATTGGAGATCTTGCCAAGAAAAAATATTTATTGGGAATTGTGTCCACAGGGCCCCTTTCCCCATTGCGATTTGGCTTGTTGGATTCCATCCGATTGAGATATCTACTATCTTTTATGATAACACATGTCTCCCTTAATTTTAGTTTTAATAATGATCTAAAGAGTTGAGTAGGTACTAGTTTTTCTGTTTCGAAAAAAAATCGTTTTTCACCACTGGTCTTAATCCTCAAAGTTCCAACAAAAAATGTATGAACAACATGCGTTGTCCATCATTTTGAAAAAGGTCTTTAAAAACGGAAATGCGATTTTCTCGGCTCCTATTGGACGTATTAATATTTTTAGTTCAATGTTGTTGTTCCTATAAAAATTTACAGTCGAAAAACCATCGATTTTTTCTAAGAAAAAAATGGTTTTAACGCCTCTTGTTATTTTTGTATATTGAGATTTTATGTCTTAATTTTATTTTATTTTATTTTATTTTATTTTATTTTATTTATCTACTTAAATGCATTTCGGAAGCTATGCTTCCATCGTCAGTTGGTTTTATATAAATACAAATAAAAATGTAAGGAGATTCGTCACTATCAATTAATTTTTTTTTTAATAAAAGAGATTCGTGTCATATTAAGGCCTTGAGCCTGTACTTTATTTGTGTTGGCATAGATATCTTGAGCCTATGTTTGTTCCAAAGTTATTTTTGATTTTTTTGTTTTGGTTTTTGTACTTTGCCTACTTGTTTTTTTGTATACATTTTTTAAACAATACATTGCCGTATGAAAATTAGTTTAATTTTGAACAAAAAGTTTAAAATGTAAAATTATCAATTTCGGTTAAGTTTCCGAGTCATACCAAACTTATTTAAAAGTGGCGTGCGACCATTCTCTCAGAAACGCAGGGTGAATTAAGTAGCATTTTCAGTTTTAAGCATGTTTATACCTCGAAAAAAATAATTTTCAATAATAAATGTCCTTGGACGTAATTCTAATTTAAAGGTATATTCAGCGCTGGAATTTCCATAAAGCCGACTCGGCCTAGGCCTAGGGCATCACGACGAAAGGGGCACCAACTAAAAGTCAAACAAAATGAAATAACTGAATCAAAGCTATACCATTAAACTTCATAAAGTGGATTCAATGAAAAATTTCGAACTTCCCACTTTTCATCATTATAACACTTGGCAAGAGTACGATAACTTAGGCGCCAAGAAATATTAACGGTTTTTTGTAGAACAGTTCAATACAAGCATTTTTTTCTATGGGAGGGGGGTCTATCTCACCCCGTTTGGGTGGGAGGGGCAATTTCATAAAAACATTACCAAAAATGTAAAAAAAAATATTAAAAAATAACGGTAATACTTACAACAAAGTATGATATCTTTATTTAAAGCCAATACTTTGTTCTATTAGTCAGTTTTTGAATCAAGTGAAATCTATGTATGGTTTTTGAAAAAATGAATTTTAAACTCAACATTTGCGAGAAAAAAGCATAAAAAAAAGGTTTAAAGTGTAATTTATTAAAACTGTAAAATTATATATAATTTTTTTTTTCTGAAATTCGTTGCTCTAATTAATTCTTAATCAAAAACTGAAAACTAGATGATTCTATGTCTTCTAGTTTTTGAAAAAATCGATAATTACTATTTTTGGAAAGGATTGGAAATTCGAATTAGATAACGCGAGTTATATCCAGATTAAGTTAGTTTTGTTCGTCTCTAAGAATGCATTTTTTCAACTAAGCTTTGAAGGAAAAATATTCTTTTTGTTACAAATACTTTTCACAACTCTTTTCAATAACCAAATATTAAACTTGTTCGCGTACTTTTTGGGCAAGTTTGGCAGCATGTCAAATTTTGAAGGGGATATTCTTTACTCTCTCGTGAGCGTTCACTTGTACCAAAAACAACACAAATCTTAGTACACGAAAACGAATTTGGCTGTTTTGTGTGAGTACCTAAACGAACCGATTTATTATCAGTCAAATTTTCAAATTTTTATCGTGCACCACGTTGATATTAACTTCATGCCATTCTGCCAGTTTGATAAAAAATGTCTATGTCCCGTTGTCTCGTATATCTCATTAATATGTTTTTCAACCACGAAAACGAATTTGGCTGTTTTGTGTGAGTACCTAAACGAACCGATTTATTATCAGTCAAATTTTCAAATTTTTATCGTGCACCACGTTGATATTAACTTCATGCCATGCTGCCAGTTTGATAAAAAATGTCTATGTCCCGTTGTCTCGTATATCTCATTAATATGTTTTTCAACCATTTCACAATTCATAAACATATGTACATAATGTAGGTAATTTATATTGGTCCAAGAAATATTGCATTTTGCACATTTTACAAAATTATTAATGTATTGCATTTAACAGTCAAATCAAATCATCAATCCATTTTTATAACTAGTAAAATTGTTAACACTTTTTCAATTTATTTCCAAACAGATTTTGATCTTTTTTATTTCTTATCAGTGTAGAACACATGTCGTAAGCTCAAGATGAACCTTTTCTTTTATTTTTCTGATTTGATTTGCTTTTAAGTCCAAGGAAATAAAAACTATAGGCCTAGGGCTCAAAAAAGTTAATCCGGCCCTGGGAATATTCAATATACGCTACAAATAAAATAAATAAACAAAATATTTAAACCAAATAAATAAAGCAATTGAGTAGTTGAGAACCAAAACTCGTCATATCCAAAATTTTCATTTTCTGCAAATGTGCAAATGGTAAAAAACAAATTCAGGCTAAATGGTAGATATTAGAAAAGGTTATATTTTGTATAATAAAAGATTTTTAAATCTTTGTTATGATTGAGAGTAAACAAATATTGGAAGTTCCGTTTAAAAGATATCTAACAATTAAATTTGGATATGAAGAGTTTTGCTGCAAATGATTGGATAGGCCAGTTTTCCCACCATTCCCCCTCTCACAATTGCACCCTCTAATATAAAAGCACTCCAATACTTTCCAATCTTTAATGATCCATTAAAAATTGTATACAATAAAAACCCGTGAACGTTTTAGTTCCTTCTTATATAATATAATCAATAGACAATGATGGATAAGAAGAGTTTTGAAACCAAACCTACTTCATACAATGGTTGTACCTATATATGGAAAGTTTTGATGCAAATTTCACTGTGGATACCTATGCAGAATTTTGCAAACAATTACGATGTTTGACATCAATATTAAAAGGGTTTAGAGGGATAAGGCTGTCAAATTTTCTTTAAAAACTATTCAATATGTACAGCTTAACAAATCTGCATCAAAATCTCAATTTTTGATAAAAGTGGATATGATGAGTTTTGGTTTTCATCTACTCAATTGTAAAAAAAGGGAGATATTTTAAGGGCAAGAGACAATTTAAAAAACTTTCAATTATACATTTACATAATTATTATTCGTTCGATTTCAAAAATATGAAATTTTGAACTGGCTTAGTTTTTATTCACAATTAGATATTTTTAATAGAAATTTATTGACAATAATTATTACTATGCGCCTGGACATATTTTTCACCCTCAAGTTGTTGCCCGCATAGAGAAACAAATAAGCAACTACTCAAGTTGTGAGATTCATACCTAACTTACAAAAGTGAAGAAAGATATTCTACATAACTGGGGATCATTTATTTTTATGTCGCAATTAATATTTGAAAACAAAAAGATATTTTTTTTTTTTTTTAATTTGTTTAAGAAATACATATGTTGCTTAACATTATTTGGTGGATGGACTCAATAAAAACTAACTTTTTTAATTTTTAATTTAATGGCGACTTTAATATGATTATATTTTTCCTAGTTTTAGCCATAATAAGTCGTCACTGTATGATTTTTTTTTTTTGAAATAGTCCGTTTAGTTTTTCTTATTATTTTTATGTACGCGTTGGCTTTCTGTCAAAATTTCGAAAATTCGACATTTTAATTTATTTCATATAAAAAAAATCACTAAATTCAAATATAAATGTTTCGTAAACCTTGCCACGATATCATAAGAGGAGCTTTTAGTTTTTTCAATTGGATTATTTACAAATGCTACACCACGAATCAATGACAAAACACTAAAAGAATTTTTTGTGTATATAAAATTTTCAATTGCACAACTATTTTTCTCTAAAAAATATATTTAAACTATTTTCCTGAAACGAAAAATTAAAATGCATCAGGAAAATAGTTAAAATAAATTTTTCAAAAAAATAGTTGTGCAATTGAAAATTTTATTTCCTCAAAAAATTCTGTGAGTGTTTTGTCATTGATTTGTGTATCATTTGTGTTTCAAATCCGTTGAAAACATAGTAGATAATTCATTTGAAAAATTTGTCCTCTTAGCTAAGTTAAAATTTTTTTGAATTAAATGCGTTGAGATTAAAAATACAAGTACTATTCTCCTCTAGAAATGTGTATTGACCTGGGCTGCCATTTATTCAGCTACAATATTTTCGGAGACTATATATGATTAGATTTGCATCTGACAAGTTTTCAGCTCATCTCTAATATAAGATGGGGTAAAATTAGTGTCATAAAATCTTGATTTCAGAGATTTTCAAAAGAAGTGTGGAACGGTCTGCCACACCTTAGTATTATTGTCTCTGTATTTATCTGGCATCTGACCTACGTCAACTTGACATTTGACATACCAAACAACTTCTGCCCAAACAAATTTATTCAGCTAAATTTGTCATGGTGGAGAAATATTTTATTTTCTCGTGAGCATTTTCTTTTGCCCAAAACTACACATTTTTTGAGGTATGGACAGTGGCGTATTTAAAGATTTGGCGCCCCGGGCCAATAAGATTTGGCGCCCCATCAAAAAGTCATAAAATAACAAACAGAATTTTTATATTTTTGACGGCACATAAATTAGTTGAAACATTCATCAATAGCACTGTTATAATAGACCGATTCTGCTTGATCAGAATTAAGGATTTAAAGAGATGGCTTAACTGACGTCCTTTATTTTGGGCGAAATAAAATAATTTTGATATCTGAATTTGTAGCTTATTAAAGCATATTTTTTGCGCAAACCATATATTTTCACCGTGAATTTTCATATTATGTATAAAAGTTTCCCCTAAAATAAGTCTGAGGTTCGCGGTGAAAATTTAAAATATAATAGGTACGAATATTAATTTGTATTTTTCATATGAATTTGTAGAAAACTAAATGGTAACTTGCTACGCACACTCCGATTTTGCAGCTCTAAAGTTTCTGAATATTTAAGTTTCTGCTAAACAAGAATGAAGTTACCGAACGAAATTAAGAAAATTATGATTCTTTTAGTGCACAAAATTGCAGCCTTTTATATACTTATTTTGTATGCATAAATGAGTTTTGTAGCTAAATTGGATTGTTGTTTCAATTTTTAAAATGAAATTCGCATTAATATTGCGCATTTTTAAATAAATAAAATGCAAATTTAAATGCACGTGCTTAGCTGTCCGATTGTTCTACCCTTATCCTGGAGCGGTATAATTTGTCTGTTTTTGAATACGGGAAAATGAACGTTCTTCACTGCAATTTGTCACTGCAGTCCTCAGAAAAATTATACGCATAGGGTAACCCCTGTGACAAGTGAGACACCCGTTTTTTTTTAATTAAAACATATCGGAATGCTGTTAAGCAATCTATAACAGTATTTTAAGACATATATGTATTTATTGGGTTGTGCCGAAAAATAATCGTAGATATTTATTGTCTTTAAATTTGAGGTTTTCATATTAGGTCAGTCTCACTAAATCAGATCTCACTCACGCGTTCAATGTCAATTTGGCGAAGGCGGGATGATTTGGTGGGACAAGATTTTTCCATTCAATTGTAAAAAAAAATATGTGATAGTTCTCATACTGAGCTTTTGGAAAAAAATTTCAACTTTACTTTAAATATTTAATTGTGAGAGCACAAAACTTAATGAAATTAATTAATGAAAAATAAAAGCAAGTTCGATTTATTTTCATTTTACTAAACATTCCACCTTTATTTTCTATTTATTTATCGTTTTTGAATTTGAAATTCACCAAAAAATTGTAATTTAGCGAACAGCCGATTCGGGTAAGAAAGGACATTGAGAAATTAATCAAAAAAATTTTCGAATCTGAAAAAATCACAGTGATCAGGTGAGATTTTCAATTGAATTTGTCGCACTTAAAAAATCCCAGAGCCTTCAGAGATTATTATTTGGTGAGACATGCCTATTGATATTTATATGTAGGTGGGCTTATCGCAATTGTATGTATTTACTGTGTTGCTTTCCTACTTTGATATCTTTTAGACTGATTAGTACAATTGAAAGTTATTATAAAAATATCTATGGTAGACAATGTAGCGTTGTACAAAAATATATGAAAGTTAAATACATTCTGCCTGGTGCCTCTAGGCTTTACTTTTCCCATAGAAATTTGAAAAGAATTTTAAATTTTGCATCCAAAGTTGAATGCCGCCCTTCGCAGTGTGCCGCCCCGGGCCATGGCCCTTATTGCCCCTAGGGTAAATACGCCACTGGGTATGGAACAGGAATTGGACAAAAATTGGTGACAAATAGTAACGACTGAGGGACGATTAAGCCGTTGGTCAAGGAGCTCTTGCAGTGTGACCTCGAATCAGCATAAGCAAGAAATTATTTATCCTGTTTATGTTGGTGCGCCACCGTTGCATAGAATCAGGTTGGAATAATAATGTTTCTACTCCTACTCTGGTGTTCTACGCAATCCAAGGTAGCGTCTAAGACACTTTTTTGACACATATAGTGGGTGAGGGGTGTTGAATTTTAGGGGAAACGATATACCAAAAACAGTTCTACGGCCGAACAGGGTAGATTTGCGGAATCACCGTTCTTTTTTGGATCAGCCCTCGAATGTCTAAAAGGACTGCATCGGGCGAAATAAAGCCACTTAGACACACACTCTCGTTGATTCGTTGCTAGGGTAGTAAGCTCCAAAAATTAAGCCGTTGGTCGAGGAGCTCTTGCAATGTGACCTCGAATCAGCATAAGCAAGAAATTATTAATCCTGTTTATGTTGGTGCGCCGCCGCCGCGTTACAAAGAATCAGGTTGGAATAATAATGTTTCTACTCCTACTCATGGTGTTCTAAGCAATCCAAGGCGGCGTTTATGACACGGCCTCTCAAAAACCCGAATCTTTTCCATTTAAGATAGTGCAACGTTGAACCGAACCGAGCGTCCATAGGCAACAATCGGTTGGATAAAGGCCATGTAGCAAATGTAGCAAACCTTCAGCCAGCTGCTAAAAAACAACCGTTTCGTTTTCGTCCCTTAGCCCGGGCCACAGCAGCATTTATATGTCTGTCTAGTTACAAATACTGATCCAACTAGATGCCAAAGTCCTTTACTACACTTTTACTAGCCATGTATACTGCTTCTTGCGGTAAATGTGGAAGTGCAACCGCAATGTTGGATATGCAATCGACTCCTGTTGACTTTTTCTTCTTTAGTGAATCGAAGAAGCTAATCCCAGTCTTGTCTAGAGGGTAAGACGTCTCTTAGGCTAGGAACGCACTTGCGATTTTCTGTCGCGCGATCATTCAGTCGCAAAAAATAGAACACATAAGTTTAAATGTGCATGAACGCATATGGCACCAAAAATTCCTGCTGAACTGCGATCACTTTTTTTAGTCGCTGTGACAGCAAATCGCAAGTACGTTCCTAGCCTTAACTTTTCTTAATGCTACATTTCCACCTAGCGCTAATCTGAGATTTAATGAGATTAACCTTAAATCTCCTTTAAATCTCGTAGATTTACCAAACAAATTTATTTCGTAAATCTTGAAGATTAGAAATTAATCTTGTTAAATCTTCCTAGGACAAATAGTTTTACAAATCGAACTAACCTATTTTTACATGGTGCTGAACGATTCAGTCGAGACTCGCGTTCAGTTCTTCATTGTTTCACACGAATCAAACATTCTGTCTCATTCGCACTTCATAAGAAAAATTGGAACGCCATTTGTATTTTTGAAGGTGCTGTCAAATTTAATCTTTTTTAAATCTTTTTGTGCGGTGGAAACACCAAAAAGATTTATTAAATCTAATCTGAGATAAACCTTTGGTGGAAACATAGCATAAAAATACCTGCGTAGGTAAATGTTGGAATCAATCATCAGTCAACTCATAGACATTTTTTAATCAAAAACGCAATATCTATTGATGTTTTGATTTCTAATTTATTGAATTGAAGATTATGACAATATTCTCATGAAATACGCAGTTTTGTTTTGAAAAATACAACATATGAGCTCAACTGTATCTACAGGGATTGTTCTATTTTGGTCAGCTCTCTCTCTCTCATGAAATAATCATGTTTGGGTTCCCTCCTAGACTTATAACCTGGATTTTGTCTTATCTCCAAAGAAGAGCGTACCAGGTGAAGTTCAAGAACTCTTTCTCAAACCTTTTCATAGAAAATCTAAAATTCTTCAGGGAATACTTTAAGGACCATTTCTTTTTATAGAAGCAATCATTTTATTCTTGCATAGACGAAATGCAAATTTGAAGCATTTGATCCGCTAGAGATCGTTTACTTCTGCAGAATGATATGAATTACCTAAATAAATTGTTCATATGGTGGCAAAAGTTGGTACGGTTTGAAACTTAACCCACCCAATTTAGTTTCAGGCCATGATTTTTTTCAGCAAAAAAAATAGCAAATTTTGGAAGAAAAGTGATTTTGACTTCTAGCCTTGATTTCAAGGAGCACATTATTTTAATCGTAAATAAGGTCTACTCACGGTGAAAGGGAAACATTGTCCCATCTTTTTAACTTACCACCTTAGAACATCGTATTAATCTTCTCAAGATTTCAATCAACTCAAGTTTTGTGTTGGCTAATCATTGGTTTCTAGTTGAAAGCTCTCTTTGACAAAGATCTGATCGTGTTTAAATCGAAAACATTATTTTTGTCACCCGCTCTAACTGCACAAAGAAATATTAATTTATGTTTGAATATAAAAATTGCCCAACTATCTTTTCTTAGAAATGTTTGCAAACGTAAATAAATTTGAATGGTTCTACATATATACAAAAAGAAATAAGAACGATCGAATCCACTCCACACCTCTAAATTGGAAATACAATCATCTAAAAAAAATTAGACATTTTTTTCAACGAGGAGATGAAGAACATGAAGATAATCAAATTGAAACACATAAGTTCATCTTGATTATTCTTGTGTTTGACAAACTGCAAATGGTTTACCTACCTTTCTAAACTAAACCGCCTACTCTTCTATTCGAATAATAACACATAGATTCCTCTTCTTTTTTTTCAATTTTTCTTCAAATTTGAAATTTGATTAATGAGAGAAAATTATTGAAAAAAAATATAAATGAAAAAAAAAAATCACTTGAATTTCACTGCTCTTCAAAAGATGTTACCTTTTTGTATTCTTTTTTCTTCTTGTTGTCAGGTACTTCAAAATAATTATGATGAAGATGTAATCACTTCAAATGTCTTATTTTTGTTTTGTAAATACCTAGTTTTCCGTATTTTTTTTTCTTATAAGCAAATGAACAGAAAATATGTCAACATTATGTAAATCGATTAAATATGAGTCAACGTTTATTTACCAGAGCTACTCTGGAGTTCCAACGAGCCGAAGAGGGGAGATCGTATTCTCATAAGGAAAAAGAAAGAGCATGAGAAGTGACCAATAGAGGAAATATAGAGTGCCCATACTGAGAGAAAAAATTTAATCTAAATTTAAGACGACTTGTTTTAAAGTTGTAAATATAAAGTTCAGTGAAGAAAATTTAGGTTCAAGTTGAAATATCGTCGATTTAAATAGGCAACGTAGTTTGAAATAAAAAAAAATATTTTCAAAAATTAAATTTAATTTCAAAGTGAAACGTTTTCATTTCAACATTTAAGTCAACTTTTATAACCTTTAAATTACACTCAACGTAATTTCAATGTGTGGCACATACTAATACAGGGTCATAAATGTTGTGGTTTCTAAAGTAAATTTAAATAAAACAAAAAATTCTGTTAAGACAAACTTGAAAAAGGAAATAAGTTTTTATTTCAAAATATTGTTTGGCATGAATGGAATACATAACATCATTCGTCTACGAGAGTTCTCCCTCAGGAAACGGTTCGAACAAGGCAGTTTTTGACGACGACGGGCAATAATTCAATCACAACTTGACGAATATTCGTTTTCCGAACATTGTTTCATATTTATTTGTTTTTTTTTTTTTCCTTGAAATGCAATTGTTACGTTAGTGTACATTAGATCGTTCATTTGACACAAGTTTTTACTTTAAGCTCAATGAGCTCTTATAAAAATAGTGTTCTAAAAGAGGGTTGCCAAGTGTTCAAGTTGCTTGGAATTAAGAACTTTTAAATATGCAAGTAATTAAAGAAAAAGTATAAAAAGGCTTTAAATAGTTCTTTATTCATAAAGAACTTGGAAATGATTTCGAGCTTAAAAAAAAGTATGCCATTTGATTACTTGAAAAATATGAATGTATTATGTATGCAACAAAAAAATTTAAATCGTTGGGATGTTGGGATGGTAACATTTAAAAAAAATTGGTATGCCAATTTTGAATATTTATTAATACACATTTATAAACTTAGTTTCAAAAAAATTCATTAATCGGTTTTTGAAAAATTGAATTTTTCAAAAAAAAATTAATATTTTATTAAAAATCCAAAATTTTGATATGCAATATTACTTACATTTTAAAGAAGCTTTTTCATACAAACTTTGATTGAAAGCGATTCAGCCGTTGATCAGAAAATCGAAATTCATAAATTCAGGTACCGTTGAAAACAGTTTTTGGTAATTGTTGGAGCCGTTTTGATATAAATAAGCTTTTCCTTAACGGTTGTATGGCAAGAACCGTTATTTGTGAACCTTAGAAAAAAAAATTCAGTTTCTCCTCTAAGGAATCACCAAAAAGCCTTAAGTTCAAAATTTGAAGAAGAACGCATGATTGATTTAGGCTGGTAGATCGACTTACAAACAGACAGAAAGAATTTTGCCACCCACTTTTTTCGTAATGCCATGTTTAATTGTTATCTTTTTACACGAATCCAAAACATGCTCTTTAATACCTACATATATCGCAAGTAAAAAGTTACGATGCATATAAGTCAAAACGTATTATGTAATTTCATTTGAAGCACAGCGCTATAAGGCCGTAACTCAACCTTTTTTTCGAATAGTTATCATTCTTACTACCAATTCAAATCATGTATAAGAAAAACGCTTTGCCGTTTTGCTTACGGAAACGTTTGTTGATTCTGATTGAGACCCAGGGTCAGCCTGGTAGACTTAAGCGTCACCTTGGGTAAATAAGTAAATTATAATCAATGACTTAAATCTTGATTAGTGTTTTGATTCTTTAACTTCAGGGGCAACGAACTATTGTTAGTTTTAAGGACCTCCACTCCACATCTCTTTTCTATACCTGTACGTAAAGGCCAAACAATCGCCAACACAGCTTACTGCTCACTTTGAACAGACAAAAGAAATATAAAAAATACCCCATCATGAAAGGATGCAATGTAAAAGGTATTTTAGCTTTAAAAAAATTGAGAGAACTCAAATTGACTTCATGCGATCCCTAGATCCGCCTTGATATCCATTTCCTCCATATTTTTTGTTTTTTTTTTTGTTTTCTTTAAATTCTTATCGATTATAGGAATCAAATTTACTTAGAACAGAAATTAAGCAAAACTCTCAAACGAAGAATGAATGAAAGTGCTTCAGCAGCAGCACCACCATCATGCATCAAGCATACCAATGTCCAATTGTGTTACACATACCAGCATCAGGATGAGGATCATAGCGCATCAGGAACAGAGAAGAACAACTCTGGACCAGGACCAGGAGAGAGGAAGAATCGATTTCTTGAGATTCATTCGTCGAGTGTAATTTGAAAAAAAAAAACAAGACCACCGCACAGAAAACATCTCTAGACAAAGTCTTAAGGGCGGGCGGTCTGCACTGCGCCCAAGTGCAGCAGGGCACCAGCCAGCGACGGCATTTGCGCTGCTTTTGCAAAGAAAGCTTCCATGTAATATTTTATTTTTTTTTTTTTTTTTAATTTTGAGATATATTTTTGCTGGATGGTGGTTGCTGTTGTTTGGCTTGTTCTTTCGGGATGCTATTTCGAATTCATATGGGAAAAGAATACCTGTGCGCATTTACATACCACAAAGATGCAGGCAAGGACCAAAGACAGGCCAGGGCCAGGCGCAGATACAGCGATGGGGAACGCGCGCGCGCAGGCACAGATAGATAGATAGATATTTAGATATACATGCACAGAGAGATATAGAGTATCTGTGACGTATGTGCATTTAAGAATCGATTTTTAATTGCAAGAAATATTGAGAATATTGTAGAGACATTAAAAGATTTATGTTATAATTCATTCCCCACCTTTATTTTGTGCGCGCGTTGGATTAGTATCTGGTTTTTTGTGTGTTTCGTTGAGTTTTATTAGTTTTTGTTTTTAGTTCTTGTTTTCTCAAAGAGAAAGAGATTATCCATCTCTATTCATTCTGTATCTTTGTGATGCTGTTTTTTTTTTTTTTGTGTAATTTTATTTTGTATGTTTGTGCCCTCTGCGCGCGCACTCAAAATGGCAATTCAATATGTTTATGGATTAAGTGCCTTTTTGCTATTGTAAGAGGTTGGCTATTGGGACAGCGGAGAGATGAAGCTCAAAGATTATAGCAAGGTATTCCTTTAAATATACAAGAACAAAAATATTTAAAGAACAAAAAAAATATAAATGTACTTCGGATGAGCATGAATTTAGATTTTATTACCAAACGGCACTGGCACTGATGAGATAAGATTATTCCTTTTGAGTATGTCAGGCATCTCTTTGTATACCTAGCTATGTTTTCCGAAGCCTCCAAGAAAGGATTGGTTTAGATAGATTTTTTATTTTGATAGGAGATATGGTTGAAGATGAGTTTGGTATAAAAAAAACAAGTGTATATGCAACATACTGAACACGTGAGGGGTAATTAGCTTTCAGAAAGTATTTATGACTATTCTGAAAGTTTGGACTCATCCAGAGACTTGTTTTCTATGTATATTTTCAAGATCCTTATATATTTATGGACACTTATGTTGAAGCTTTTTTGCTAGAAAGTATTGGAAAAACGCTCGAAAACAATCTGATGCTTAGTGATAAATCTGTGCTGTAGGCAGAAATAGATAGGTACCTATCGTTAAGAAAAATAATTAAAATCAAGCTCAGGTAGGGTACAATTTTTGTACATGAAACTGATGTTCGGGTAACTTTATTTCGTTAGTAGAATCCCTATCCAAGCAACCTCTATTTTTTAACAGGACAGATGGCTATCAGCCCTTTGATTTTTATTTTAGCAGTCAGTGACGTCAAATGTATTATTAAGAGCTCGTTGACATCGAAGCAGGTCCACGACGACAAACTAATCTATAAGCAATTTGTCTTTCCTAACGAACCTTAAGAACTTCTTTTAAAATAAACATCGAGATATCCAAATATGCTCTTAAAATATTGATCCTCCTTAAGTTTAAGCACTTTATATTGACATCCAGAGCAGAGGTCGCACATCGTAAATTTGTTTGGGAAAAGTTGACCTTAGCGGAATATCATCAAAACTGTGCGATATAACTACATTTTACCTAAGTATGTTTTTGTAGATAGATCTTAATTATCAATCAATATACAGCCATGGCCAAATAGACTTTTTCGAAATGATTTCTGAAGTATTGGGACATGTTAAAAACGCAATCTTCGCTATTAGATACCGTTAGAAGAAAACTCACAGAAGGTTGCAAGGCGAGGAAAAAACAAAAAGTTTAACCTATGTAATAGGCAAAAAATTTCAACATTTTATCGACGAGGATTGGTCCAACGTCTTGCTGTGAAATGAATCAAACTTTGAAGAATGCATTAAAATGAAGCCCCGTTCTTGTAAACATTAGAAGTTGTTGACAAGGACCACTTCACTTATTTTTTTGTTTAGCTTTATAAACAAGTGTTTTTTTTTTGTACTATAGTTGTTTGGTGAACGTGGTGTAGTTCTTTTTGTGGTGAAGATTTGGTGAAGAATTCAGTCCGGAATGGATGATACCACCAGTTAAACACGATGGAGAAAGCGTAATGGAGTGGGGCTGGATAGATACGGAGAGAGTTGGGCAAATATTCATTTGTATGGCCGTATGGATTCAAGAAAGTGTTGGAAAAGATAATGATGTCATCTTTTAGGCATATTTTCGGTGCTTCTTACATACAGGATTTCTGCGCTCGGTCACTAGTCCGCCTTTTCAATATGAAGATTTCTTGAAAACGGTACTGACCTTCTTCCATGGCCTATGCATTCTCCAGATCTGAACCAAATTGGACACCTTTGAGGAACACTAAAACGGAACATCCAAAAGCATCCCCCAACATTAAAAGAGATGCTAAAAAATATTTTGAATCAAGAATAGAAAAAAGAAATAAGTTCAGCTCTAAGCTGATACGATATTTTCTTAAAAGGATAGCAGCATTCTTAAAAGCCAAAGGTGGTAACACTAAATACTAATTTATTTGATTACAAATATATTTCTAACTTGTTAGGGGTGTCTAATACTGTTATATAAGTAAAAGATGAGAACGTGACACCATGTTTTTTCTCCAAACACTTTGTATGAAAAAAAGAGAAAATTGCTATGAGCGACCTCTGAATGTCAAAATAAGAAGCTCTGCCAAATTTAGAGGTAAATCATGGAAAGTTTACGATTCGATTTTTTGACACAGCTTAGATAGTGTTTATATGCGTTGTTCACCTTGTAAACACTACCCCATCATCAAAAACAAGCGACTTTATATATCCCCAGAGAAAATAGTCCAATGGCATCAAATCGCACAATGGAGATGGCCAATTAACAGGTCATTTTTTGTAAAACTAATCGTTCGTCAAATTTTTTCCAATTTCCAAACCAAACTAACCTCAAAAAAACCCAGAAAAGAGTTGCCTCAAACTTGAAATATTTTTTTAGGCTACAGAAATGGGCGTTTGTAAAAGGCATACTTAAGTTTTAGAAAAACAAGATAAGTATCAATATTAAATCAGTAAGAGATGTTATCTGAGTTCAGGTACGAGCTCAGTTTGTTTCTCTCTTTTACGAAATTTAATATTCCAAAACAAAATTAAATGAAAAACACCTTATGCACAGGTTTTCGATGAACCTGTTAATTAACTAACACGGGTTGTAAAGCACATTTTTTTTCAAACATCTAAAAAATGTGTTTGTTTTGAATCCAAAACAATAAGGAAAAGCTTGATAATTATTATATATGTAGGTAAAACAGAGACCTAATTGAAAATGCGAGACGAAGAAAATGAACAAATAAAAATTATCTACTTTTCTTTTTCAACAAGACGTCCTCTGAGATAATTTTCTCATCCGTTACATCCGATATATTCTGTCGTCTGACCGCAGTACACATGTCTAAGGTATTATCTTGCGCAGGTTGTAAGAAATGAGAACTGTCAGAAGAAATTCAAGATGGCAGCCTTACGTGACCTCGTCGTCCGCTGTATTACAACAACAGCGAAGAAAAAATACACAAAATGATAATTTAAAAAACACTAAAAACAAGGAAGTAATGTTGTTTGTATGATAAAATAATGTTAAGAAGCTTGAAACAATTGTATTTACTAATAAATAAGTAACAAATGAACACATAACATACAACAAATGTTGACGTTTAACGAGTTGCGGTCACGGGATTCGTCATTTTCCACTGATTTGATGGATGCGCAATGCGCAGAACTGAGCAAAAATGAAAACGCTAATGATATTACCTTTAATATGTGTAATGTGCTGTCTGACTAGGTACGGACTCTTAAAGTGGTTTATTTCAATAAATAAGTAGATATAGATTACCGCAAAAAAATATGCGTGTATCTACACAATTTGTATTTCCAAATAAAAAAAAAATAAAACTAAATCTGAATACAGAATTGATAAAATATAAAAACATAAAATAAAATAAAATAAAATAGAATGATGAGATGATATTTTTATTTTCCTAATAAAAAAACAGGCCAAAGTGAGAACAAAATTGATATAAAAATTAAACATTTTGATTGTGTGCGGCACACCCAAAACCCAAGAGAATTGAAATAAAAAAGCAACGTCTCGAGAAATTAAATTAATCCCGGAGGCGGGATTATGATTTTTTTCTTCACAGTTTTAAGCTTGTGATTCGTGTACCTTAAGGTATATTTAATTGTCTTCTTTATTTTTCGATTGTAATCGAACGACCAAATTAAAGTTTTTTTTTTTTGGTGAATATTATGACACAAAGTAGGTGAGAAATAGGCAAATAATTAATCATTATTTGTCTTATTTTATTTTTTTGTTAAGATTATTTGTGTCATAAGTTAAAAAAAGTTGAAGGATACACAATTTATAAGAAGCTTGAAACAAGTATTATACTGTTTTCTAAATATGTTGTTATCTTTAAGCTTTCTAGACGAAAAAAAAACTAAATATATAAAATGTTAAATATATTTCAAATGCAACTTGGTATTTTGAATTTAAATAGTACCTACTTAGTTATTCAGTAGGAAATTTAGAACTTTTATTTTATTTTGTAATCGAATTTTACCCTGAGTCATATTTTTACCCTGGATTGCTGGCAGCCGAAGCAAGGTTGTCAGATTGGGCTATTTATCATAAATTGGGCTCTCTTTTCCCTAAATTTACAACAAGAATTTGAAAAAAAGTAGCCCAATTTGAGAAAATTCGTTACATAGTTTAACATAAATTCATCCACATTTTATGTTATTAGGTTAATTTAGCACTGAAATTGTGTACATTTCTGACATTTTCGGTAATTTTTAATGGAAAAGTGCACCTTGTAAATTTAGCAAGAGTCATGATTTATTTTGACATTTTTTCTCCGAGTGTGTCTATATCGCTTATTCTTAACTTCGTTGTTGAACATCGTTTTAGTTGTGCATTTATGTAAACTGATTTGTCTATCCAGTTATTGAACACCGCAATATAGCTTAATTATTAAAAGTCATCGAGCTTTGGCCCTAAATGAAATTATATAAGACCCCATTGTTTGTTTTGATATTAATCTTTATTAAACAAAATTATATAACTCCCAAACCGTCATACAAATACCTTCATTGTGGTCCACTATAATTTGTTTGTATGACAAGGACACCAATCTAATCTGCTTGCAGTTTGAAATTGAATTCAGCACGCCACCGTGCACAGCAGTCCGTCTGACACGACGTCACCGACCGCAAGGAACAGCGTACCAGCAATAGCAACACTGCCGTCATAAGGAAAAAGCCTAAAGGGCGTATCTCCATTTTAGTAGTTTTAAGAACAATTCCTTATTGAAAAATTTAATGTTATTTTACTATGGGCATGAGTTATAGTAATTTTGGTGATGACTTAGAAAAATGAACTTGGGACTTAAGCTTAGTATAGGCACATGATGATGATAGGCACAAAAGAAACTTGCTTGAAACCTTGAAATTCGGGTTCGTGATTTTAAGCCATTTACGCAGTTGGTAATATGAGTTTTGAGCTTTACACAAAAATAATTAACTATTTAACGGTTCCAATTATGGTACTAGCTCTATTTTTGAAGTTTGGCTTCTACACCCTGTTTATTCTTAGAACCAGGGTTGCCAGAACGGGCTCTTTATCGCCAATTGGGCTACTCCAACTTTTCACTCGCTCTTTCAATATTGTGATAAATGCCAATTTGGGCTATTTAGTTTTGAAATTGGGCGATTTTATGCTCCTTAAAAATTAAGATCATCCTGTAAAATTTGAGCTTATTATAAATCCGTAACGGATTCTGTCCCCAAGATGAAACAAGTTTTATATGAGGCAAAACTCGTGTTTAATGTTCAATTAAATTTTTGTATTTTTATAACTTTGTTAATAACTGATAGAAAAATTTAAATTTTAAACGAATAATTTAAATTTACTTATTTGTATGCATCATTTTTGATTTCCGGCTCCAAGATTTTTCAAATTGCAGAACAGCAATAGCAACGCACTTCAAATTGAAATTCGAAAAATCTTATTATTTCAAATTCCGACCGGCAAACTGTGTTTTAGGATTGATTAACAAAACTGAAATAAATAGACCATCAAATATAAGTGGATAATGTATTCCTGATTTGTTTCAAACTGCATATGGAGTCGATTGCTGATGGGCAACAGAACTAGGAGTGCCCTTGTTGCACATACATTGTTAAATGTCGATTTCTGGTCATTATGTCATCTTTAAATTTATTTTGCGGTTTATTTCATTGCGGTGCACCAGGGTAATCCATTTTCATAAGGTTACACATTTGTACAGATAAAATTGATGAAAAATATCACAGTCTATTAAAAAAGCCTTAGCTGGATACTATTTAGCTATTGTTTCACCTTACTGCAGCTCTCTTACTTTTCCTGAACTATGAACATTGTAGCGTTAAGGCCATATCTTTAAGAAAACATCAATTTCGCATAGTTAAGTGAGTAAAGTTAACTCCACTATTTAATTTTGCGTCATTTAATCTAACGAATTCACGAAATCTGGGCAGCTTGAACTATAAGAGCAAGTACGTGCGACCCAGTTCAGAATGCTTGTTTGTCTTCTAAAAATGATGGTTTACTCAAACAATATTGAATATCTTCTTGTTCTTATTCTCAGAACTGTAACTCTGTATATTATGTATATTAAATCTTTTACTGATTGTAACAAATATCTCTTGTGTGTTTGCTATCAGATTAAGAAATATGAAGATCAATTTTTTTATAGACATGAAGAGCAAAAAGATACATTTTATTGATATAATGCGCGCATGCGCGCATATTAAACCCAAAGACGTTAACTCTTATATCAAAAGGAGAGAAATGCAGAAAATTACAAAAAAAACAGAAATAAATTAGTGCGTATATTTTGATCCTTCTTTTCCTGTCTGAGAGAGCTTGCATTCAAATAGCGCGCGCTCTATGCACGTCGTTGTCGTTGTTCATAGTTCAGCCAAACTGAACGTGTAGTTCGAATAAGTACAAAAAACAAAAAAATTAAAAAAAGAGTAAATAGCAAATTTACATATATTTGAACGTTCTGCCTTCGTCATAATCATTGTCGTAGTCGTTTTCTTCAACGGCAATCTACAGTGGGACATTTATTCAATGACAAGAAAAAATCCAAAAATGTGTATCTTACTCCATTAGTCGTCTCTCAATGAACCTTGAGGCATTGGGCGTGTTCAGGTTTTTATAGGTTTATGCTATAATCAGTATGATTATATGGTATACGCCACGCATCGTATAAACGTTTATTCGTATGTATATTCAATAAGGACGGGAGGATATTGACAGTCTGTGGTTTAGTGGCATCTGTCAAATCTGGTGTTTATTGTCACTTATACGCAACCACCGTGGCAAGTTACATGGTTGAGCAACAATTGGAGGTGGTAAAAGTTTAATATTATAAACGATGCACACACCCTGGACGGATTACATGGTCGGTCGTATTGGTCGTCGTTCCCAGTCTACTATTCAATGGTGACAAATTCAAGTTGACCGGTTCAGTGAACAATCAGCCATCATACGATGGACATCCAAATGAAGGATCTGTTGAAAAAATCGCCACTGCCCATGTGAATGTGCAAGAGAACTCGATGCAGTCAATCAATTATCAATCATCACATCAATAAAATTGCTCGAGAAACGATAAACATTGAAGCCAAATATATGGGTTTCCTTCCATTTTTCAACGTTTCTCGACTGATTTTATCGATGCGAGAGTTACAGAACTTGGCCATAGAATAGAGCTCTGAATAGAGTCCCAGCATGTCGAGCATGTTCGGAACATCAGCTGAACCAAGCGTGTTCTGGACCCTTAGACAAATTTCAGAAACACACCTGAACACTTAGTTGTCACTATTTGACACTTTTCGACTGACATGCTTATGTTCAGCATTTAACTCTGTCGGCTCAGTTATTGTATAGCTCATAGGTCGCACTCTGAACACGCTCAGAACATAGTCAGAAATAGAAAGGAAGCACTTATTCGAAGCTATTAACGATCTGAGCTTAAAAAGAAACACAAATTTTTGTTTGACAACTCGAGGTCTGCTCGGAACTAAAAGAAGAACAATAATAGTCGGAAGGGTACTGAAGCTAATGTCAAAAACCAACGAAAAGTAGCTTTCCGTACCATCAAAAGGGGAACACACCCATAATATAAGTATCATCTATCTCTTTTTGGCATTCCACGTGTGAAAGGTGCTCCCGAGCGCACCTCACTTCCGTAAGCAAAATTGAACGAAACCTTCCACTCCGCAATTATAGCCGCGTCATATGCTTTCCCTGTATTCGCTTGCTTTCTTCCGACCACATAAGTGCCCCTTCGAGCATTATAGTTCTAGCTTAAAGAAGTAAAACGTTACGCCTCTTATATGTGGACATGAAGAGCAAAACCACTAATTTTTGTTAAGCAAACTCAATCACAGAAATTAAAAGGCTTTATTTTAAAGCTAAAGCAGCCCACAGTAAAATGATGGTCTAGAGGAGAGTTTGGCTCGTCTGTAGGGCAATCCAATGCAAAGGCAAACAACAACAACGAAAAAATACTAGACGCATATTTATATAGGTACATGAGTGTAGTTAACCCGAGATTGAGATTATTACTATATTACTCGCTTTTAATCAATGAAAAGGTAATAAATTAATTTTGTAGATATACAAACAAAATAAATAGAACGAAGAACATTGTGAGGCTTATAGCGCTTAGGATAAGTACGAAGCATACTCAATAGCTTTTGTGGGGTAGGCAATAGTCGCGAGTCGAGTATGAAAAGCAACAACTACAGCATGCAGACGAAAACTCCAAAAGTATACCTTCTATTTGAAAAATATGCAGATCATGAAGTTCTTTTCTATCTTTTTGTTGTGAATTTTTCTTGTTTTCATATTCCATTTCCATGTTATTTTCTTGTTGTTGTTTTTTTTTTGAAGAGCGTTATTACAATTTTTATTTTAATTTTTGTTGTTGTTTGTGCTCTTTGGATGGATATAATATATACCAATACCACTACCACAACCGCACTGCATTACAATAGTGGCATGCATCTTCTGAAAGGAAATGCATAAATCTGGATTCATTGACAGCTTTTTAAATGGAATAGGATTTTAATTTGCCTATCTTTTGCTTCCCCTCACCGCTTTGCCTCCCCCGACAGTGTTTTGCTCTTCATCTTGGAAATTTGTATGAATTTAAATTTTTTTTGTATCTTTTACGGATTGGCTGTCAACGATTTAAAATTAATGCAATTAAGTTTGATCGTTCAGAGAAAATTTGTATGATTTTGGTAATTTGCAACAACAATTATGGAGATGATGATGGTGATCCTTTTGAGGTGTGATTTTTTGTTTGTTGTGGATTTAAACTTTTAAATAATTGTAGGTAGGTATGCCTCGTAAAAGTTATTACTTATAAGCAATGTAAAATTGAATGATGAGCAAGTATCTGGTGATTTTATATTTGCGACAGTGTTTCCTGTAACAGCCGATTTGACAAATATCGGTTGTGTTGAGGTTAGTTTGGTTGAGCAATTCAATTAAGCACAGGAATTGAATCCACATGATTTGTTAAATTATAAAGCAAACTTTTGGTAAAATTTCTGGGTATGACAAAAAACAGAATTGCCCTGTTGAAGGCATGATAATCTACAAGCCATTGTCGAAACGAAACACCATTACAGAACCTTGGGTTTATATAATGTCCTCAAAAATGATGATGTTCAGAGCGTAAGATTCCGATTTGCTAGTGCTATTTGCTAGTTCAGGTTACAAAGTATCCTATCATTAGTTGCTACTTAATTGCAAATTAGTTACGCAAAAAAAATGTATTGCATTTTTGGTTTGTGAAAAAATGGGTGTCCTGCTAACTTCATATGAACTTATCAGGACAACTTTCTCAAAAAAGAAAATAATCGAGCTGAAAAAATTTGGCTGTTGAGAACTAATTAATTGCGAATTAATTACGCAAACAAAATTTTATTGCATTTTTGGTTTGCGAAAAAATGTGTGTCCTGCTAACTTCATATGAACTTAGCAGGATAACTTTCTCAACAAAGAAGATAATCGAGCTGAAAAAAGTTGGTTATTGAGAACTAATTAATTGCGTATTAGTAACGCAAACAAAATTTAATTGCATTTTTGATTTGCGAAAAAATGTGTGTCTTGCTAACTTCATATGAACTAAGCAGGACAACTTTCTCAAAAAAGAAGATAATCGAGCTGAAAAAATTTGGTTGTTGAGAACTAATTAATTCCGAATTAGTAACGCAAAAAAAAATTAATTGCATTTTTGGTTTGGGAAAAAAATGGGTGTCCTGCTAACTTCATATGAACTTAGCAGGACAACTTTCTCAAAAATAAAGATAATCGAACTGAACAAATTTGGTTGTTGAGGACTAATTAATTGCGAATTAGTTACGCAAGCAAATTTGTATTGCGTTTTAGGCTTGCGAAAAAATGCAATACATTTTTTTTTGCGTAACTAATTCGGAATTAATTAGTACTCAATAACCAACGTTTTTCAGTTCGATTATCTTTATTTTTGAGAAAGTTGTCGTGCTAAGTTCATATGAAGCTAGCAGGACACCCATTTTTTCACAAACCAAAAATACAATAAAATTTAGTTTTGCGTAACTAATTCGCAATTAATTAGTTCTCAGCAACCAAATTTTTTCAGCTCGATTATCTTCATTTTTGAGAAAGTTGTCCTGCTAAGTTCATATGAAGTTAGCAGGACACCCATTTTTTCGCAAAACAAAAATGCAATTATTTTTTTTTTTGCGTAACTAATTCGCAATTAAGTAGCAACTAATGATAGGATAGTTTTTAACCTGAATTTCCAAAAGTGTCCTGATAACTACATTTTTTGCTAGGGAGAGTTGAGGAAACAGAATAAACTGTGAAAGTTTTGTTTTGAATTTGCGTGATGCAGGTTTTTGTTTGTTTTTGAAATATATACATTTAAAGAATAAGAAAAGAAATAGAAAATGGAAACTTTAATTTGTTTTTAGGAATTTTGAAATCAAATTTTAAATTTTAACTATCAGAGCAATTAACAGCCGTTGGATATTTTTTTGGTCTGTCAAGGCTGGACAAAGTTTTAGAATTTCAACAGACAGAACTGAAAAAAGCTGAATTTTGAAAAACCGAATTTTCGTGCAAAAAACAGAATTTTGAAAAGCAGAATTTTGAAACCAGAACTTTGACATGCTCCTTCTTCCTTGTCAAAAACAGCTAGAAAAGGGTTATTCAGTGCTGAGTTAACTTTTAAGCTTATACACTAACTGCGTCACTTGCACTGATAACTTTTAAACTAGATTTAAATTTGTCCTAAATTTTGTTAATTAAAATGTTGCCCATTTTGGACTTCGTTGGCTCCATATGAAAACTCACTCATATACGTTAATAATAAATAAAGTGAAGGGGAAAACTGTATGAATGCACTCTGTTTGACACAGTGAAATCTTTTTCAAGCAGCAAATACCATCATTAAAGTTCTTTATTGGGCTAACGAATTTTGTCGCCGAGTAAACGAAAAGTGAAGGAATTTCATACCTTTACAAAGAATTTTTTTTTTTACTTACCTACATAATGTATATCTTTTCAATTTATTTTTCACCTGAAAAAAAAAAAAAACAAATAAAATGTAAAATAATTAGTCTTGTGTTTCTTCCAGTTTCGCTCAAGAAAAACATGAACAACGCTGAATCCAAAAGCGAACAGCAACAAGATCATGAAATTGCTCAAAATAAATCAACTTTTGTTCGTCATTGTCAAGAAATCGATACTCAAACAACATATGAGTTCGATGATCAACAAAAAAATCGAGAGCACTTCAGCGATCAACAAAATAGTAAAACAAACGAATCACAATCAGCAGTTGATTTGTATACAAGAAATTTAGCAACAAATTTGTCAGGGAGAAATAAAAGAAAAAATTTTAATCCTCGACCAACGACAATCGAATCAAATTCGAATTCAACAATGAATTCAACTTCATCTTATAAAAATCAAAATTCTTCGAGAATGTTAAGGAACAACATAAGTGAACCATCGAAATCTCGACCTCTTTCACTGGCACTATCTATCATTCCAACAGCGTCATCATCATCAGATAGAGGCTATTTTTCAGAATCCTTAGATCTAAATACTGTTTCACAGCTAACACAATATAATCCGTGGTTGCAAATGTTTAGTCAATATGAACAATTAGTGAAAGCAGCGGGATTGAAGGCTCACAACTTTCAACAAACCTCATCAGTCAATAATGGTCATCAATTTGCTCCTGAAATGTCTGAATGGATTGGGAAATTTGGTAGCAGCGAATCAGCAGCTACAGCAATTCGTGATATTTTAAAAGCCTACCAAGGAAAAGCTGAATGGGACAAACTGCATTCTCAACATCAGGATGGTAATGGAAGCAGTGGTAAGTATAGTTTTGTTATTCCTACAAATTGGATCTAATCTAAATAAGTAGCTTCTCTTGAAAAGAAAAGTTAGATAAACACTCCCTCGGAAAGGTTTTAAAATTTCTTAAATTGAAGTTCAACACAAAAAACATTGAATTATTAAATTAAAATTATCACAACTGGATTACGACTAATTAACTGCAAATTACTAAGAAATAAACTTATTAATAAAAGATACTTTAACCACGTTTCGCGGTTGTGTTTCCCTAGCTTGTTTTCAATCTAGCAAAGCAGCAAACAAATAATAGAAAACATTGAACAAAAAATTCGAAATTGTCACAACTTTTTATTTTTCGGTCGGTGAACTTCAATCCACTAACTGGACACTCACGACAAGAACGATATGGGTGATTTTACAAACGATGGAATTTTCGACGGCGCGGCTGATATTTTAAAAACCATTCAAGTATTCAATCAGATTTTTGAATAACTGTACATCTTATTGATATCTACATGGCCAGACAAAATTATTAAGATCTGATATATTTTCATTTCTCAAAAAAATCTTCAAATTGTCTAATTCTCAGTCCCCTGACGTATCCCCTGCCCGTTTTCGAATAGAAAAATTATTTTAGTTCTCTTATTTTAGTTCCAAAACCAAAAAAAAATCTCAATCAAATTTCCTTGAACTTTGTCCCTTGGATTTTTTATCAGTCCCCTTAAAGATTAAAACAGGTAAAAATATGGTTAACTTTGAAAACTATCGAAATATCAGATTTGGCAGCGTGAAGCATTAAGTCTGGTGAAAATAATACCGTATCCGTGTCTCATGTCCATTTGTAGTCTAATTTTTTAAAAAGGCATTTGTGCAACAGGTTATGGATTGTTTGTTCAGTTTCTCAGTCCCCTGATGAGTATTTACAGGAAAAATGTCTATATAAGTAGGCATATTTTTTAGCATTATTATATTGGCTAAGTAAAATCCAAATTATATATTGTTTTTTATTTCTTCGTTCAATGCGTTACTATGTTTTTGGCGCCAAAACTATGAAAACACTCAGTTTCCTGGCCTCAGTTCCCTTGCCTTTTGATGGCTAATTTTCTATTTAGAGACCTCTTAAGTGTTCAGTTAATGCTACTTTTCCTTGTAAATACATGTTAATAAAAATTACGATTCGGTAGCACGAACTTTCTCCTATTTTCAAGGTGCCTTAGATTCAAAAAAAATTGTATACGGGTGTTTGGAATGAGATACATGAAAACGCTTGAGCATATAGGCTGGATAAAAAAAGAAAAAGTTATATGAGAGAGATGACTATATCTCTCCCATTAGGCAAAGGGGTACGATTTTCTAACAAAAATTACATAAAAGTAAAAAAAAAAATAATACAAAAAATATTAGTCCTCTAAAGTCTAAACACCTGTTTTCAAAAAATGTCGATAAAATTGCTGTTTTGTATTTTTCTGACTGGCCGCTTTGAATTATGTGAAAGGAAGCTCTAATAATCAACTAGATACATTTTTTACGTTCATTTGCTTCCAAAAATGTTATGTCGAAAATATCTTCATTTTCTTCCACTTTTTGTAGAATCACCCATATACTAATTTGCATATGAGAAGACGACATTATTTGGATCACAGATATGAACTTTTTGAGATAACAATAGTTTGGACAAAAAGCTTTGTTACAAGGATTTTGGACAATAAATGACATTCTGTAAATTCTGGTGAAATTTACTCAAAGAGAAACAAATTGCCGAAAAAATGTGAGATATACAGGGTGTCCCTAAATTTGCCAACAATATTTAAAGGTACGATTCTTGGGCATATTCTAAGAAAAAAATGTATCGGGAGAAAGTTGTATCTCCTGAGGCAGGGGGGCAATTTCTGAAACATTGACTATAAATGCAAACAAAAATATTAAAAATCAACGAAAGCACATATTTTAATTACCTCTTTATTTGGTTTTTAAATCAAGCTGCTAAGAAAAATTTTTTTGAGAAATTAAATTTCAAAGTCAAAATTTTTTAAAAAATTGGAAATTTTTTTTAAGTGGATATATTTTAAAATTTTAAGTAATTAAGAGCTGTTTTTGTATCCGATATTCAATGCCCTTAATAATTTTCAGTCAAATGTTAAAATCTTTCTAAGTTTTTTGAAAATTAAGAAAAAACTAAATTTCCAAAAAACACGAAGAAATTATTTTTAAAATGATTAAACCCATTTTTGCAATTGAATCGGTTAGTGGAAGAACAGTACGAGTACAAAATGTTAGTTTTGAAAAAAAAAAAACAGAAATAACTATTTTAAAACAATTAGTTTATTAGTACCTACAACGAAATGGCTGATGAATTGGCCAAAAGCGGTTCATCACTTGAACCGAGCCAAACTGTACCTTGGGTACTTATGCCACTAGAACAGGAAAAGAGTAGAATCCACCAAAGCTTCCTCAAGGCCGCTAACGACAGATGGTCAACAATTGACACCTGTCGGGTTTCAAGGAATCTTTGGCCGGATATTTCAAAGAACAAAACAGAATATTTACTGAAGCTAAGCAGACCTCAATTGTCTCTCTTGGTTGGAATCCTTACGGGTCACAACTCAATGGGAACCCACATGAGCAGAATGGGCATCAGCACATCTGACTTATGCAGAGGGTGTCAGGACGAAGAGGTGGAAGAGGGCTCATCTCACTTCCTCTGTGAATGCCCCAGCCTAGCCAAAACTAGGAAAAATGCCCTCGGAGAGTACTTCTTCGACGAATTGGGCGATGTCTCATCTTTGCCACTAAAAAACATCCTTAACTTCATCCAGAAATCAGGATGGTTCAGGGAGGCATCTCATACCTAACACTTCCACTTAATCCTTCCTTTTACCCTTCCCATTCCCATATTTCCCACATCCTGGGGAGCACAATGGATCCATTGAGATCCGAGTGAGGTGTTGCCTAACCTAACCTAACCTAGTACCTACAATATTGTATGGGCGGATTTGAAGTTTTCGAGTTCCTCAATATTTTCATGAAAGAATAATTCATAAAAGTGTATATAGAAAAGTAGTATTGAGACGGAAAGACACTGTACTTGCACTGATCTTTCACTCAATATGAAAAAAGCACGGACAAAATTTTGGTTCACTGTTTTTATAAATCTTGATAAACAAAAAATGACAGTTCTTTGAGTTATTCCATAAGCTTGAATCATCATAATTGGTTGTTTTTCATGACATAATGTATGTGGAAGTAAAACTCCAAGGCCTCTCCAGATAATATTTTGCATTATTTTCTTAATTTCTGAATTTTTGATTTTATTTTGTATGCATAGAAAATGGTTCTTTAAGTCTTGCAGTTAGTTGGCAGCTGCCAAGTAATTCAGTAATTTAAGTATGAACACAACATCCTATGAGATAGGTTGTTGTAATATAGTCAGTTATTCAGTGCAAAACGTAAAGTCCCATACAAATTGATACAACAGAAGCATAAACAAAAAACTATTATTTTATTTGTCAACTGGTTTACTAGTCTTTCTATAAAACCTGTCATGTGTCATGTCATCAATAATTTTTGTTAATAGGCGTGTTCAGAAAAATGAGATCTCAGAGCCCTCAGCCATCTCAGTCTCGTGAACAGGATTCCTCAGAAATGTTGCTATCAAATAACTGAGGAAAGAAAATATTGGATTTGCTTGCTCAGTTTTTGACACTGAGCCGTCGGAGATCTCATTTTCCTGAACACTTCTAATAATATTGTAATTGATTGCTTTAACAATAGAGCATTAACTTCAGACAGCAGCGATTTAGTGAAAGAACAGTATAAATCACAGGATTTGTACTGTTCTTCCATTCAATCAGCGATCATAGTAGTGTAGTTAAGTATGAATCCGACTTTCAAATGTAACGTTATTTTGCTGATTTGAAGGTTTACGTAAGCAGAACATTTTGGCATTTTCAGCTCATAATTCAGTTTTTGGCGGTTGTACTGTTCTTTCACTCGCCGATTCAATTAAAGTCAATGTTTCCGAAATTGCAAACTTTCCCCCTACACAATTTTTATCTTAGAATATGCCCAAGAATCATGCCATAAAATATTAGGGTGGTCGTTAAAAAAAGGTCATCGCGGCTCTAAATGAAGAAAAAAATCCCTATTTCTTTCAGATTTTTATTTAAATTTCTCTTTTTTTGCATACTACGAAGTTAGCGTGAAATCTGATAAAAAAGTCAGAGCATGTAAGTGGAAAGTATAGACAAGAAAAAATCCTACGGGAGGGGGTTAATATCTCCTCTCGCTTGGTCGGGAGGACAATTTAATAAAATAATTACAAAAAAATAGAAAAAATAATAAAAACACCAAGGCAACACTTGCGGTAAAACTTTGAAGCTTTTTGAAAAGCCAGAAGTCCATTCTTACGGCTTGTTTTCAAATAAAGTTCATTTGATGATAAGTTTTGACAAAAAATTTATTCAAACTCAACATTTTAAAGAAACAATTTTTTTTTTCTTTTACAAAATTTTAAGTTTGAAAAGAGTTTTTGCTGAAATTATTTATTCAAAAAACTTTATTTGAAATCCAACTATAAAAATGGACTTCTGGCTTTCAAAAAAGGTCCAAAAACATTACTGTAATTGTTACCGTTGTTTTTTATTACTTTTGTTTAAAAGTGACATTTCTGAAAGGTTTTCGCTCATAACTCGAAAAACAGCTATTCAAAGCTCATTTTTCTTATGCGTATGATAGAGCTCCGTATGTCTCATATTCTGTTCACACAACATTTTTTGATATCTTTTATGGTTTTTGAAATAAGGAATTTCAAAGTGGCTGATACCGTTACATTTAACTTCCGTTTTTAAGTAACGTTATCAGCCACTTTGAAAGGCTGTATTTCGGAAACTATAAAAGATATCAAAAAACTTTGTTTGTACGAAGTGTGAGTCTTACAGGTCCTTATCATACAGGTATGTAAGAGTTGGCTTTGCATAGTTATTTTGCGAGTTATAGGCAAAAAACAAGTAAAAATGTAACGTTATCAGTCCGTGGCCTTGACCATATAACGACTACCCTAATGAACATATGTATGTAATATGCACTGCACCATTGCGGGTGGCAATGGTGCAGTGGATGTAGTGCTTGACTACTAACTTGAAGGTGTGGGTTCGAGCCCCATTCTAGGCAGCATTCTTTTGTACATTCTCTCAGCTTAACTGGACGCCACCCGTGAGATTTAATGAGAAAATAAACATCTTGATCTCAATCCACTGTGTCAAATCTTTACTATCCTCCTACTCTTTCTAACTAGTGCCGTGCAATTCAGGTTGCATTTAAAAATACCTAAGGTCTTACAGGCATAGGTATAGTTAAAATTATTTAAAAAAAAAAAGATAGAATTTGTTACAATAGCAAAATCTAAGAAAATTATTCTTTAGGTGCAATGTTTTAACAAAGGATGGGATCCTATCGCATTTGAGAGAGATGGAAGTCCGAACATTATTTAAGCCTTGCAATGCTTAAATAATTTTGGGACTTCTATCGCACCATGAATAAATTTAATTTTCTTTTAATGCAATGTTTATACACTTTTTAAACTGTCAACTTGGCAGATGGCAATTTCGTGATGTAAAGGGTATTTTTTTAGACGTGTGGTTTTCAAGAAGAAATAAAACGCATATAGTGTTATGGACAAGAATTTAGCCTTATTATAAAGTTATTTGCCATTATGTTTTAAAAATGATTTCGGGCTAGTGGCCTTCGCGGCTGGCTCGAATAAATTCCAGCCTCTCGGCCCAATTTTCGACCACCAATGTTCGACGCGATGGCGGATGGACTCAATTGGGTCTTCTTCGATACTCTGTTCCACATCAGCAATAGCGTCTTCGGTGCGGCGTCTCTGAGGATGCGCATTATCCACTAGAGTAAACGTGGTGCGAAACCGATTCATGGTTGCTCGAACTACCGACTCTGCTGGGCGATTATGTCGACCGAATATTGGACGCAGCACACAATGCGAGAACCGAACCATTATGTTGATAATAAATTTGCACGATTTGCAAAAGTTGTTCAGGAGTAAGTCTATTCATTATGAAACGGCAAACCAAACTGAGAATAAATCAATTGACAGCTGTCAAAAAGAACAACTCCGAAAAAATGTTTGCCAGATTGAAAACCATAAGTCTAAAAAAAAAACACCCTTTACTTGATATAATAAATACAATCACTTTAATAAAATGTATCTAATTCCACGAAAAAATCAAAAATGGAGGAACTCAAGACATTAGAGAAATGATTTCTGCTACTATTTGAAGAATTGGAATTTTTATTGCGATGGAAAATATTACAAAAAAAATGGATTTAAGTACAATTGTTTATTTTTGTGATTTTTTCAGAACTCATCAATTTAAGTTTTTGTCTTTGCGAAGGCATCTGGCATTTCCTCTTTTCACTGTGCCATATCCACTGTCCAATGGTGATCAAAAGAATTCTATAGAAAAATCAAATCCCCTCATATAGTGGACAACAAATTTAAAAAAAAAAATAATTCTGTCCCCCAATCACATAAAATATATAAAGAGGGGAACCGTTTTTTTTGCTTTTTATCAAAACAGGCCGTCAAGTATGATTCTGTTTGTACATACATAATGTATGTGAGTGCCAAATTATTACTATTTTTATTTAAGGCTTAATTATATTTTTTTTTAAATTACAATTCAAGACACGCTTGATTTTTATCCACATTTCATATTCATAGAATTTTTTTATTGTTGTGTCTTATTTTGAATTTTTGGATTTCTATTGTTGCGTCACATACGAAGACGGACGCGTGGAAGGGGCACGGAGGGGGACGAAAAATGCTTTTTATTTTTAATTTATATGACTAACATCAAATTTGAGAAAGTTCGAGTATATAAATTCCTTTATTGGCGTAATTAATATATTCTGTAGGTTTTAGGTTTGTGCTTATGGAGACACTGATGAAACGAACGGTAAATGGGTATATTTGTTTGTTAGCTGATAGGTGGGGGTGATTAGTTGATTTTTTCTTTAGAGAATTACGTGACTATGTGATGGACATTTTGTTTTGCGGAAGGAAGAAAATGTATAAACACTTTATTAGCAACGTAATAATAATTATTATTGTGCGTTTGAAAAGATAGTTTAACTTTTAACATAAGTTTAATGCTGCGTTTATTTATTTATTTATTTCATTTGTATTTGAGCGTTTGCTTATAAATTGGTACCAATGAAACCAACAAACGGTGGAGCGTTTATGACTACGGTTTTACGATTGAATATTTAGTCCAATCAATGAAGGGGAAAAAATGGCATCACCTCAAAAAATCAACAGTTTTGAAACTTACACACACTTATTAAAAATGGTCTAGTAAATAAATAAATAAATTGGGTGGCGCAACAGCTCGTGGAGAACCAGAGCCTAGTGACTTACAACTCTTAACCATTCCTGTGTGCGTGTTGTTGACAGGAATAGAGGGGACCTACAGTTTTTTGCCGAGTCCGAACGGCTTGATGAGAAGCACTTATTCATGACAAGTATACTCTTGGAGGATTTTGCGTTATTTCACTTTTCAAAAGGACTTACATATTTGATTAGTTAACAAATTTAGAAGTTCATCTGCATATAGTTCTTTTAAATCCATATTCTTTAAATGCAAAAGAAACTTTACATACACCAACCTAGCACCCACCCCAAATCCTATAGTGAATCCAAGCAGGGGGTTGCATAGATACCTCACTGTTTATTCGTGAATTTCAAAATTTCACAAACCAAATAAAGGAGAGGATATATTAGGTTTGTGAAATTTTAAAATTCGCGAATATGTATGGGGGGACATGCTGCCCCCCTACAACCCCCCTGCTTGGGCCCGCTGTAAGATTTGGGGTGGGTACGAGGTTGGGTGTATACAAAGCTTCTTTTGCATTTATAGAATCTGGATTTAATGAAACTTTAAAATAAAATCGAATTTTGAATTAGTTTGGTTCGGCTTTATTTCTCAGTTAACATTCGGCTTTATTTCACTTTCCCACAGCGAAATATGACCAAACGCTAAATTTCTATTTATTTTATAAAATCATTCTATAACTTTTGGGTACACAATACCTTTTGTTTTTTCATCTTTTGTATAGACTTGAAGTTAATACGATGGCTATAAAAGTCTTAAAACTACTACATTAAACTTGACATGTGCAAAGCGAAAACATGTTATACATTGAGATTAATATACCAACAAACGTATTTAATAACTTCCTTTTACAAACCCATTATGACTTGCAATTTGCATGAAAAATTTTGCGAATGTGACACTTGACATTATCGCTTGAAACTCGCCTTATAACATTCGCTTCAAATCATTTTTAGCCACATTCATTTTAGATCAATCAATTGAATGCAATTTTTCAATTTTTTTTTGTTTCGTTTGCACTCTTTGCATTCTTTTTGCATTTTGTTTGCATTAGTTGCATTCATTTGCATTCTTTTGAAGATTGTAATTTCATTCCTTGCATTCTTTTTGTTTTTTTTTTTCAAATTATTCTTGAACTCTCTAACAATCTTTTGAGTCACATTTAATTTTATCGTTTGCCTAATTCGTTTATTGCTCTTTATTCTGAGCTGAATTATAATAATGAACTTAATACTTACAATTCTGAAATTCGTCCTTGAATTAAAGAGCAATTAAAGAATTAAGTACAAAAAAAAAATTTTTGTTTAAAATATTGTTAGTAAATTCAAAATAATTCAAAAGGATGCAACGGAATGCATGCAAAAGAATATGAAAGAATGCAAAAAATGCAACAGCAAAATAGTTTCTCAAAATATTGCATTGAATTGATTGCTGTTAAATGATTTTAAAAAAAAAATTCTAATTATTTCAATGTGATTGCAGAATATTGAAGTCAAAGTCTCAAAGTGGAGTTAATGAATGCAATCTTTTAATTGAATTCAATAAATGATTTTTAATGGTTGCATTTACAAAAGATTGCATTATTTATAATCCTGATGTAGCAGACACACACAAATCAAATAATAAAAATACGTAATTTTTTGACTGACGGATGTATTTACTGAGTCAAAAATTATTGCTTGCGAACGATTAATAAATGGTTTGGGTTGGGTGGTGAATTAAATTCTGGACATTTTAATTTCATCAGCTATTTCCGCTCGTTTTCTTTTTAACCGACCTTTTTCTTCTAGTCCTTATGCATTTTTGTTCTATGTTTCTACATGCATACATATGTATATTTACTTGATCTTGCGTTTTATAAGCAGTTTCATTCATTAGATACGTTTATATTCGATTCTTCAATTTCATTATTTAATTGAACTTTTTTTGTTAACTTTGTCTTGTATTTTGGCCCATATTTCTTGGGCTGTCATGAAACTTTCTAAATTTTACCTAAAAAATTATATTTTGTATCAATTGCACAAATATGATAAGTTAAAGGTATATACCTAAGATAATTTTTTTTATCTTTACAGCCTCGAACCGGAATATGTACATATATATTATTTTATTTCCTGACATAAATACAGCACTTAAGTTTTTCAAATAATCCACATTATTATATTTTCATATAAAACATGAATTTTTCTTTTTTATGATAAAAGTGCAGTGGCACTTATTGGAAACTTCTTAGATTACTCTTTAAACCTTGCTAGGTGATACACATACAAACATTAATTTGTGACCAAATTGTCCATATCTTTTATAGTTTAAGTTAGTTGGCGCCAATAATTGGTACTTTTTTAAATTGTGCTTCATTTTATATTCTTATGTTTAAAATGCGGTACTAGTACTCATGTTACATTTCCACCTAACGCTTATCTGAGTTTTAATAAGATAAACCCCAAATTTTCTTTAAATCTCAAAGACCATACATTTCGTAAATCTTGAAGATTAGAATTTAATCTTGTTAAATCTTCCTAGGACAAATACTTTTACAAATTGAACTAACATTTTCTTATGTGCGCTGAAGGATTCACTCATGGCTGAATTGTTTTCTTCACAAGTGAAACACTCTATCTCACTTCCTCTTCATAAGAAAAAATGAAACACTATTTGCATTTTAAAAGGTGCTGTCAAAGTAAATCTTTTTGTGCGGTGGAAACACCAAATAGATTTATTAAATCTGAACTGAGATAAGCCTTTTGTAGAAACATGACATAACGTTTTAAGGGTTTATAATAGGTTTGTTCCTTGCCGACTTTCAAACAGTTTGAAACCGCCAGATTTAGTCCGAAGTCGTCCCACACTTGAAAAACTGTTTGAAACTGTTTGGGACTAAACCAAGGAACAGGGTTAATATGATCGGCATTCAAGCATTTATCATGTCAAGAATGACGCTACAAAACAGCTACAAAACATTACAGCAGGTATTGCCGTTGTTTATTAATTAGTTTTTTCTATTTATGCAATTATTTTATTAAATTGCCCCTTCCGTCCAAGTGGTGGGAGATATTACCCCACTACGGTATAGGATTTTTTTCTTGTCTACTTCTCACCTACATGCTCTGAAAAAGGGGAAATTTAATTAACCCCTACAGCGACTATAGGGGATGAAAATAAAAATCTTAAAAATTAAGAGAATTTTTTTTCTTCATTTAGAGCTGATTTAGGTCCATCCAAATAATAAAACTAAAAAAAAAACATTATAACGACCACCCTAATATGTACATACATAGCTGAATCGGTGCACGCACACAAACACTTTTCCTCAGCCTTCAGCATTTGTACATGTCGCTGCTGTGACACAACCTCTGCTTTTTTTCAAATCTGGAAAAAGTAAGCTAATCTCTTCGCTGAAGAAAGCTCCAAACCTTTTGAAAACCGTGAAGATTTTTAAATCCGAAGAAGCCGCGTCTGTGGGGAAAAATGTATTTACTGCACTATATGGAGGAAGCAGTTAGGAAACATCGCTGGAACATCTTTTCTCACGCGCGAGTGTTAAAATCAAATCCGATCCTGCTTCTTTGCCACCTACAGAATCAGCAGCAGAACAACACTCATTCCGGACATTCCATCAAGTACAAGCTTGGTTGGGAAATACTGGAAACAAAGTTCAAGAGGATTGGAGCCGGTGTTGGCTTCAGGGCCGACGATCCCACCCACACTCATCGACATGATTTCCTGCACGTGTACGAAACAATGCGGTGCAACCTGCGGGTTTCGAAAAGCCGGACTGAAGTGTTCAGCCGTCTGCAAGATCTGCTGCGGGAAAAGCTGCTACAACGTAGTTGATATTGCTGATGACTCCGAAGACGAGGAAAACTACGACCTTGTGCTCACGACAACAGCTTTTTCTAACGAAAATGAAACAGAGCAGAGACCAAACCTTGAATGTCATAACACTAATGAAGAGAGTGAAAACGAAACACCCTCACGCCCAAAACGGTTGAGAATAAGACCAATTTAATTATTGATCTTTGCAGTGGATTAGGCCTACAGGGGATACCACAAGATTTAAAAAAACGCGCTTCATACTCTACCCCTTGGGTGGTGCGGAAAATGGTGCGGAAAAGAGATAGCGTGGGCGGAATAAGAAAAAATTAACTTAGTTGCTACTAACTTTAACTTTTGTAGATATGTAGATATCTACTTGGAGAAAATAAAATTCCCTTAAGTCCATAATGAATATTATTAAAAATAATACAGTTTCATTCCATACCATGCATACACAGAGGTCGAGATATTCACAAAAAAAAAAGAAAGAATATTGTTTTGCGTTAGTAAACTGACGCGTCATTTATTCATGAATAACTTGGCTCCTTTTTGTCGTAATGGACTAATGGACTATAAAAAAAAGTAAACCTGAAGAGTTTTTTTCTCAATAGTTATGAAAAAAGGTATAAAATCAACACAAAAAAACCTATTAATGGACTGCAACTTTTTTTCTATTTGTTTAAACAAATTGAATTTAACGCAAGTTGATAGAAAGAATTATTATAAAAAATAAAAATTTTTAATTTTAACTTTGCGACATACTGGGGCTGAGATATAAAATAAAACCTAAAAAATTGCGTGGGGGCGCCGACTTACCTATGTTCATAAATTTATTTCTCGGCTTGTGTTAGTAGTTAAGGGCTGAATTTTTTTTTAAATTGTAGGTAATTACAAAGACTTTTAAAGTAAAAAATAAAAACCTCATCGTTAAATCAGCTTTTTTCTTAATAATCAAGAAAGAGTGATTTTCAAACAATAAAAACTTACTTCAACTTACTATAACTTTTTTTTTATTTGTTTAAACAAATTAATTTTTATATAATATAATAGCAAATCTTACTATAAATATATCCATACTTTATTTTTTTCTGTGCGACATACTGCAGCCGAGATATTCACAAAAGACGAAAAAATGGCAAAAAACACATTTTTACCAATAACTTTGGTAAAAAAAGTTGTCAGGTGGTGCAAATTTGGATTTAAGCTTTTTAAATGAGCCTCTATCGATCCATGAAAAAAAATCAGACAGTGCCTCTGCGCGGAAGGTCAGGCCCTTTTTCACGACGTGATGACTGGACTATATATAGAGTATCCGGGACCTGAGTGGAAGTATTTTAGGGTGTGGTTCTTGGGGTTATTCTAAGGAAAAAATTGAATGGGGAAAAGTTGTATCTCCCCTCCCTGAGGCAGGGGGGCAGTTTCTGTACCATTGACTTTAAATGCAAAATAAAAATTTAAAAATCAAAGAAAACACATCTAATAATGTGCTTTAATTTTTTTGGAAGGCTACCTAATACTTCACTCTTGCATTTTGTTTCTAAATCAAGTTGTTTAAGCGAATAGTTTTTGAGATATTAAATTTCAAAGTCAAAATTAAAAACAAAATTGTGTTTTTTTTTCTCAAGTCGATATTTTTCAAAACTTTACGTAATTAGGTGCTTTTCTTGTGTTCAATATTCAATGCCCTCATTATTTTTTAATACATTACCCAAAACCAAATGTAAAAATCTTTCTTAGTTTCTGAGAAATTTAGAAAAAACAAAAGGTACTTTTACTTTTTAATTGCGAATTAGTTACGCAAAAAAAAAATTAATTGCTTTTTTGGTTTAAGAAAAAATGGGTGCCCTGCTAACTTCATATGAACTTAGCAGGACAACTTTCTCAAAAATAAAGATAATCGAGCTGAAAAAAGTTTATTACTGAGAACTAAATTAGTTACGAATTAGTTAAGCAAAACAAATTTTATTACATTTTTGGTTTGCGAAAAAATGGGTGTCCTGCTAGCTTCATATGAACTTGGCATGGCACAAATTTTTCGGAAACCTAAAAACATACAAATTTTTTTTGCGTAACTAATTCGCAATTAATTAGTACTCAACAACCAAATTTTTTCAGCTCGATTATCTTCATTTTTGAGAAAGTTATCCTGCTAACTTCATATGAAGTTAGCAGGACACCCATTTTTCGCAAACCAAAAATGCAATTAATTTTTTTCTTGCGTAACTAGTTCGCAATTAATTAGTTCTCAATAACCAAGTTTTTTCAGCTCGATTATCTCCTTTTTTGAGAAAGTTGTCCTGCTTAGTTCATATGAAGTTAGCAGGACACCCATTTTTTCGCAAACCAAAAATGCGTAACTAATTCGCAATTAATTAGTTCTCAACAACCAACTTTTTTCGGATAGTTTATCTAAATTTTTGAGAAAGTTCATGTGAACCTAGCAGGGCACCCATTTTTTCGCAAACCAAAAATGCTATAAATTTTTTTTTGCGTAACTAATTCGCAATTAATTAGTTCTCAAAATCATTTTTTTTTAATCGTTTATACAAATTTTTGAGAAAGTTGTCCTGCTAAGTTCATATGAAGTTAGCAGGACATCCATTTTATCGCAAACCAAAAAAGCAATTAATTTTTTTTTTGCGTAACTAATTCGCAATTAATTAGCAACTAATGATAGGCTAGTTTTTAACATGAATTTCCAAAAGTGTCCTGCTAACTTTATATACATTACAAAATTGTTTTTAAGTAGCAATTGATGAAATTCACACGTTTCTTGAAAATGCGGATGATTGCCAGGTTTTCTGTTATAGAATTGAGGTCTGCGGTAATTGGGATGCATCATGACAACGAACCAAACGATAAAAAAAAGGCTCGAAGAAAAATATGGTGATCGAATAATATGGATGGAACGGTTTGCTTTACTTGCGCAGGGTTTCAAATTTTGAATTCATGGCATGTTGACAAAAAATGGATAAAACCGAGGAACGAAGCAGAATCGTGAAAAATGCAGCAGTCATAATAAAATAAGATAGCAGTCCCAAATTTTCAATAACCAAACATACCAAACTGTTGATGATTTTTTCAAATACGTTGATGATTGTGTGCCTCAGTCCTCAGTCTTAAAACTGTCTTGGAATCTCTTATAACACCGCTTACATGTTATACCGAAAAGGAAAAATTAAATCGGCTTTAGGAAATAGCGCACAGGGAAAAAGCGGCCAAATAGATTAGGAAACAACGCCTAAAAAAAGTCTGAAATAAATGTTCTTGTAATTTTTTTCTCATTTTGGTTGATATTTCCTTGTTTCGCTTTCTTTCATAAAATGAAACAATGCCCAAATTGATAAATTAAAAAAGCCAAATGGGAAATAAAGCCCAAAATAGGAAAAACTACCAAAAAAAAAACTACAATATTAGGAAATTGCTGATAAATCCAGATTCTTTAAATTTAAAAGAAACTTTGCATACACCCAACCTCGCACCCAGCCCAAATCCTATAGTGAGCCCAAGCAGGGGGGTTGCAAATATACCTCACTGTTTACCCGCGAGTTTTCAAATTTCACAAACCAAATAAAGGAGAGGATTTATATATTTATTTTTTCGCGAGTAAACAGTGAGGTATGTATCAGGGGGCCTGCTGCCACCTGCAACCCCCCTGCTTGGGGGTTTTGCATTTAAGAAATCTGGATTTAAAGAAAGAAACTTTGAATTTATCATATACATACAATACATACATATATCCATCAACAATAATTGAAACTGTATCATATTGAGATCTCAAGGAAATACTACCTTCACAAACATTTCTAAAAACTTTGCATGTCCATTGAAATAGAGTTTGGAGATATCACCCAAAATCGATAAAATATCGCCTAAATTCTACAAAACAAAATGTACATGAAAAATATTTGGCCGATATTTCCATTTTATTATTTGGGTTCAAAGTAGTTTTGACAATATTTTCCATTTCTTCTTTGCTTTTGGGCGATACAAATTTTTTTGGGCGAATTTGAGCGCTATTTCCTTGGCGCTATTTCCTAACGCCAAATAAATCCATTAACGAACAGGTGTTGCAACACCCAAAGATGCTTGCACAGAAGACAAATAATTTCTAAAATAAACACGAAACACGAAAAAGTAAAAATGTTGCACGTTCCTGCCGCTAGAGATGGCCTCGGATTCACGGTGAGTTTTTAACACTTCATCACTCATCATTCTCAAAAAGTGTGCCAAGTTTCAAAACTGTGGAATTTTTTTGTGGTGAAAACATTTATTGACTGGACTATATACCGGCCGGCGTGAATTATTGAAATACATTAGACGCTCGATATATTAAAGTAATAAAAACCAGGCCTGTTCACTCTTTTTAGATTGTTCACTTTTTCGAGCGGGAGTTTTTAAAGGCTTTCTAATGGTGAATTTGATCGAGAATGCACATTTTGTTCGATGTGAATGTTTTCACATTTATTTAAGCGTTAAACAAAGCTTTATTTCAGGTTTAATAAAAAAACAGAGACAGTTTCTTAGTGTTCTCAGGCAATCTTAAATGCTTGTGAGACATTTTTATACAAAATAAATTTGTATATAAAATTCTGTGTGTTCACTACTGTGGATAGTTCACTATTTTGAGATTCACTAAATCGAGCGTTTACTGTATGTATATGTATATTGTACATACATACACCCATATTCTATATAACCGGATTTTCGTGAGAAAACATGGTAGTTAAATAATTGTAATTTTGTTTAATATTCAGAACAATTTGCATTATTCTCAATAATCAAATCATACATATGTATACCAATTGGCTTATAAACTATCGCATTTGTATATTTATCAACTATCAACAGGTGTGTTTAATGAATCTGTTCCGAGCAGAAAAGATCAGGAAAGTACAGGATTGTTCGATGAGTAAAAAACCTTACGTCAACTGTTCTTATTCTGTTACTTTGTCAAAGTACCAGCTGATTTGTTTATTTGGCATAACAATAAGCTTAAATTTATTACAGAAGTAGGTATACTTTTCTTATATTTTTGGACTAAGCATGAAGAAAAAGACATAAAAGAATTTAAAAAGTGTGAATTGATTAGAAATTGGATTTGAAAATGAATGCAAACAAATAGAAACAGAAACGTTTTTAAATTTGAAACTGCACAGCTGATAGGCAATGGTCAATCCCGTCACCTCAAAGCTGCACTTTTCGGTTCTGACAGTTTTCACATACCTGTGCTGTTCTGCTCTTTTCTTATCTTATTGTTCTTTATTAAACACCAAAATTTATAGTTGTAAGTCACAATCAGGGTGACTAACTCAATTTTGGAATTTTGGTGTTTACGCCCTTTTTTAACTGTGTCCTATTTTTGTTCGCACAATCGAACAACAATCCTTAAAAATTCACACCGTGGTTATTTTTCCTAAAAATCGATACAGTGTTCAGATGTTAAAATTGTGTAGTTAAATTATATTTGTTCAAAAATCTCTTAATATTTTATCAAGAAATGCGATGGGTTTTGCTCATTTTTTTTAACTTAATTTTCTTCAATTTATAGTTAACCTATCAACGGAAACAGAACCACCAACACCACCAACAACTCCCCAAACAACATGTCATTCCAGCTCGCGATCTGTATTAGCGAATGGTAATAACGATCCACCTCCCTACCAACCACCTGAATTCGAAAATTCACATATAAAGAAAGAAGTACAAAATTCGTCGTCTCCATCACCACCGCAGCCAAATGCAGAATACACAAAATGCTTCGAAAATAATCATTGGAATAAAGTTTCTGAACAAATATCGAACCAGAGAGATTGTGAGGTTGATGATGAAGATGATAATGAAAGATCTGCATTTGCCCAAAGCAGTCATGATGAGGGTTTGGATTATGGACGAAATAAAGGAGAAGGTGAAGGTCAAGCGGAAGCAGAACCGAATTCCCATCAAAATATCAGAGAATGCTGTGAAGATTTTCAAAAAATCGACAAAACAATAAAAAACGAATGCGATGATACCGAAACGACTATTGATGATGATGGTGATTGTGATGATTATGTTGAAAGTAATATTTACGACGAAGAAGATTATCCACCTCGTTCGCCAAATGATTTTCCTGATTCATCAAACGCTGAAAATGATGAAAACGACAATGATGATGATGGTGATGATGATGATGATGATAGTTATAGTTCGAATATGTTTTGTGATGACGAACATTCCGAGGCCGATGATCAACAAACACAACATCATCATCATCAAGTTGGAGTAAATTATAGCACGGAAAGTGATCGGACTGATGTTACTCCTACTTTGCCTGATATTGCTAATCCTGATCACCATGAAAATACAAATCTAATAATTGCTGAAAGAGATAGCACTTGCAGTAATAGCTCATCACGGATATCGGTTAGGAATTTGGGAGGACTCTATGAACAAGGTCAAATGGTGAGTTGCCTTTATAACTTCTAAAGTCGCGTCCACATTATGTTGAATTGTGTAGATCAACATCGTTGATCAACAGTGTTGAGTAAGGGCGCGTCCACATTATGTCGAATCGTGTAGATCAACAACGTTGATCAACAGTGTTGAGTAAGTGAAGACGTGTTAATCGACAAAGCCATTCAACATTTGTTGACCCGAATGTAACCCGATTCAAATGGATAGCAATCGACAAAGTTGTTCAACAAATTTAATTTTACTAAAAACATTTGTAGGGTTTTAATTTCATGAACATAATTTATTGATTTTGTGCGTTATTAATCACATTTTTACTAGATGAAAAATGCAATATTCGTTGTGAATAAGTATTTAATGTTAATAATATCGTTTTCACTTAATTGTTCACAAGAAATAATAAAAAAAAGTTGGGTACCACCAGGATTCGAACCCTGAACCCTTCGGTTGCATACTGAAGCATCGATCAGAAAATTTCAAACCACACAAATGTTTGCTACGAAAGTTTTTTACGTACACACTAGCATGTTGATCGACAATGTTAACCAACAATGTTGATCGGCATATTGTGGACCGTCCTTGAAGGTGGGTCCACACTATGCCGATCAACATTGTTGGTTAACATTGTCGATCAACATGCTAGTGTGTACGTGAAAAACTTTCATAGCAAACATTTGTAGGGTTTGGAATTTTCTGATCTATGCGTCAAGATACAACCAAAGGGTTCTGGGTTCGAGTCCTGGTGGTACACAACTTTTTTTTATTTTTTCTTGTGAACAATAAGGTTAAAACGATATTACCAACATTAAATACTTTTTCACAACAAATATTGCATTTGCCGATCGACACGTCTACACTTACTCAACACTGTTGATCAACGATGTTGATCTACACAATTCGACATAATGTGGACGCGGCTTAAGACCTGTTCATCGACAATACCAATCAACATTTGTTGACCCGAACGCAACCCGATTCAAATGTTCAAAAGTTGTTCAAAAAATTCCATTTTCTAAAAAAACATTTGTAGGGTTTTAATTTCATGAGCATAGTTTATTGGTTTTGTGCGTCATTAATCAAGTTTTATTTGATGAAATATGCAATATTTGTTATGAATAAGTATTTAATGTTAATAATATCGTTTTAACATTATTGTCACAAAAAAAAAAGAATAAAAAAAGTTGAGTACCCCAGGATTCGAACCCTGAACCCTTCGATTGGATCCTGACGCATCGATCATAAAATTCCGATCCACACATATTGTTGCTAAGAAATCTTTTGACATACACACTAGTATGTTGATCGACAATGTTAACCAACAATGTTGATCGGCAAAGTGTGGACCCTCCTTAACCCTTCGGTTCGATCCTGACGCATCGATCAGAAAATCCCAAACCACACAAATGTTTGCTACGAAAGTTTTTCACGTACACACTAGCATGTTGATCGACAATGTTAACCAACAATGTTGATCGGCATAGTGTGGACCATCCTTTAAGGATCGAACCGAAGGGTTCAGGGTTCGAATCCTGGTGGTACCCAACTTTTTTTTTATTGTTTCTTGTGAACAATAAAGTTAAAAAGATATTATTAACATTAAATACTTATTCACAACAAATATTGCATTTTTTGATTAATGACGCATAAAACCAATAAATTATGTTCATGAAATTAAAACCCTACAAATGATTTAGTAAAATGAAATTTGTTGAACAACTCTGTCAATTGCTATCCATTTGAATCGGGTTAAGTTCGGGTCAACAAATGTTGATTGGCTTTGTCGATCAACACGTCTACACTTACTCAACACCGTTGACGTTGATCAACGATGTTGATCTACACAATTTGACATAATGTTGACGCGGCTTAAGAAATACAGATGTTCGTCATTCTCACAACCTATCTATTTCGTCAATTTCAAAATAAGTCCCATTTGATGCAACGCATCACTAATCATGAACACATACAAACCAGGGCTTTTCCAATCATTTGGAACACTTTTACTTTGAAAACAAAATTTTCAAAAATATCATTAACTATTTATTTAATCGACTTCTTAACATAAACACATACACGCCAGAATCTTCAAAATTATTTTTTATAAAATTCATGATTTAAAATTAAGGCTCTTGATTTTACCCGGGTCACACCCGGTTTCACGATTACCCGAGACCCGGGTAAAAAGCTACGCGGGTATTACCCGGGCACCTGAGAACCTCAGTGGCGAGCATAGATAAACAAATAAAGATGGGAAACTTTCGTACGTTTCACCCCCCAAAACCCATTTGTTTACATTGTTGTTTTTGTAATTTCACTCGTGTCGATGAATAGATGTGAATTGCAACAACAATTTAACGCGGTGAGTTTGTTTTGTTTTGACAGTTCGATTTATTTTTTCCAAACTCGGTGATATTTTTCTTCAGTGCGTCTAAAAAAAACAAATAATATGTTAAAATAATAAATAAAATGTCTAATGTCAATGATTTATTCGGCGTATAATTTGAATTCTGCCTATGGAAACTGGTTCCCTGGATGCAAGACGCTCATCCAACAGGCAATGGCTAAGATCAGGCAAATCCAGCATTGTTTGTGTTGAAGGAGCGCATCAGGAAAGGAAGGGCTGGACAGAAACGTTTGGGGTAGCTGGCCAAGTGGAAAACTGCTGAAGAAGGATCCATTGGAAGTTTATTTGTTGCATTTCCCCAACATTGAAATCAAATGTTCTGAAATACAATTGCCTTTCCAGGCGTGTAAAGAAGTTTAGTGATCTTATTTTGAAGGCAACCGAACCTCCAATGATGTTGTTCAATCTTTACGATGATTAACTGAAAACCATTTCGTCCTACACAGCTTTCAGTCGATTTATTTTGATCACCAGAGCCTCGAACGTAAAACACCGAACGAACAAAGATCATTCTGAAGCCAGATAAAACAACAACCACAGAAGTTCATCACATTTGGCCAACGTTGCAATAAATTTATATGAAATTCTTGCAAGTGCTGGATACAAAGCGTTGCCATTTCAAAACTACTTGGTGGATTTTGATGGTTGAAGCGGATTTTAGCCTTTATTTAAACCTTCTAAGTTATTTTAAAAACCATTTCCAATTTAAACTAAAATTTCGAAAAATTTTCCCATAGAACTAGTATCATATTCTTATTGAAATTCGAAAAAAGACGAAAATAGTTTTTTGAGACAATTTTTTGAAATCTTTGCTGGAATTGGAAATGGTTTTTGAAATAAGTTAGAATACCTTAATTAAGACTAAGAACCGTTTCAATAATCAAAATCCAGCAAGTAGTTTTGAAATGGCAACGTTTTGTATCCAGCACTTGCAAGAGTTTCATATAAACTTCTTGCAAGTGTTAAATACAAAGCGTTGTCATTTCTAAACTACTTGGTGGATTTTGATGATTGAAGCGGTTCTTAGTCTTAATTAAGGTCTTCTAAGTTATTTTAAAACCCATTTTCAATTCGAGCAAAGATTTCAAAAAATTGTCTTAAAAAAGTATTTTCGTCTTTTTTCGAATTTCAAGAATATGATGATACTATAGTTCTATGGGCAAATTTTTCGAAATTTTTGTTTAAATTGGAAATGGGCTTTGAAATAACTTAGAAGGCTTAAATTAAGGCTAAGAACCGCTTCAATCATCAAATTCCACCAAGTAGTTTAGAAATGACAACGCTTTGTATTTAACACTTGCAAGAAATTTATATGAAATTCTTGCAAGTGCTGGATACAAAGCGTTGCCATTTCAAAACTACTTGGTGGATTTTGATGGTTGAAGCGGATTTTAGCCTTTATTTAAACCTTCTAAGTTATTTTAAAAAACATTTCCAATTTAAACTAAAATTTCGAAAAATTTTCCCATAGAACTAGTATCATCATATTCTTATTGAAATTCGAAAAAAGACGAAAATAGTTTTTTGAGACAATTTTTTGAAATCTTTGCTGGAATTGGAAATGGTTTTTGAAATAAGTTAGAATACCTTAATTAAGACTAAGAACCGTTTCAATAATCAAAATCCAGCAAGTAGTTTTGAAATGGCAACGTTTTGTATCCAGCACTTGCAAGAATTTCATATAAATTTCTTGCAAGTGTTAAATACAAAGCGTTGTCATTTCTAAACTACTTGGTGGATTTTGATGATTGAAGCGGTTTTTAGCCTTAATTTAAGCCTTCTAAGTTATTTCAAAACCCATTTCCAATTTAAACAAAAATTTTGAAAAATTTTCCCATAGAACTAGTATCATCATATTCTTATTGAAATTCGAAAAAAGACGAATATAGTTTTTTGAGACAATTTTTTGAAATCTTTGCTCGAATTGGAAATGGTTTTTGAAATAAGTTAGAATACCTTAATTAAGACTAAGAACCGTTTCAATAATCAAAATCCAGCAAGTAGTTTTGAAATGGCAACGTTTTGTATCCAGCACTTGCAAGAATTTCATATAAATTTCTTGCAAGTGTTAAATACAAAGCGTTGTCATTTCTAAACTACTTGGTGGAATTTGATGATTGAAGCGGTTCTTAGCCTTAATTTAAGCCTTCTAAGTTATTTCAAAGCCCATTTCCAATTTAAACAAAAATTTCGAAAAATTTGCCCATAGAACTATAGTATCATCATATTCTTGAAATTCGAAAAAAGACGAAAATACTTTTTTAAGACAATTTTTTGAAATCTTTGCTCGAATTGAAAATGGGTTTTAAAATAACTTAGAAGACCTTAATTAAGACTAAGAACCGCTTCAATCATCAAAATCCACCAAGTAGTTTAGAAATGACAACGCTTTGTATTTAACACTTGCAAGAAGTTTATATGAAACTCTTGCAAGTGCTGGATACAAAACGTTGCCATTTCAAAACTACTTGCTGGATTTTGATTATTGAAACGGTTCTTAGTCTTAATTAAGGTATTCTAACTTATTTCAAAAACCATTTCCAATTCCAGCAAAGATTTCAAAAAATTGTCTCAAAAAACTATTTTCGTCTTTTTTCGAATTTCAATAAGAATATGATACTAGTTCTATGGGAAAATTTTTCGAAATTTTAGTTTAAATTGGAAATGGTTTTTAAAATAACTTAGAAGGTTTAAATAAAGGCTAAAATCCGCTTCAACCATCAAAATCCACCAAGTAGTTTTGAAATGGCAACGCTTTGTATCCAGCACTTGCAAGAATTTCATATAAATTTATTGCAACGTTGGCCAAATGTGATGAACTTCTGTGGTTGTTGTTTTATCTGGCTTCAGAATGATCTTTGTTCGTTCGGTGTTTTACGTTCGAGGCTCTGGTGATCAAAATAAATCGACTGAAAGCTGTGTAGGACGAAATGGTTTTCAGTTAATCATCGTAAAGATTGAACAACATCATTGGAGGTTCGGTTGCCTTCAAAATAAGATCACTAAACTTCTTTACACGCCTGGAAAGGCAATTGTATTTCAGAACATTTGATTTCAATGTTGGGGAAATGCAACAAATAAACTTCCAATGGATCCTTCTTCAGCAGTTTTCCACTTGGCCAGCTACCCCAAACGTTTCTGTCCAGCCCTTCCTTTCCTGATGCGCTCCTTCAACACAAACAATGCTGGATTTGCCTGATCTTAGCCATTGCCTGTTGGATGAGCGTCTTGCATCCAGGGAACCAGTTTCCATAGGCAGAATTCAAATTATACGCCGAATAAATCATTGACATTAGACATTTTATTTATTATTTTAACATATTATTTGTTTTTTTTAGACGCACTGAAGAAAAATATCACCGAGTTTGGAAAAAAATGACGTTTCAAAATTCACCTCGGAACTATTGGGATGCGTTTGAAATATTGTTCCTAGAGGTGCGGTCGCACTTTTTTTAATATCTCTGTTCTGTTTTTGTATTCTGCATTGACTCTATTATAATAATATGTTAAAAAAACTTATTTCGAGAAAATTTGTTTGAAATTGTCTTATTTAAAAATGAGAATTTGTATGAGTAATGAGATGATTTCATATCGAATTTGGAAATTTTCATCGAAATCACCTCATTTGGTCTAATGAAAACGTAGTATTACGATGATTTTATTATACGTTGCATGCATAAATAGAATACCCTTATTATTATAGTTAAATGACCAATTGAATTAAAACTCTTAAGCTGGCCATAAGCAACACAGTCATCCGATCCATTTGGCTCAGTTGGATTTAAGATGGGCTGAAAATCCAAAATGTGATAGTAACCAATTACATGCTTGAGCCGTCGTTGAACCTCAGCAGAAACACGAATCAAAATTTTAACCACGTTTGTCCCTAGTCATTGTTCACGAATAGAATGTAAACAGGGCCTGATCTGGCAGGCGTGGGGGGCAAACCAGGAATTTTCCCCCGGTGGCAAAAGTTGAGGTCGGTAAAATTGAAAATTTAGGGTGGAGGCGGCTACAAAAAATTTTTTTTTTTTGATTTTTAACTGATCGAAGCATACAAAATAGGTGTGTTTCGGACGAAAAAATAGCATCGGGGCTTAGTGACGCAATCACAGAAAAAATGGAGTTTCCATGCAAACTAACGATAACATTTATGAAATTCGTGCCGGTATTGTATTTTGTATCAGGGTCTGAGACCCTTTGCACCATTTGTAATCAATCTCAGATATACAAATCATTGCATTAAATCGGAGATACTTTTATCTTGAATATTCTATCTATGAGACACAAAGCTATAGCTTGCATTAATAAGAATATTGTCTTCAAGAATATCATAGATTAATAAATTGGTGATCGTTAGGTATAATAGATTAATTAATAATAAATACCAACCTTAAATATTGGCTGACAATAATAAGAAATATATGTGTGCTCGGATGCTAAACTGAATATAAATTATAAAATGACTGACTAGCTTTAAGCGTCACCATATTCACTAATACAAGCAATATAGAAACGAAGTAATACAAACTATCATAAATGTATTAAAATTTTAATTTTCACAACTATAATTACTAATTTTGAGTTTTTGCTACGGTTTGTTTTAATATAATTGAAATTGAAAGTAAACTTTGGCTACACAACACCGCAGGTCAACATCTTACACCCAATGATGATCTAATCAAACAGAAACGCGTCGCAAAAATACAAAATTTATAATAGTTGTGAAAATAAAATTTTAATAAATTTAAATCATTTTTTTTAAATAATTTTTTTCAAAAAATTGTATGTATGTATTTGTATTGTCTACACACTGACAGGTATGTTTGTTAACGTGAAATTTCTTCTTCTAATATATGTGCACCGGAATCAGCAAGTTAAACTTGATGAACCACAGTTCAAAATTTTAAGCACTTTTTAACAACATGGCCCTTAAGGCTTTACTACATTGGCCACTTTGTCATTTTAATATGTTTTCCAGTAAGAAACATTATCTAAAAATGAGTTTGAAAATGTTCACTTTTATACTTTTTCACTTTCTTGGCCAATGTAGTTAAGGCTTTAGTCTGCTAGTACCCGATAACTTTTGAATGGTGAAAGTCATGACTCAAAAGAGTCCTCTTGTAACAGCAGACTTAAGTTTGGAAATTCATCCGCTATTTGTTGAATATGATTTGTTATTACTTTTTAAACTCATAAAAGTTGTATAAACATGGCTCATTATTTATTCTGTGGTTCAGAAATCGGTTAATTAAAATTGCTGAACCACTGATTTAAATTAACATACTTTATTTACGATTGAAAGATAACTAAAAGCAAAAACAAAATTCATTCAATAATTGTATTAAGGCTCCCCCAAACCAACGCGAAATCATAGCGAATCATTCGCAGTCAGTTTTTTGTATTCGTTTTGCATTGTGTATCTTTCATATTTTGCGTTATTGTGAATGATTTCGCGTCGAGGGCGAATGATTCGCGTTGGTTTGGGGGAGCCTTTATCCAGACAAATTTTGATAGTTCGTTTCTGTGGCGATCAAAAAACTAAGGGAGTATACAAGCAACAGCTGTGTTTTTTTGCATGTCCATATGGAGTTTGGCGAAAAAAACGACACCGGGACATTTCAACATTTTTGTTTACCTTTTGCATCGGTCTGCCATTTTGTTTTGAATTATCTTACCAACAAACATTTGACATTTCTATATATGTAAATCATCGATAACACAACGATAATCGTAGTTTGGCATTAGCATTTTTATCGGGACAAAAGCTAACTCCAGATAATTATCTGGACTTATCTAACTCTATATGGACATAGTTGTTGTTGTATTTAACATGTAAATTGTTTTGCTTTGCTGTCGTTTTTTTTACACAATTTTATTTGGACATGCAAAAAAACAACTAACATATACAAATTTAAAGAAAAACTTATGTAACTTCATAATTCACAAACAAATTTTCTCCCACTTCGATTTAATTAACCTACATTTATTATTCAATTATTTATTACAAAAAATATTGTTGTTTCTTATTTTAGTACGCGTAAATATTAGAAGCCAATGCAATTTTAAAATAAAATGATATAAAGGGAAGTGAGCACTTAAAAATTCAGTTCACCCGCTTTTATACTTTACGAACATGTCCATGAGATTTTTAAAATAACTGACAAATTTAAAAAAAAACCGACGATTTGTGGTGAAAATCATAAAGTTGCACTAGTGTGCGTGTGGTAAAGGTTACTAGTGCAACTTTATGACATTCACCACGGTCTGAGCTTGTAGGCAAATCAGTTTGACAGCCGAAGATTCCCATCTTTATATTTTTTATCTATGGTGGCGAGTCTTCGGGTACACGGTTACCCGGGTACCCGCATGTCTAGGGTAACAGAGTACCCGGGTACCTGTGTGTCTCGGGTACCCGAGGACCGGCAGCACTGGAGTATAAAAGCTGATTATCTGCATTTAAAATATAAAATTTGTTATAGTACAAAAATAAAGAAAGTGCATTTGTGCAATAATAATTATAGGGTAGTTGTTAAATACCCGGGCATTTCGGGTACTCGGGTACTACCTGGGTACACGTCCGGGCCTTTGGGTACCCGGGATTAATAAGCTCTAGTTAAAATATGTTCCAAAATCCTCATTTATTTAGCCCGGCAAATTTTTGTGGGGTTGATGGATTTATCGCAAGCCACCATTTTCTATATTCTTAACTTTTTCTTTCTTTATTTGCAGAATTTGAACCCATCAAAACTACGTTCTGGAATCGATGAAAAAACTATGCACCGTAAGTATTAAAAGATTTACTTAATTTCAAAAAAAGATAAAAACGAGGTCACTCAATTAAAATCAAGATCATTTAAAATAATAAAAAAAATACAAAGAGCTTCCATTGATATGTATATCAAAAAATTCCAAAAAATATTCATAAATTGAAATGGATAGAAATTTTATGTACTTTGTCCCCCTACCATTGTCGCCGACTGTCGACAGCGCGCGTCGGTCAGGTCGGTGGATGATTCGCTCTTCCCAGCGAAAACAAAAAAAAAATACTAGAAAAAAATAGCACTTACACTCAATTTGTTTCAATTGAGAAAATCAAAGTTGGGTTAATATTCCCACGATTCATATAGTAAGCCTTTTATTGACTTAAATTGGTGGATAAATTCTGACTTCTGAGGTTTTGTTCATATTTTTTCTCCATTTTTATGGAAGATGAGGAGATGCCGGTTTGTCTCCATGCTCCAAGCTCCGTGCTCCGTCCACCCGTCACCGAACGTGCGTGGTGTGACACTACACTGCTCTACTGCATTCATCTTCCAATGCGTCTGTCGTCTCGCGTCTGATCAAAATAAAATGTGTGTCGGTAACCCAAAAAAAATAAAAAAAATATTTAAGTTTAAGCCATAGCCGGCACCAGCAGCATCAGCAGCAACAAGTGAATCTGATGAATATTTTTTTTTGTTTTTTGAATTACCATTCATAGAATGTGCTGCCTGTCTCCCTCCCTTCTCTTTATCTATTTAAATAGGGGTTTGTCTATAACAATATAGGGGAGGGTATAAGTAGTGCCACAGACCTAGAGTAATTTTTTTTATTAAGATTTAAGCGGTGAGAAAAGTTAATAATAAAAATAAAAATACAAATTGAGGATATATAAGTTTTAATTCATGGTTTCACAACCGTTGAGTGAGATAAACATAACATAACTACTTTGAAATACAAAATTATATATGATTATTTGATAATTTATTTTGAAGCATTTCATTACAATTGAAGAACAAAGCAATAAAGGAGGTGACAATTTGAGGCGAGAGAAGAAACTTTTTTTCCTAGTGGAGTTCAGAAAGTTCACTTAGCTTTCTAAATAATGCCTGGTAGGGGTAACTATGCCTACTGGTGGTACCTATGCCTATTGGTACCTAAAGCAACCGGTACCTATGCCTACTGGTACCTACATGTCTTCTTGTACCTGGCTGGTACCTATGCTTGCTGGTACCTACACATGTCTGCGGTTACCTACAGTCTCTGCCATATTATTAGACGCAATGTGAATTTTTAGAAACTCACTAATTGTACTAATTTAACCCATTATTTTTGACTTTTATCTTGTAAACAGTAACTGTTATTTAGATAACATAGTATTTGGGTCCGTTTTGAATTAACTTCTTACATATTGTGTTACAATGGTAGGTAACATATTGTTGGAGGGGTAAAAATCTGTTTTATAACTATTTCGTCTGCTGCAGCTGCGGGCATGATTTTGTAATGTTAAACGATTTTTTGTAAGTGAATAACACCACAAAATCATTCCCGCAACTTCAGCACACGCGAATGCGATAAAACATATTTAAACGTGTGTTTACTCTAGCAACAATATGTTACCATTGTAACATATGTTAAAAGTAAATTCAAAAAAGTCCAAAATGGGGCATTTCACGTGAAGCGGACAACGCAAAAAAAAGTCGGGTCTTGAAATTCGTTCAATTTTGGGTCACCTGTACTTCTTTTGATACTTAACATAAATGCAGAAGGATTTTGAATTTTGAGGCGTGGTGCTGGAGTTATGGGCATGTAAAGTTTCAGCAAGCCATGGGGTAAAGTTTTAAATAAAAACGTTTATAAATTAAACGAAGGGACAGGAAAATTATTGAAGTACTGGAGTAAATAGTAAATTAGAAGTTATTTTCATTAATGAAATCTAAACCAGAAATCGATTTTTTTAGGTAGAAAACCGGAAGTTAACAATTCAAATCGGATTTTAAGAAACTTCGACCATTTTAATTTTTTTTGTTAAGGTCTCAAAATTTAGCTTATACAATATAGAAACTACATGCCAAGTTTCAGAGTGGGATCTCAATTCGTTTAGAAAATACATAGTTTTTGGTGCGTGGCTCCTATTCAAAAAACTGATTTTTTGTATAGAAAACCGGAAATATAGGCCAGGAGGCGAGTATTTTTTGTCTTCAATTTTCTATTGAACTGATTTTCTTGTTGCAATATGTTCAGGGGTGTCATCCACATGTAAATCCAAGTTGGTGGAACGGGGTGGTGCAAGCGCCGGCCGCCATCTTGGAAAACACGTTTTATCAAATATGTGGTGAACCGAGCATTGGACGAATGTAATAGTAAACTTTTTCGAAAGCTTATATTCCATTCTCTTATTTACTTTTCAAACTAAGTTCTTTTAGTGAAAACTTTTTGAGCAATTAAATTTTAAAGTCAATATTTGTGAATTTTTTGTTTTAAGTTGATTTTTTTTTTCAAAATTTGCCTTGTTTAGCACCACTTTTCTATTTAGTATTCAATGCTCTCATTAATTCTAAGTCAAATACTGAAAACCAAATGTAAAAATGTTTCTTAGTTTTTGAGAAATTAAAAACAAAATGTACTTTTTCTTATTTCTTGTTTGTCTATGTGGCAAAAAAAGTACCATTGATAAATTGAACTTTTATTTTTTTTTAATGTCTCAAAAACTAAGAAACATTTTTACATTTGGTTTTCAGTATTTGACTAAGAATTAATGAGAGCATTAAATACTTAATAGAAAAGTGGTGCTAAACAAGGCAAAATTTTGAAAAAAAATCAACTTAAAACAAAAGAATTCACAAATATTGACTTTAAAATTAAATTGGTCAAAAAGTTTTCATTAAAAGAACTTGGTTTAAAAAGTAAATAAGAGAATGGGATATAGGCTTTCGAAAAAAATTACTATTACATTCGCCCGATAAATGGTTCACGACATATTTGATAAAATGTGTTTTACAAGATGGTGGCCGACGCTTGCCCCACCCTGTTCCACCAACTTGGATTTACATGTGGAGGACAGCCCTGAACATATTGCAACAAGAAAATCAGTTCAGTAGAAAATTGAAGACAAAAAATACTCGCCTTCTGGCCTATATTTCCGGTTTTCTACACAAAAAATCTGTTTTTTGAATAAGAGCCACGCACTAAAAATTATGTATCTTCTAAACGAATTGAGATCCCACTCTGAAACTAGGCATGTAGTTTCTATATTGTATTAGCTAAATTTTGAAACCTAAACAGAAAAAATTAAAATGATCGAAGTTTCTTAAAATCTGATTTGAAATGTTAACTTCCGGTTTTCTACCTAAAAAAATCGATTTCCGGTTTAGATTTCACTAATGAAAAGAACATCTAATTAACCATTTACTCCAGTACGTTAATAATTTTCCTATCCCTTCACTTAATTTAAAAACATTTTTTTTCAAACTTTACCCCAAGGCTTGCCGAAACTTTACAAGCCCATAACTCCAGAACCAGGCCTCAAAATTCAAAATCCTTCTGCATTTATGTTAAGTATCAAAAGAAGTACAGGTGACCCAAAATTGAACGAATTTCAAGACTCGACTTTTTTTGTCGTTGTCCGCTTCACGTGAAATGCCCCAAATATTATGTTACCTAAATAATAGTTTCTATCTATAAGGTTAAAAGTCAAAAACAATGCATAATATATAAGTACAGTTTTGATTTTCCAAAAAATTCATATAGTGCGTCTAATAATATGGCCAGGGACTGTATGCGCCTATGCCTCTTTTCCTATTTTTGTCATCCCAAAATCGAAACGAAAATATAGTTTACGCTATACTTACAAATATTTTTTTGAGAGCTTTGCCTTTCGAAATTTTGTTTTTTTTTGTAACCTTATCTACATCTTTTTTAAACTTTTTTCCTCCGAAACCTTATTTCAGGAACTTTTGCTTCCTTCTCAAAAATTTATTTTTCGTAATTAAATTAAATGATTTCAATGAAATTATTTAAATCCATTTTTTCAGCTGATTTCATTCAAAATATGAACAAATTCACATCCTACCTCGAGTGTCTAAACGAAATGTGCCGTTTGGAAAATCTTCGTGAACACTATCATTGCAATGATTATCCGTGCTTTGGTAAAATTCTATCGAAGAAAGAAGAAGTTATACGCCATGTTAAATGGCATCGCAAACGAATGGAAAGCCTTAATCATGGTTTTATGCGTTTTTCATCATCAGACGATTGTAGTGCGACTTTTGGCGTCCATTGTCAACATAATCGCAAACAAACTCACTATCATTGTTTTCAGCCGAATTGCGATCGAGTTTATATAAGCACGAGTGACGTTCAAATGCATTCGAATTTCCATCGGAAAGATTCAGCAATTCATAAGGAAGGGTAAGACTTGAACTTTTTCCAAAACAAGAAAAAAGACGAACATTTAAAATTTTTAGTTTTCAACGTTTTCGAGCAAATGAAAAATGCAGTGTAGACTATTGCATGTTTGCTGGTCAAAAAACAACACATTTCCATTGCCGGCGAGACAATTGTCGGTATACATTCAAAAACAAAGCTGACATGGGTAAGTTTTGAAATTCGTTTTCTACAAAACACTATCTAAGCAGTTTTCGTCATTAATTCAATAGAAAAACACAAAACGTATCACATCAAAGATCTCAAACTGGCACGAGATGGCTTTAAAAAATTCCTTAAAAACGAAGCATGTCCCTATAAGCAATGCAAATTTTCAAAAGTCTGCAATCACATTCACTGCGCCCGCGAGAATTGCTTTTATGTTCTGCATTCAAGTGGCCAACTGCTGAGTCATAAGCGAAAGCATGAGAGAATCGATAACGAACAAACTTACTGCCGTTACAAAATGCTAGCTGTAAAGGCAGCTCTTATGGGAAATCCGAGTGCTGCAGCAACAACAGCATCGACCACTGCAGAGATGCCAGCATTTAATTTTGGCAAATCATTGATGCAATTGAAAGATCTTGAATCAAATTCCTTTAGCCCGAGATCAAGCTCTGATACTTCAAATTTCCTATCAACACCAAAGCAAGAGTCAATTTTTCGGAACAAAGACGATGAGTCCCCTGATGCATCAGCATCAATCATGTCGATGGAATTTCTGCAGCAAATGAAAAAGAGACACGAAGAAATTCTTAATCAAAAAACCCACCATCAGGCGGAAATTTTAAATGAAACCGGCAGCGGCCCTGAAGTTTCAATGTTTCCGATTATCAGAAGAACCAACAGTCCAACTCAATATGACATGGCGCTGCAACCCAGCCACCTGACTCCAACAGTCATTGAGCAGTTCTTCACCTCAGAATGTCCGGCAATGATGGCGAAGAAGTCACCGGTGAAGGATGATCAACCAGTGAATATGAAGTGTACTCCCGAAAGAGCCAAGGACTGTCCCTGGAAAGACCACCCCGAACCACATTTGCATTGCATACTTAAAGGTTGTGAAGCTGTTACACCAAATAATATTCTAGACATATCTGCACACATTCGAATGCACGGTTACAACCGTGATGTTTATGCAGCAACAATTGGTGCTGCCCCCAGCCCAACAGCAAGCTCAAGCAATCCGATGCAAATTACAACGATTGATGGATTTTTCAATAGGAAACGTGGCCGTCCACCAAAGAACCGCTTCGTCGAAGTTTATAAGAATGTAGGCATCTCATATTTTCACTGCCTATATTTCCAGATAATACTTTTGAGAATTTTTTTCTCTACAGGCACAACAATCACCGCAGGCGATATTCACAAGTTTCAAACTAGAAAAACAAACAGCGGGCAAAGAAAGTTTGGATCCTTCTGCAGCAGCATCTGGGCATCAACACTGCTTCGATACTTCTGCCTCATTCATCGCACAGCACCAGAAGCAGAAAAAAGAAGAACCTGCACTAAACCAAAATGTACCTTTTCCAACCCCAACAACCAGTTCACAATTTGTAATTTACAATCAAAACGAAAACTGTGAAGTTGCAGATTCTCGCTGCCCGCTGACGATGCAGCAGCATTATCATTGTGCTTCTGCAGCGGATTGTACTTTTGTTACCATGGAACGGGATGTGCTAAGAACGCATCTTGAGCGACAGCACACTGCCACTTCATATGCTGATACGATAAGCAAAAAGTTCATACGCTATGATCGCAATATTGGTCTGGACTGTGGTATTTTCGAGTGCAGGCTAAGAAAGGTAAGTTTTTCAAATTTAAAATACTCAACATGCGTTTCCATAATGAAAGGAAACATCATCCACAACTTCCGGTTTAGGTCTTCGCTAAGCAAAGCTTTTGCAATGTTTAGTTAATTTCTCAACCGATTTGTCAACTATAAAAAGCCATCTAGCGGAAAATAATAACCAACTTTTGCCGCAAAGGTTTAAAAACGGGCTAAATTAAAAAAAAAGCATGCCTGGTCGCATGTACTTGCACATACATTTAAAAAAGAAAGGATATAGAAAAGTATAAATGTAAAACATTAAAAATATAATTTTCCCCAGTTAACAGTACTCTTTTATATTAAAAATTAAAGGCATCTGCTATGACATGCGATCCGCCGAGTCGAACGTTAGAATGTGACTATGCGGTATTACCGTTTGCGACTCGTCTAAACTAAGTTCACCTTAAATTGATAAAATTTGAATGTCACTCAATGACTTAAGCAAATGTTCGCCTCTATCGTCGATGTCGAACTGTACTTCTTGGTGACTTTAAACAAAATCGCCGTTTTTAAGTTTGAAATATCGAACATTCGACTTAGCGAATCACAAGTTATAACTGGAACCTTTAATAATAATTGAATTTCCTTTATTTAAAAGCAAATCGATTGCAAAAAAAAGTTTAATGTCAGCTTGCCTCCGTTTGGAAAGTAAATTATCCACTTTACTGCCTATTTATTATAAAGCTAAACTGCCTTTCAAATTTGATGGCAGCTTAATAGTTTGTAGCATTTTTTTCACTAGTTTTAAGAGTTCAAATTCAATCTAGCCAAAAATGGTAAAATATGGTACGCCACAAAAAAATGTATGTTCTTCTTTTTTAGACCCGGCCTCACCTTCATTGCCGTCAATGCTCTAGGCAAATATCACCATTTGATCTAGAATCACATGTTTGTGGTGAGACGACGAATGAACCACGACCATCATTGTCGATCTCACCGCCAAAGAAAATGTCGGCAGCATCAACCTATAGTTCTTCCGAATTCACGAGCAACGAACAACAATCTTCGGCAGCTACAGTGGGAGGTAAAAACATCATCAGAGACTATTCACGTTTGCCATCGGTTACGTTTTCCACACTAAATGAATTGAGACGAAAAGTTTCAGAAATGGAACCTGAAGGTGGTTGTTCAGGAACCAAGCGAAGCCATGAAGAAGAAAAAGTTTTGGGTAAGAAATTTTAAAACGAAGCTGATATATAACTAACTTTTTTATTCAATTTAAATTTAAAAGTTGTTCGAGCAGCTGGAACGTACTTCCCTGAAAATACCAGCGATCTAAGTAAAACTCCGTCACCAGCTCAACAAAGACCACCAGGGACAACGGAAACCTTACATACCCCGCCTATAACTCCATCGAATGTGACTCATTGTTCGACACCATATTGTAAGAAATCACGTCGACCGCACGATCACTGTGATACCTGTGAACAGGCATTTGTAGACCCTGTCAAATGGAGAGCCTCTCGACTTAAGCAATTGCAGGCTACCAACCAACCGATACCATTTCATCTGTCACATTTCTTGGAACCAGATGAATCGAAGCCAGCGAGCTACCATAAAGCTCCAACCAGCTATTATGATGAACAACCTCAAGATCTGAGTTTATATTCGAACACAACAATCACAGCTGGTGCATCGCTGGACGAGCGAATGAAACTCTACAGAGAATCTTTTCCAGCTTCACCGCCAGCGACACTGCCATCTCAACTCAATCCAACGCCCGGACATTTGCTCAACTACTTTCCTCAAGACCTAATGTCGAGCGTTTCGATACAAAATTTTCATCTGGCTCAGCTGGCAACTCTGTATCAGCAGAATCCTTACTACTATCAGCATCTGTACCCATTCCTTAGCAACACGGTGGCTCTCAGTCGGCATCAGCAGCAAAATCGACCAACAGCTCAAGAATACCGCACTGCAGACAGCGAAGACAAACCAACCTATCGCTCAGCTTCAACGGAAAGTCTCAAGTCGCCGCCATCATCATCTAATATTCCAGCTCTGCATCCGGGGTCCTCCAAACACTTTCCATTTCTAAATCCACTGTTATTGGTAAGACCACCCATGGAACTAACCCAGTCTAAACCATCACAAATATTTCCTTCAAAATCAACTGGAGGACTCATGCCCTCACCATCTGCTCCCAAATTCGAAGCTGCCAAGGTACACAAACGAAAGCTAACAAATGGAAACGAAGAATACAGCACCTTAATCGATGCCTTGTTACCATCGACAAAGAAGCAAGTACAATTCGCCACAGGATTGGCTGCACCACCTGCTACTCATAATAGCAGTCCCAACCAACCTGGAGGTCCTTCGTCGTCGACGCGAAGCACTCACGAGCAACATGCTCAACATTTTAAAATCAGAGACGAACAAATTCCAAATGGGTATTTGAAATTTCGATTCAACGAAGATTGCTTCTTCTTAAAGTGTGGCTATCGTAATCATCAGTCACATTTCCATTGCGATCGAAACGATTGCCACTATAGCTTCTGTGATAAGACTCGCTTTGTCCAGCATACAGCCAGGCATGAACGTTTGGATAAGTTGATGGGAAACGATTTTCGCCAGTATCGCGCCAACATGAGTTGTGGCTATGAAAATTGTCCCTACTACAAAAACTTAGGTGCGTATAAAAGTCTATTTTCGAATTTTTGACTCTCGAAACAAACTAATAAACTATTCTCTGTCAATTTCATTTCAGGCTCGGCCAACAAATCTTCACATTTCCATTGCCTCAAATGCGAATTTATATGTTCTGATACGAACAAAGTTGTAGCCCACAGACGACAACACAACAAAATGGAATACATTCGAATGGCTGGTTTTCGAAAAGTTACCAATAGCGAAAAATGTGATTCGACATTTGAGGCAACCGTTCCGACTAATGGGAATGAATTACCCGGAACTGTTGAATGCAGTTACAGCCAAAAGCAAACGCACTATCATTGTTTGGTGTGTGACGTTAGTGTATTATCGAAAGCCCAACTTGGCTCACATAAACACAAAACGTAATCTTCTGAGGATTGAGTTCTTTTTTTTATTTTTTGTGAATATATTTTTATAAATAATTAATGTTTTATTTTAGTAATAATTTATTTTCTTTTGTTTATTTTTTAATTAGAATATGGAAAATGTATTTGATAAACAATTAAATGAATTTGTATATAAAGAAAATTATATATACACAAATCTTGTTGCATATATGTATGTATGTAGCTACATAAAAAGAAAACAAATATCTTTCTATTATTTTTCAAAAAATTTTAAAATATTTCGTAGGAAATTGGCAAAAGTCTGCAAATGAATTACATACTTGAATTTAAAGGATAAGCAAGGAGAATTGAAGACCAGAAGTTTTGAACTTTCAGGTGAGTATAGAGCTTGAATATACCTTGCTTTTGATATACATGTTCGCACTTTCCTGCAAACGTTTCGAAACAATTTCTCGATTTGTTTACATGAGCGAAAATTAACAACGAAAATAACTATTATTTAAATGGAGTAATTGAATATAATTCAAGTAAAAGAACCAAACATAACGTTACTCATCATGCAACTGCTACAGACCTCTTAAGAAAAATTGTATATTTCTCGAAAACGGCCGTTACGATTTACCAAATTTAACTCTAATCAAAACGATTACCTTCTCTTAGGTAGTTTTACCAAAAGCCCTTATACAAAGCTAGATGGAAGACTTTTTTTAATTTTCGACATCCTCATCCAGGACTCCTTACCTGCACATTTATAAGTACATACTAAAAATTGATGCATCTCAAAATATTTTCTGAAAAATATTTAAACAAAAATATATAGGAACAAAATTAATTTTTTACAACCACTCCAACCATTCAAAATTAGTTCTTGCATAAATTCATATCTTTTTCTAGAAATCCTATGGCATTCTTTTTTCTTTTAAAAGCTCAAACTATTAAGGGTTATCGGATTTCACGCGGTTCAACTATCAATTTGATATTAAGGGTGTTGTTTATAAGCAATTTGAAGACTGAATTTCATGCTTTTCTTTAAGACAGTCAATTCAATAGATTCCCAGTAAACTCGGGGACTATCTTAATAGATATTTAGATGTGTTAAAAATCTATTGAAATCGAAGTGCAATAGCGATTTTGATTGTGAAGTGGCAATATCCAAAGTATCGCAACTCGATTACAATAGATTTTTGGCTACTGAAAAGTAGTCCAAATTCAAGCCTCCACTGAAAAACTGTTTCTGACTTAACTCGGGTGTAATCTTATTTCAGTATTAGCTAACTCTGATTTAACTCAGAGTTAACTCAGCACTGAAAACTAAAACAATTTATTTAAATAAAAGTCATTTTCATAATTTGAATCCATAGCGTCTTTTTTATTTAAAAAAGGCATACCTATTTTTATGTTTTTTCATAACAACTAGAAAATATCATTGATACACTATTTTAAAATTGTGTGAATTACAAGAATGTTATGAAGTAATTTTAGAAAATGAAAATAAAATGGAAAATTTAAATTAAAGAAGGCAATTTTTTGAAAAATATAAAAATATTTATAAAAAACAAAAAAATCATTTTTTATCAGCAAATTTCAGAATTCTCGTCAACATTGTTGTTGTACATGGAATTTGTTTTTGCTGATGCATCAATGGCGAGTCCGGCGTGCATGATTCAAAATCAAATGCAACTCGTTGGCATACAAACGTTAGCAGAGTTAGAATGTCATAGTTTTTGCCATTGTCATCAAGTTCTTTACATAACGATTGCATAAACCAAGATCCTTTCGTTGTATTGCGCCACGAATAGAATCCTTAAAAATAGAAAGTAACAACAATTATCAAAGTTAATGTTTCGTTTTAGTCAACAAGAAAACCTCACCTGGAATTGTTGAATAAGCAATCAGAAAATCAGCATGCACTGGAATTCTATAACTCATGGAAGATTCACCATCGGTTTCAGTCTTTTCAAGCGTTATACCAGAATCCAAACGATCCCCTTGACAAGCTTGAATAAAGAATAACTTTGGCTTGCCGGCAAGAGTTTTGCAATTTTGTGCCGTAAAGCAGTGTGCGATTGAGTCCAGTTTGTATTGGGTATCTTTGGCGTAGATATATCCCATTTCACCATGGGATAAAATAGCAATTAGAATACAGTCACTGTCAGTATGATCAACAAGAGCAGCTGTAATAAAAATAAGAATAAATAAAAAAGAAACTAAAGATAAAATGCATGTACTTGCTCTTATAGTTTAAGTTGCTTGGAGTTTTAGAACTTTTAAAAATATGCAAATAATTATAGAAAAGTTTAACGAACTCCTAGAGAGCTCAAAAGCAAGAATGTCAATTTATTACTTGAACAAATATGAATACATGCAAAAAAAAATTAAATCGTTAGAGAGGTGGTCTTTAAATTTTAGTAACATTTTTAAAAATAACTGGTACAAAAATTTGTAATATTTACTAATATTCATTTAAAAAAACTAATTTAAAAAAAAATCATCAACCCATTTTTTTAAATACACGGACACAGTGCGGGTAACCGCACAAAAATTTTGATTGAAATCGTTAAAGCCGTTAAGATAAATCCGAAAACCAAAAAAAAAAACATAATATGGCAGGTACCGTTAATAACATTTTTTTGGTAAAAATTGCATCTACCAACAGAACCTTACCTACTGTATAGTAATGGCTTTGTTATATAATACATAACTACATACACATGTATTCCCTATTCCTATTTGAAATGGTTATTTCACGAAAAAGATTGTGAAGCAAACACTTGTTCGATCAAAACGATTAAGGTGTCTATGGACAGATAAACTTGTTCTCTAGGACATCATTAGAAAAAAAATTTAATTTCGTGCTCTTGTTTTTGGTAAAAGCCTCCAAGAAAACGAGAAAATGGCAAAAATGGCTATTTTTCAAAGCAAATGTAGCTAACACTATAGCACAAAAAACGTTTGGTAACCAAAGGTCCATATTTTTATTAGGACACTATTGAAGAAATTTTTTAATTTTGTACCTAATACAAATTTTAATTTTGAAAACAACGCATTTTTGACAGTCAATTTTTGAACGGTATTTTTTTGACAATTTTTTTAGTGGATATAAATTCAATTTATTCAGTTTTGTAGTACCAAGTGGCACAATGGTTTGTCCGTTGGGCTGTCATGCCGAAGGTGTGGGTTCGATTCACCGCCGTGCCACCTAAAAACAGAAATGTTTAATCCGAGGTACTGCCTCTTGCGAGGAACCTTTGTAGAGAGATTAGAGAGATTTCATTTTCCATCTTTAAATTATTTTTATATAAAAACCATAATACTATCATGAAGAATTTTTTTTAGGAAAACATACTGTCAGTGGGGGCGCCACATTCAACCAAAAACTTTGTGGTTTGGATATGTGGAGACAAAACAAGACAAGCAGTAAGAGCAAGAGGATTGTATCATTTCCATTCCGGTAAGAAATAAAAGGAGTAAGTGAGATAAGCAAATCAGCTGTTTATGAAATGAAATGTCAAGCAATAGAAAATGAGAAACTGTTTCTCGTATCCCCTTTGAATTCAGCAAGATTTGTTGTTTTATTCAGGAAATATACTTTGTATGCAAAGATAAATTGAACAAGGGGGTGAAAGATATACCTGTGTGAGCTGCTTGCGTCGGTGTCGCAGTAGTCGCAGAGACGACGAGAAAAACTTTTTTGCACTGATTTTGTTGTAGACGATGTGAAAAGAGAAACATAGGTATAACTATAGGTATATTTTCTCATGTAGTTGAGGGTAGGTTTTGATTTTGTGTTTGATTTTAAATTTTCAGAGGATAGGCATATATCTTTTGGTAGGTAATAGAATTTTCCTTGCATGATTTTGACGGTAGGCATAACTTTTGGTGGGTATTTGAATTTTGAATTGTAGTAGGTATTTTGGTATGTAGGTAGGTATTTTTATTTTATTTTATTTTTATTTCAATTTAAATGATAATATACAGACATGTGTCCAATTACATACTACTATTATAATGTATATATAATCTATATATTAATACGCTCAGCAAAATGTATGGAAATTCTTTCAATACACTTTTCTCCGTTAATACTCAACGCAAAAGCATGAATTAAGTACTGTTGGAAAGGATTAATCCCACAGATGTTGAGAATCTAAAAATTAATTGCCCATGTAGCCGTTAAGCTTGGTAATGGTTATTTGAATTTTTTGAGGTTATTGAATTTTATCTTTTTAAGGATTGTGTTTAGAAGTATGAAATTTTGGGAGATGATTAAGATAACCGATTGGGATTTTTGGTGAAAAAATGGAAATTCTAATTTTTGTTCAAATATAACTCATATAAAAGAAATACATGTCTTTTGTACAGTATACTTCTTTAAAAGCTAAACAAATATTTTTTGTTTTAGTATTAAAAAAAATGTTTCGCTTTTATTCTTTTGACTATTGTATTCATTTGACCGTGGGATGAACGACCAAAGCCAGAAGAACTGATAAGGCAACAGCTTGAAGAGGGCCACCCAAGGTAGATAAGAAGTAACTACCTACTGTTGTTGTAGGATCCCGTGTAACCAAAGTTAATTATATTAAAGGTAATATCACTAGCGTTTCGATTTTTGTTCAGTTCTGCGCATCTATCAAAATGTGTGTTAATATTTGGTGTTGCGTTCACGTGTGTCACGAATAGCCATTTTTATTTCTGACAAATACAATTTTGACAACATGCGCAGTATATTACCTTAGATGTTTGCACTGTGCCCAAGCGGCACACTTGCGCAATGGGGAGAGAGAACTCCAGAAGGAGTTTGAAACCTCTGAAACTCTAAACAAAATGGTCGAGTTTCGACCACAGGGCGGGTACTATTATAAAAGAAATACATGTTTTTTGTATAGTATACTTCGCTTTAAAAGCTATAAACAAATATTTTTTTGTTTTAGTATTAAAAAAAAAAGAAACTTTTGACTGTGGGATGAACGACCAAAGCCAGAGGAACTGATAAGGCAACAACCTGAAGAGGGCCACCCAAGGTAGATAAGAAGTAACTACCTACTGTTGTTGTAGGATCCTGTGTAACCAAAGTACATTATGATAAAGGTAATATCACTAGCGTTACAATTTTTGTTCAGTTCTGCGCATCTATCAAAATATATTTTAAAATTTAGTGTTGCGTTTACGTGTCTCAAGAATAGCCATTTTTTATTTCTGAAAAATATAATTTTGACATGCGCACTTTATTACCTTAGATGTTTGCACTGTGCCCAAGCAAAGCGGCACACTTGCACAAAGGGGAGAGAGAACTCCAGAGGGAGTTTGAAACTTCTGAACCTCTAAGCTAAATGGTCGAGTTTCGATCACTGGGCGGATACTAGTTATAATTAATACTAATTGAAAGAAAGAGAAGATAAATATAATATTCTTGAATGTGAATTATACATTCTATTTAAAATTACAAATTTACATAATTCAATAGTTTCTTAGATTGAAATTCATAGAAAAGTTGTTTTTTTTTTTTTAATAACGTTAACACAAATCTTTCCGAGACTATTTTTTAATTTCAATTTTGCTTTATTGAACATTTCTATTTACAATTGGCTTAAAAAATAATTTATGACTATTAGATACATTGATAAATAATAAAATTTTGTTGGCACATAAGGGGCCTAACGGCCGATACATTGGTAAAATCTTTTCGAGAATATTAGCGTGGTCTATCACACCATGTAATATTTTGTGTAAGAAAATTTCATCTGTGCATAATCTTCTTTCTTCAAGTAATAAAAATTTTAATATTTGAAGTCTGATTTTATATTCTACTTGAGGACCATTCATTTTTGTTAATTTTCAGTTTCAACTTGTTTCAAATAAGTCAAGTAAAAGGGGTTCCATATTGTGCTCCCATATTCTACTATAGGTCTTACTAGGGAATTCAACATAGTTGTATAAGATTTAGTCATTTGAAAAGATTTACAAGTTCTCATTATAAAACCAAGCATTTCAAATGCTCTCTTAGTAATAAAATTTATATGTGAAGAGAAAAGAAGTTTCGAAGCGAAAATAATGCCAAGATCCTTTGTTTCGCAAACCCTTTCAAGAATGGACCCATTAATTGTCTATGCAAAGCTTGTGTTATATTGTTTTCTAGTCAAGGATATTGTTTTGCATTTATTGATATTTAGTTCAAGATATCAATGCGAAATTCGGGAGTGAGTTTACGAAGGTATAGGTACCTAGGTATTTCTTTTGCATGTATGTATATTAGGGTGGTCGTTATAATGGGTTTTTTTGAGTTTTATTATTTGGATGGGCCTAAATCAGCTCTAAATGAAGAAAAAAAAATCCCTAATTTTTTCAGATTTTTATTTTCATCCCCTATAGTCGCTGTAGGGGTAAATTAAATTTCCCCTTTTTTTTGGAAATTCGCATAAAATTTGTCGAAAAATTCATTGCATGTAGGTGAGAAGTAGACATGAAAAAAATCCTATTTGAGGGGGGTAATATCTCCCACCGCTTGGAAGGGAGGGGCAATTTAATAAAATAATTACATAAAATAGAAAAAAATTAATTAAAAAACAACAGCAACACTTCCAGTAATGTTTTGTAGCTTTTTGGAAAGCCAGAAATCCATTTTAATAGTTGATTATTAAATAAAGTTCTTTGAATGAACAATTTCAGCAAAATCTGTTTTCAAACCTATAATTAAAAAAAATAAAATAATAATTTGTCTTCAAAATATTAAGTTTGAAACAATTTTTAGCCAAAACAGTTCATCAAAAACCTTAATTTAAAAACAAGCCATAAGAATGGACTTCTGGTTTTCCAAAAAGCTGCAAAACATTACTTTAAGTATTTCCGTTGTTTTTTAATTTTTCTATTTTATGCAAATATTTTATTAAATTGCCCCTGCCGTCCAAGCGGGGGGAGATATTACCCCCCTCCCGTAGGATTTTTTTCTTGTCTAGCTCCCACCTACAGTGTTGGACAGAGAATTAGCACACATTAGTGAATCGGATTTTAATAAGGAAAATCTGTATTTTTGCTACGTTCTTGGAACATTATTTATTGAAAATTTTTTAATTCAACCCTGAAAAACTTAAATATATACAAAAAAAGAATTCAATAAAATAACAACAACAAAAAAATCTTAAATAAAATTTAATGGTGTAACTTGTAGCGGTCACAGAATTAGCACAAGTACGAAATTAAATAATTTATCACTAAAACAAGTAATTTTTTCTAATATTTTGTTAGGTACTCTTTCTGCTTTAACACAGCCTTTAACCGCCGAGGAATACTCGCCTCTAGGTGCTGGCATTGATGGATAGGAATGCTGTTCCAGCCATCCCTAATTGCCTCTCAAAATTCTGCTAGATTCATTGGGTTCCTTAGTCCTGCTATTGCGAATTTTCTAGTATGCAAAAAAAAAGGGGAAATTTAATTTACCCCTACAGCGACTATAGGGGATGAAAATAAAAATCTGAAAAAATTAGGGAGTTTTTTTTTCTTCATTTAGAGACGATTTGGGCCCATCCGGGATGACCTTTTTTTTAACGACCACCCTAATGTATATGTACAAGTATATTTTACAAAGGAATAGGTATGGACCTATTTTTTGAGTACCTACTTGACCTATAATTTAAAATTTATTTTATTTAGGTATAGAAAGAATTTAGTGAAATCTTTGAAAATTTGTTTATAAGTGGGAGTTCCTATGCATGAGATAGGTACGTAAATACATATGTATATGTACATACATACTAGGGTGGCGCTTATTTTTAAAATTTTTGAATTTCTTTCGTCCCCCCCTAAAAGTGATCAAGCAAATTTGAAAAAAATCTGTGCAAAATTTTTTTTAAATCGGTTAACGTTAACACGTGCCAGCACTTGAAATTTCCCATACAAAATACATGGAGATTTCTCAGTCTTTTACTCAAAGTTTTAGAAAAATTATGAAAGTGGACGGAAAATTTTTAAAATTGGTACATATTGACATAAGGAGTATACAAAAAAATTATTTTCCATTTTCTTAAACAGTATTTACGCCGTTAAAAACAACAGTTAATATAGTTGTTTTTGGGTATTTGTTATTTTAAACAGGGTGAATATTGTTCCAAAAAATTGAAAATAATTTTTTTGTGTACTCCTTATAGTACTTAATATCTTGCCGTTAAATGCCTAAGTGACTCTACAATAATCGCTTTCATAAAAATGTTTTAGCTCAATTTCAACATTTCGATGATTTTTCTAAAAGTATAGACACACTGAACAATTATATCGAGACCCTGAGCAATCGATGTCTCTCAAATCAGTTTATCTCCTCTCGATAATACTAATAAGCAAATTCAAGTCATTCGGTCCGATATTGATCTTTTCCTTCAAAACGCCTCCAGTTCAACGTCTTCCGCTTCCGGTCACCTCACTTCTATTCTCTGCGACTTATCTTCAAAGATATCTGACATCAGCAATTAACTGACTGCATCGCGTACCTAGTTTAACGATATCATCGAAGAAATTAAAATAACATCCTGCAAAATTGATGAAATTCCCATATGTGTTCAACAATCCGTGCCAAACTATAATAGCTTATCCATCCATGCTGAAATGTTAGAGTCCACTCAGAGCCCACCTCTTTCTGTTTCATCTCCTGCACCATCACCAACAACCTCAGTAAACACAAACCAAGATGCAAACCCTCCGCCGACTGAGCCAATAATCCATCAATTTGGTACAACCTGGATTGCCAGTGAATGGAACAACAGGCTAAATAAAATTAAAAAACGCTGCCGAATTCACTCCTTTTTTGTGAAAGGAACTCCAGTCAATGCAGATGACTCTTGGATACGTAATCTTTTTTTCCGCAAATTCAAAATAAACATTGGAGAATGTCATAAAATAACCGCATCCAGCTTCAAAGTTTTTATTCTATCCAGATTTCAATGGTTATTTATCTCTAATATCCATCCTGTTTGCTGGATAGGTAATATGAAAATCACTAAATGGTTTACTTAAATTTCTAACAAACCTGTCACCACTACAAATAAAAATCTTAATTATGTAAAAACTAGATCTAAGTATACCTACCCAATCTCAACTCCATTCACAATCCAAATCTTACAATTCCACATCACTCAAAAGACTCCTTAGCACCTCAACGTAAACGTGTATCTTTTAAATCAAACCCTACATCCAACCCCTCTCGTAATAATGCTTCTAACATGAGCACTTCCCCTATCGGCGTGAACTATAGTAATTTTATCCATTCTCACACCTTAAATCCTGCTCCACAGTCTCTTCTTTCAACTGGCCCTTCTAATTCTAACGTAGCTAGTCATACTCTAGACTCCAACATACCCCTTTTACCTCCCCCTATTCTCGACCTTATGATTCCTCTTTGCGTCAGACTTACAGCCAACTTTGCCAACCCAAAACCTTTTATTAATGTCATCATTGGCCGTTATATGATGGCTAGGCTGCGTGACAACAAACTTTACGATAGTATCCGTCTGTACCTCGCGATCGTAGAACCAAAACCAACGTCATTGTCTCCATTCAAAAAGAAGGCCTCCCAACAGACCCCTGTACTCTCTATAAAACTTTTACCCGGTTTCATGAAAGTTTCAATATATCTCCATCTACAGTCTCGAAGGACCTTGCTTCATACGCCTCACACGTAAGCTCAAAAGGTTTTTCATCCACAAAACTTTCGGAAAAACCTCCATTTTAACATTAGTCCTGTTTTACAGCCTGTGACTATTGACTTAACCCAAACAACCTTGTCTCTTTATTATCAGAACGTAAGAGGTTTACGTACCAAAACTTCTGCTGTGTTTCTTCTTAACTATCAAAAACTACCTTTTGATATTTTTGCCTTAACAGAAACAAAACTTTGTCCCAATTTTCTTGATTGTGAGTTATTTTCTTCTGATTTTGTTTTTCGAGCAGATGGTCAAAGCAATGTTAATGCACCCTCCGGGCGTGGCGTTCTTTTGGCTGCACACAATCGTCTTAATGCTACGTTAATTGGAACCTCAAATTCGCCACTCTATGAATACGTATGCATTAGGGTGTCATCTCCAACAGGTGTTTCTACATTCTCTGTTGTTATATTCGTCCTTCACAACCCATTCTGGCATATCAATTAATTAATAATTGATTCTTTTGATTCCCTTATTGAGGCTGCGGCTTCAAACGATGACTTTATTATTGTAGGTGATTTCAATTTACCTTTGGATACCATCAGAAGATGAATCATTCTTTGTTCCCTGCAATTCCACTTCTGAAAAAGAATCTCTTTTCTTCGATCGTCTTTTTGAATCTGATCTATTTCAAATAAGTGGAATATCTAACAATCTAGGACGGTTGCTTGATCTCATCTTTTCATCAGACCTTGGTAATTCAATCGTCTCCGAAAGCACCAATCCTCTTTCCACCCTAGACCTCTACCATCCTCCTCTTTCTCTTCTTTTTACATAATGATCAAGGAATTCCTACAGTTGATTCTGAATTATCTTACTATTTTAACTTTCCTAAGGCTATCTTTGATTGCCTTATTCAATGTGTCCCTTATTTCATCTCCTCCCTGGTATACTAAAGAGTTGCGTACTCTTCGTAACCTTAGAAATAAACTATGGAATAGTTACTTGAAATCTCGAACTCCCTTAGATTTTTCAATTTACCAACATGCCGATTTTTCTTCCCTCTGCGAATTACTCTACCATGATTATCTTGTCAAAATGTAGACAAGTCTCATTTCTGAGCCTAAGCGGTTCTACCAATTCATAAATGTCAAGAGAAAATCTGATGGTTTACCTTCATCTTTCAATTTTCGCCACACATCATCTGATGATCCCCAAGTAATAGTTAACCTCTTTTCCAATTTTTTCGGCCAATCGTACAGTGATGGTATAAATGAGCCTTACCTTGAATATTTTAGCTTTCTTTCGAACAATCCTCATGCGTCACTTGTGTCTGTCGATATAAGTCTTTGTTCGGTCTGCGAAAAGATCAACTTACTGAAAGACCACTTTTCTCCTGGTAACGACCGACGGTATCCCTCCCATTTTTCTAAAAAAAATGTGTCAATGCACTTTCCGAACCCCTTACATTTCCTTTCCGCCTCTCGCTTTCACAAGCAGTGTTTCCTACGTCCCAATTCATAAAAAGGGCAGTAGGAACGACATCTCAAACTCTCAGCAATACCCAAGCTCTTCGAAAGCATAGTCTATGACATAAAATAAAATATCTCACCAAATTATTTACATTAAGTTGAAAGCCTTTGGTTTTCCACCATCATTCATTTTATGGGTTAAATCCTACTTAGAGAACCAGCTCTATAGGGTAATATTAAGATGCTCCGAGTCTGAACCCATCTATGCCACCTCAGGCGTTCCTCAAGGAAGTCATCTCGGTCCGCTGCTTTTTGTACTTGGAATTAATGATGTTGATAGCGTTACTTCATACTCTGACCTTTCTATTTATGCCGATGATATAAAAATTATAAGTTATATATAACTCAAATGATTCTTCCCTGCTTCAACAAGACTTAAACTCCTTTCTTACTTGGTATGACAAAAATTTCCTAGAACTAAATATGAGTAAATGTCAATCCATGAACTAGAAAACGTCTCCCCTTACCCCCTCGAACTTATTACTTCTGCAATGAATCTGTTCCCGTAGTTACCTCTATCCGAGATCTTGGCATAATTTGTGATAAAGAGCTCAATTTCCGCATGCACATCGACCATATTATTGCAAAAGCGAATTCTAGCCTTGGTTTTATAAAGCGCTGGTCGAAAGAATTTTCCAACCCTTACGTCACCAAGTCACTCTACACCACGTATGTAAGACCCAGTCTTGAATACGCCTGCCAGGTTTGGTCACCTTATCAATCCACACACTCAAATAGAATAGAATATGAAGATCGATTGCAATTAATCGGCCTACACACCCTTGCCAAACGTCGTGCTGTTGCCGAAATACTCTTTGTCCACCAATTAATTACTGGTGCCATCGATTCTCCGGCACTTCTTCAACTGATTTTTATTAATACCAATCCACGTAACCTTCGATCCATCCCATTCTTCCGCCTGCCCACCCACCGCACACATGATGGCCATAACAATCCAGTCATCAGAATGCTACGCCTAGCCAACTATGAGCAGCATTTTGTTGATTTCAACCTTAGTTCACCCTCCCTCAGAAGAATTCTTTATTCCAATTACCCATAAACCCTCTTTAATTAGTAATAATTTAAGCTAAGTTAATCAGATTGTTTAATTATTTAATTTAACTATCTAAATTTTGTTAATTGTAAATATTTTGTATTAAGATATGTTATGATTTTTTTGTTAATCAGCTTGAATTAAGCCAGTAAATAAATAAATTTGTGTTTATAATGAATAAACCTTAAATTAAAATCGTGTTTTTTTTATATACACCTAAGTACATAAAGTAATTCATGTTGCGGATTTTAAATCGCAATTGTAACTATTCACATTAATTTATTTTATTAACTTAACGGACTTACCGCGGTATTTTTCATTCAAAAATTGAATTGAAGGCCCACCGTTTCGACAAGGTTCCACTTGTCGTGGTCATCGATTAACTGATGGCTTTTTGAATCAAAAACTATCGCGGGAAGTCCGTTAAGTTAATAAAATAAAATTAAAATGAATACTTACCGTTTCCAGTAGATTCAATTCGATTCTCAGAAAGGGATGGTTTGTCGTGGGGTCTTCTTAGATGTGGGCAATGAAAAGAAGGGATTACCGTGATATAAAAATTAATTTGTTTTGATACCTATAACCTTCAACGAAATTGCAATGCTCTATCAGTTTCCTTTTTATATCAAAACTTGAAAAAAGTTTCTATAGGAACTTTCCCACAATCAAAAGTTGTGTTGCGGGTGTGATACTGATACTTCTATGCTTCTAAATATACTTCAACGTTATTTATTTATTCCTTAAATAAAATGAATGAAAAACTACATTACCCCTGTTCTGATTCCCGCTCGGAATCAAATCCGTTTACGAAATTGATTTCCGTAAGGATTAAAAAATCATGTTCTGAATAAGTACAAATTCGAAACGTCAAATATATTAAAAAAATCTGTACAAATAAATTAAAGTTAAAAATAACATCAAAAATGTAATTGATTCGTGGTTCGTGGCTTTTTAGTGAAAATCTAGTGGTGTGTCTGCCCGTATTTGCAACAAAAAATAAGTTTTTAAATTATTTAAATTCAAGAAAAGATTAAACTTCAAATTAATTCAAAATGTCAAGCTAGTTTTCAATTCACCTGAAAATCAAAACAAACTCATTCCGCAAGTATTGAAAACGAAAAGAATTTCAAAACACCAAGAGTTTGAAAACGAAAGGATTTTTTGAGTAATCGGAATTCAGGACAGGGGTGTAAATGCATATTAATTGTGGTGTGAGACGTTTAAGCAAATCTACCATAAATGAGAATACAAACGTAATAATTGCACTGAACACACTTTATTCCTTTTATTCTTACTTTCACATGAAGCAAAAAGAATACATACATTCCAAATGTTCCGGAATGAATAAAAAAACAACAAAATGTTATATCTGGAATATTCCACTGAATAAAGAAACACAAAAATTCTCATTCCGAATATTCTGGATGTTCAGAATGAATAGTGAAACACAATAATCCAGATTTTAAAAAATGCGTGCTTAAGATATAGGATTCATTTCAGTTACGTTATGAGTGTGGTGACCTCAGAAAACTGCTGATTTCCGAATGAGTGGTCTAATATTCATGCTGTAAAGTATTACATGAAGATTGTGTTTTTTGTTCTTTTTCAATTATTTACTGGAAGTTTGATTTTTAGATCCAGTTTGGAATTTTGAACAGAACTATGACAAACGGTCGAAAATGTTAGTTTGAAAATGTTATAGCTGAGCAGAATATTATGAGCGAAATTATAATACAAAATTATTGTCAAAGAAGTGTAAACATTCTTTAAACGAAGTAAGAAATACTTCCCAATGTAAATTGAAGTGTTTCTCACATAAGTTTAAATTCGGGAATATGGGGTATATATCCCTGCATTGTTAAGTCCATATCTAGTAACGCAAAAACTTAAAATAAGTTGAAAAACAGAATGCTTAATGTTTTACAATGCCAACCTGCTATGTGTGACTCATAGTGATGGGCACGTTTTTTTTACCTACCCGGTAGGTATTTACTAATGGGTAAATACCGGGTATATACCAAAAAAGGGTAAGTACCTACCCTATGCCGGGTATATAAAATTATAAAGCTGTTTTTAGTTTTTATCTCTTAAATGAGTGAACCGAAAAGTCTGAAACTTTAAAAGCTGCAAGAGTTTTTAGATTTTGATGTTGAGTGTGAATTTTGGATTTATAAAATACAGTTAACCGGAGATATTGGAATGTGAACATTTTTTGAAATGTTTTTTTGGTCGATTTTTGAGATTATCTTTTTAAAGGGTGAGTGTAACCTGTTCATAAATGTCTTACCTGATAAGAATTTTTTATTTAAATTTAAATTAAATTTTTAAGTTCCCCAGGTGCTGGTTAGTGGAAATAACGGTCAAATTGAAGTTGCTATACATATAACTCCTCAGAGCATGCATGGATACTTTGATTATTCGTAAATCCAACAGTCAATTAAATTTCCATTATTATAAAATTGCACTGAAATTTTCTACTTGGACCATTGTCGACGACCCTCCACCAGTGTGAAAGATCCCGTTATCTACATCGAATGTTTTTATTATAATTTGATATGGAGGGCTTTAAAAAATTATGTATCCTGTGCCTACGTTCTGTAACTCTCGCATCGAAAAAACTGGTCGAGAAACGATGAAAACTGAAACAAAATGCATGAGTTTTGTTCCATTTTTCAACGTTTCTCGACTGATTTTATCGATGCGAAAGTTACAGAACGTAGGTACTGTTCTACTGATCGGATCTTCAAGGTAAAGGTCTTTAAACAGGCTACATTGTACAAAAAAATAACTGAGGAGGGGTAAATGTTTTCATACTAAAAGAGCGAAAAAATCCCCCCAAAACTAGATTTATTTCATTCTAAATTCAAAGGTTGATGAAAAATTTTACAATTTTGGAAATCTAAAATTGCACATTTTTTGCCTCACTCCTCTTTTTAAATTATATTATACCATGTTTTATGCCCTCTAAAAGTACTTGAGAGTGCTAGGACGCCATATGGCCCTGGGCTCAATGATAGGAAAATCCCTATGCACACCTCCGCGTGGTAGAGGGCGGGTAACGCTAACGTGCAGGGGGACCGAATGGATGCCGGGATAAGCAGACAACCCAGCGATGCTGGTCAGGGCACAAACTTGTCCTTGGGATGGTTAAAAGCCCCTTAAGACGGATGAACTGCAGGTAGCGGTCAACGGCATGATAGTCTGGTGGCGGAGGAGCTTTTTTTGGTAAAAGGCCAACGGCAGCAGCAGGTAGCGTCTGTAACCCATATTGGGCGGCTACAAAAGGCGTCTTTAGTTTTCCCATAGTGGGCGGCCTCGAGCAGTTATGTGTTTGACCATACAAAAGGCGGGTGTGCCTGTCAAATCTGAGCTTATGTATGTTATTAATCGTATCTCGGAAAACACTATGGTGGAAGGATATATGCAAATACATGAATTATGACAACAAATGGAAATGAGTTCCCAAGAGGTAATCTTTTTATAGAAAATCCTTCTGTAGCTTCGGTTGCAGTAAACCGCATATCGGATTTGGGGGTGCGGCATCTTTCATGTACGAGCGTCAATCAAGACGCCATAATAATAAATGAATCGTTGACAAATAGAAGAAGTCTTTCAAGAAGCGCAAATGTTACTTTTGGCTACCGCATACGTACGAAAATCGGAGCATGGAACGTTCGATCCTTGTACAGCGATGGTAGATACGAGCTGGTTGAGCGTGAAATGCTTCGCCTAAAGATCAGTATCCTGGGCATAAGCGAAACTAAGTGGAGAGGAACAGCTGAATACAGATCAGACACTGGACAGACGAGAATGCTGTATTCCGGGGAAGATGAAAGAGAGGGTGGCCAAAGACTTCATGGTGTCGGAATTAAGTTGAAAGAAGAAGCGAGGCGTAGTTTGATCTCCTGGGCGCCCATTTCTGCGAGATTAATGACAGCAAGGTTTCGTCCAAAAATTCGTAACGTCACCATTATTCAGTGCTACGCCCCCACAAATGAAGCGACCGAGGAAGACAAAACCGCGTTCTACACTCATCTTTACTCGGTTTACAGTAGTGTTCCCAGAGCCGACATCATAGTCGTTATGGGAGACCTTAATGCCCAAGTCGGTTCAGACAATTACGGACTGGAACGCGTGATGGGAAGAAATGGCTTGGGGTCACGGAATGAAAATGGTGACTTGCTTGTCGACTTTTGTAACGCGAATCGTCTTGTGATAGGTGCTACTGTATTTAAGCATAAGACGTGCAACAAAATTACCTGGGTGCATCCGGGTGGTCAAACCGAAAACCAAATTGATCATATCATGATTCAGCAGGGATTACTCTATTTTGTCCACACTCATATGCATAGTGACCTTCTTGCTGACATCGAAAGCACGTGATTTTTTCGCTGGACCTTCTCGGTCGTGATGACGCACGGTTAGCTTCTTGATCGTGGTGTCTCTTTTTGCTCCTCGAGGCGATACGTCGATTATTAGAATTTCCCATTCTAAATCTGTTCCGCCCAATCCAATTCTGTTCATTATGAAGATTCAAAGATGGAAAAGTCGATTGGATAGCTTTCACATCTTTCTGAGTTGATTCCATAGTTTGCGCAGCTTCGAATATTTCATTAAATGTTTTATTTAATGGTTCATTTAGGAGTCTTCTCTGGATATCAGCGCTTCTTTGAGACCAAATGAATTTGTCACACAGTGCCTGATCCAAAAAGGTACCATATTCACAGTTTTCGGCAATAGATTTTAGCTCCACAACGAAATCTTGTAACGTTTCGCCATCTCTTAAATTTCGGGATATACATTTGAAGCGCTCTGCTCTCACATTTAGTTTCGGCTTAAAATACTGCTTCATTACCTTTATCAATTCGTCATAGGTAAAATCCCATTCTGATTTTGGCGCAATAAGTGTCCGAAGAATTTTATATAAATCTCCTCTTACATAGGACACAAAAATGGACACCTTTTGCTTCTCCTCTGGCACAGATTCACCAATTCCATTTAACACAAAAATATGCTTTAAACGATCTGCATATAGTTCAAAATCGTCTTTATCGATTATAAATGGATCAATATTTCCACGAAAATTTGCGACACTCATTATATTAGCTATAGCTTTTTTTTTAGGTTTTTCATCTGTCATTTAATCGCTTTATTTAATTTCTTTTCCTTTAGTTATAGTAACGTGTACCTCATCTCTTGACTTTGAAACAGTTTCACACACGATTCAATATCTCATATCACATGATTTTGTTACGGGTTCTTGTTTTTTTTTCTTTTTAATTTATGATCATTAAAAAAAATCGAAAGATCCTCGTCGCCAAATGATATGTACATAAGTACCAAGTAAAAAGCAGTGAATGATAAGAGCTATGACCTTTTTATTAGAGATAACTTACAAGACTAAGACCTAAACGTTATTACAGACTTAAGCTAATTGTTATTTATTTCTATATTCTCTTATACCTCGTCATTAAACGGAATCCAGAATTCAACAATTGATGAGATGTGGGGTGAAATTAAAAGTGTTTTTATGGAGGCTGGATCCGAAACTGTACCCAAGCGAACGAGACGTAGAGACTCTTGGATATCCAAAGACACCTGGGATAAGATCGAACTTCGCAAATCGTTGAAAATCCAAATAAATGCCGAAGCAGATGTTCAACGAAAGGCTGACTTGCGAAGAGAGTACCGCATTGCACATAAGATGGTCTATCGCTGTGTGAGACGTGACAAGAGGGTGAGGGTAGATGGACTCGCAGATAATGCGGAAATCGCTGCCAGAAGAGGAGATATCCGAGAATTGTACCAAATAGCCAAAGATGTTATCGGGAAAAAAGCAACACCAATCATCCTGTAATGGATGTGGATGGCACACTTTTGGTATCAATTGAGGATCAGCTTCGTAGATGGAAGGACCATTTTTGTGCCCTGCTAAATGAGTATTCATTTGAGCAGAGTACTGAAGTGCCCCAACTAAAAAAGATGCGCAGGTCCTATAGGGGTATTGACATCGAATAAATCTTCTCAAAAACAACAAGGAGCTGGACTAGACGGAATACCAGCTGAATTCCTGAAAGCCGATCCCGTAACAGGCAAGTATTTTACATCCGCTTATACAAAGCTTTTGGGAAAACGAAAGCTATCCCAGGGACTGGAAGGATGGTGTGATTGTTAAGTTGCCAAAGAAAGGTGACTTAAAGAATTGCAACAATTGGCGTGGTATCACCGTTTTGTCCGTTTTCCCAAACTAATGGCAACCATCATTCTCGAACGAATAAAGAATAGAATCGAGTCTACACTCAAGAGGCATCAAGCTGGCTTCCGCAGTGGTCGATCGTGTCGACCATATCAACACCCTGCGTATCGTCCTCCAGCAGTCGATGGAATTTCAATCACCGCTTTACCTCATGTTCGTGGATTTCGAGAAGGCCTTTGATCGAGTCAACCGAGAATGTTTATGGAGATCGTTGCTTGGTAGAGGATTCCACCAAAAATTGTTGCCATTATTAAAGAGTCCTACACAACGCAAGGTGTTTTGTTTTGCACAATGGGCAGCTATCCGACTCTTTCGTAGTGCAACAGGGTGTGAGACAAGGGGATGTTCTATCGCCAATTCTCTTCCTGCTGGCGATGGATGTCGTATTGACGGCCAGTGTTGGTACAGCTGAGAGACAGGGCATTCAATGGAGACCGTTCGAAAGGCTCAGTCATTTAGACTATGCCGATGACATATGTCTACTGGCAAATAACATCAGTGGGCTGAACGGGATGTGCCAAACACTGCAAGTGAAGGGAGAGTCGAGTGGTCTAAGAATAAACAGCAAAAAGACAAAAATAATGCTCACAAGCCGCTCCACACAGCAGCGTATTTTTCTACAGGAGACGCCAGTTGAAGTAGTGGAACAGTTTAACTACCTTGGCAGTATTGTTTCTGCAAACGGTGGTACGGATCTGGACGTTAAAAGTAGAATAAATAAAGCTCGTGCTGCCTTCGGTACTCTGTCCCCAATCTGGAAATCAAGTCAAATCTCCTTACGCACTAAGTTGAGATTCTTCGAATCCAATGTCAAATCCGTGCTGTTATATGCTTGTGAAGCCTGGAAAGTCACGTCTATCATTTCGAAGAAATTGCAGGCGTTTGTGAATCGCTGTCTTCGCCACATCCTAAAGCTCCGCTGGCCACAAATAATATCAAATGAGGAATTGTGGCGTAGGACAAGTCAAGAGCGGCTGGAAGTCGACATAAGAAAGCGTAAATGGCGTTGGATTGGTCACACACTGAGGAAACCAAACGATGAAATTGCAAAGCAGTCCTTTGAATGGAATCCTCAGGGTGCACGGTGGGTTGGAAGACCAAGAACAACATGGAAATCAACTGTCTTAGCGGAAGCAGAATCCCAGAGAAAGACGTGGCCACAGCTAAAGTATCTTGCAGCAGACCGTGAAGGATGGAGACGTTTTGTTGACGCCCTATGCCCAGGCCGGGGTTACAGGACACGATGATCATGATGATGATGTTTTATCATCGATCCAACAACAGAAGTGTCAGAGTTTTTCTAAAGGATTTTTTCCACAAACAAGATGGATTTTAATAAAAAAAAAGATTGAAATGACTTCATAGCTCCCGTTCTGCTTATCGAATCTTCAAGGTTAAGGTCTTTAAATAAAGCCAAAATAGCATGCTTCGTTCTGTAAGAAAATCATTTCGATTTGTGAAACAAAATTATAAACTTTTACCTTAAAATTATAAATACCCTTATATTTCCACATTTTGGGTATAAACCCAGGGTATATACCCTCAAATGGTATATACCGGGTAGTTACCCATCACTGGTGACTCAGCGTATAAACTCGGACTCAGGACCGGTAGATCGCATAATATTCTTTTTTCCAAACTAAATCATCAGTTTGATAAAAATTCTGATTTCACAGTAATAAAACACATGTACATTTTTGTAACGGTTGTGACACCTGCCACTTTATGAATTAACTGCGCATAGTCAGCTTTTCTTTTACTAGTGAATAACTTAATCAGCCCTACCAAGGTATCCTTTCGGAACGAACATTTTTCCGCAACGCATAGGTTCAAGTTATAGTTGCGATCAAAATAATAGTAGTACAAGTAAAATAATTGCATAGCCTTGGTTTTGTAAGTTTTATATTGCGTTGATAGTTAAAAATTGTTACATTTTGACTAAATAACATTTTCTCAATAATCGGGTACAAATTTATTTTTTGTTGCAACAGTAATATGACAAATAAACAACCGTTATTAATCAAAGCGTCGACACCATCTTTAAATAAAAATATTTTTCTAACTTTTCTTGGCTTTTTAAATTTTCGTTCCCAAAACGACTTTTTTCACCCCCTTCGGGCAAGGGGAGGGGTGGGAGAAAAACAATAATGTGGTCCTATGGTTTCGAGGGTGCTGAATCCAACGGGAGTTCTCGGGTCATCGTCCGACCCTTGGTTTTCGATTTAAAAGTAACATTTCGGGATTGTGGAAACCCTTCTATTGTCCTTCTGACAGTGTTGCTACGTTGATAACACTTCTTTAAAGTAAAGTTAGGACATGAACTATTAGTGTACTAAAGCTCAACCCGTCAGGTAAAAATGAAAGGTTGGTCGCACTAACAGCCCCACTATACACAACTATGTTCTACAATCCGTAATCAAATTCCACAAGGAAATACTGTGGGAGGATATCGGAACAGAAATTGGTTGAACTTGTCAAAACTTCACTTGATCGCACTGAAAACCAAATCACCGGAGTGCGTTAGATAATATCGAAAAATTTTTTCTATTACTTAGGTAGGCTTTTTTGGTCAATTTATATTTGAATGCAAATAAAACAAGTTTATTTCATCTTTTTCCCAACGTTTCGTCGCTATCCACGACTTCTTCAGGGGTAGATCTATGTTTATTAAATAAATATGAACACCAATGACAATTTTTCGAAAATATTTTTTGAAAGCAAACTTACTTTAAAATTTGTAAAATTTTTACATGTAGCTATAATTGTTTTGTTTTTGAACTATCACTGTTTTATTAACTTTTTTAACAGAAAAAAAATAAATTAACATAAATTTGACAAGACTAATAATTTAAAGGAACAAATACAAATTATCACAGTAGTGTTGCAATCAGGTACTTATTTTATTGCCAAAGCGTAGCTCACGATTGTATTATCTCTGTCTTCTTTTGTGTTCATCGTTCGCGTCATTTTTTGTTGAATTCTTAAACTCTCAAGAGTAAATCTCGCGAAAAAAAGAAAAGAATCGACAGGTCTCTCACAACACATACTTGACAGCGGACACACAGCCAATTTTGACGACGTAAGAGTACTAGACAAAGAAAAGAGAATGAACGCGAGATTTACTCTTGAGAGTTTAAGAATTCAACAAAAAATGACGCGAACGATGAACACAAAAGAAGACAGAGATAATACAATCGTGAGCTACGCTTTGGCAATAAAATAAGTACCTGATTGCAACACTACTGTGATAATTTGTATTTGTTCCTTTAAATTATTAGTCTTGTCAAATTTATGTTAATTTATTTTTTTTCTGTTAAAAAAGTTAATAAAACAGTGATAGTTCAAAAACAAAACAATTATAGCTACATGTAAAAATTTTACAAATTTTAAAGTAAGTTTGCTTTCAAAAAATATTTTCGAAAAATTGTCATTGGTGTTCATATTTATTTAATAAACATAGATCTACCCCTGAAGAAGTCGTGGATAGCGACGAAACGTTGGGAAAAAGATGAAATAAACTTGTTTTATTTGCATTCAAATATAAATTGACCAAAAAAGCCTACCTAAGTAATAGAAAAAATTTATATTCAAATAATTGGTCACATTATTTATTCATATATATAAATATCGAAAAATGTTACAAACATCTGTCCGGAAAATACCTAGAACAAAAATTCTCCCATTCGTATGAAATCGAAGAATTTTCTGCTCCAACGGATACCTCACTAGGGCAGAATTATACCAAAACTTCATCCGAGTTTACTTACTGGAAATCATTAACGGCTCTCAAATCGACGAACAATAAAATTGGAGATACAACGTATCAAATTCAGGCTTACAAAAATCATTTCTGGTGCAACATCTTCTATTAATTTCGTTTTTTGGTAAAAAAAATTGCGATTTACAACCTACCAAAATTCGGAGAATATTAGTTTCATAAATTTTTGCTAAAATATCAATCATATAAACGACAGAAAGATTTATTGTGTAGTATACTTAGCTAAACACATTTTTTTTTAGTACACCTATCAAATAACTAAAATAAATAACAACCAAAGCCAGGAATTCGGGTTTTAGCTATATAACGATTTTATAAACTGAAGCAGACGATGAGGGCCACCCAAGGTATTATGTAGGTACCGTAGTGAACGATTATTTTGGTATAAATGGTCTAATTTCGAACTCTGGGAAGACTTTAGTACTAATAAATTGAATCACCAGTTGGAATAAATCCATCAGAGCTAACTGTTGGGAAAACGCAAAAAACTGAATAACTTCTTTATTTGACGGTTCTCAGATTTTTCATGTATAGATAAAATAAAGTTCTCTTTGTTTTGATTCGCATGAGATATATTTTCTTTTTCTATCGCTCCTAGTAGCTAGATAAACCGAAAAAAACTGAAAACTTAAAAAAAAAAAAATAGAAATTTTACAGAAAAAGTTTTCATTTTTCAAATATAAAGCTAAAAACATAAAAATAAATAAATAATAACTTCAAAAAAATAGTGTGTTCAATAATATATTAGTTTTTGTCTGTTATTTCAAACATGGACCATATCGTTTTATGTTCCAATAGAACTGAAAATAACGATATTGATTAAGTAGGTATACGGAAAAAAAAATACAAAATTGTTATTGAATATTTGCGTGCAAAACGACATATAAGTGTCCCTCTTTTTAAATTGTTTTTTTTTTTTAAGCTTTACCAGACCATTTCAAATCTATTTTCTGAAAAACTTCAGATTTTGAGATAAGCCACTTGGCTTCTGAGGGGACGATGTTTTATCTATGTTAACTAGCTTAGTTAACTGCGCTGATACATCAATCTGTGATTCAATAACTCAAAAGTGCTAAAGCGTGATTTTTAACCCACCAATTCAATAACTGTTTATTTGCTTTGTAGCGACATTAAACTGAGTAGATAAACCATTTCAAGAGTTATGTTAAAAAAAATAAAATAATCAGTTGGAAGAAGGAAATAAATCCGGGATTTGTTTCCTTCTTCCAACTAATGCTTTTTAAAACCCCCAACATTTCTACAATGAAAATAGTTTTTACTATTTTCTTAGACCTAACAGATGTGTCTACGTATAGAGAAGACATTTGCATCATAAAGTCATTTTTGGAATTTTTGGGATTTATTCCCTTCTTCCAACTGGTGGTTCAATTGGTCGAATGCCAAAAACTAATAATAAATTAATGCAATGATTTTTATAATTGAGAAATGAGACATTGAAGCTGTTGTATAATATTGATATTATTTTTAAATTGAATGCAATATTTAATGCTTTTCATTAGTGTTATATAAGGAGTAACCCCTATAAAAAACTCAGAATTTCAAGTTGCGTGTGCTCTTTTATTATTGTTATTATCATCCCCGCTCCCTTCCTCACCCAACCGGCACGGGGAGAGTTCCGTTCATTTTTTTTTTTATAATATTAATTATATTCAGAACTTAATATTTTCAAAATTTGGCTGATGAAATTCCCCTTCATCGTAGCATTATGGTGTCTAGGTCTTGTTGAATTTTGTATCAGTCCGTGACTCAATGCAAGGTGAAATACGCTACTTAAATAACTCAAAGATAAAAACCGCCGTCATTGTTGTGTCGATAAAAATTCAAAAATAAAACGCAGTCATGACTTGCGCAGTTTTCCAACAGCACGTTTTCTATTTCACGCAAAATACACTAGACTCTCTATTAACTGGGATCTTCGGGACAGAGGTCAGCCCGAAAAGTCGAAGGTCACTGTTGAACGCATAAATAACCATTATGGCCAGAAAGGAATTTGGAAATTAAAATCGAACAAAAAGTTAGCACACTACTGTTCATGGTTAATTTTAAAGAACTTTGTAAATTCTATATAGGTGATACATTCGCTTAATTTTTATATTTTGTATAATCGTTTTTATATTTTCATATTTGAGACTTAAAAATAGAAATAAAGCAATTACCATGATCACGGGTTATAGATTTACATCCACAATCGATTTAAATCGTTAGGATGCTGAATTATCGAGAATCGACTGTAGGCAGACAATAAAACAAATGAAAACAAAGACCACCCCTTACCAGGACGAAAAGCATCCCCGATTCAATCCATTCACCCACTTACCCGGCTTAAGACTTACTTACCTTCTTTAATAATGTGTTCGATTTCCTTTAATTTTCTATCCTTGTACACCTGCACATCGAAGTAAAGATTTTTCAACGATGCACACAATCGCTTGCAGTCCTCTTCGGTTCCAGATCTCGGTCTAAGCGATGCTATTTCGAAGCTTTCATGGTTGAAGATGAGTGCTAGACCTCGGTGTTTGTGCTTCATATTGTATTCTGCTGCATGTCGTTCAGTGGGCATACGAGCTATTAGTTTGTTGCTACCCGTATAACATCTGGTGACCGCAGAAAAAACAAATCAAATCATACCATTTTAGCCGAGAAAAAATCATAGGCATTTTAATTAAGGCCGGCGTGGCGCGCCAAAAATCTTCACCGCATAGAAAATAACAAAGAAAATGACAGAGAAAAAACTTTGTATTTGCAATGCGATACCGAATATGGAACTGTAGTGTTCCATTGACCACTTGACCATATAAGTACATTTCAAATTCTAGGTCAATACAGCAGTTTTTTTAATTTAATTTATTTAAGCCTTTTTCTTAAGAGACAATTCAATAAAATCAAAAAATCGCTGCTTCGCTGTGGGAAAACCCAACACAAACATTAGAAGAAAAGAACCAAACTCACCCTCCGGTCACAAATGCATCACCAATGTCGTTCGAATTTACTTCTGGCTGCTCTTCAGTCATGGTTTGGATTTTTGTTAAAAAAATTCTATTTATTTACACAACAAATTAAAATAACTTATTCTTAGTTTTGATTAAGTATGGCTTTCGCTTTTTGTAGATTTTTAGCCGCTTTTCGAGGTAGACGAAACACCAAATTGCAATTCCTGCCCTTACAACCTCTTCGTTTGAATTTTGGTTTTGTTTTAGTAGCGACTATGATTATTGTTTGACTGTGACTGCATTGCATTTGTGGCCATTGGCCAAAGATACTTGATATAGGAAGCTTTGGTTCGTACGTTTCACCCACAGTACACATATCAATATGTGTACTGTGCGTTTCACCCTCCCATAAAACACAATAGGGGTGTTTACATGAAACAACATCTTGTCAAACATTGTTGACAGCCACCGATGTTTGATCACACTGGGGCCACTGATCTCTATAATACACTGGATAGTGTATTCCTTATAAAGTATAACAGTTTCTTTGCTTCCATTTGAAGATGACAATTAGGTGGTCGGCTTCATAATTTGACGTCTGAATTACACAAAAAAAAAAGTATTTTCCAGATAGGGATGAGCGATGCATCAAAAAACATCGATGTAAACATCGATTTTAAAATCGAAGACCCAACATCGATGTCAATAAAAATCGAACCGAAAACATCGATGCTACTTAACATCGATGTTTTTTTCAGTTATTTTTGTTTACTTTTTTTGATTGTCTAAAGTACAAAATGTATTTTTGCTTTCAAAATTTCTGGTGCCGGCCATTTTTTCTTAAATTTTTTAAAATCGATTTAAGTTCTTATCAAATTAAATATAAGAAGTCATAAACAAGGTATTTCAACTTTAAATATCGATTTGCAAAATTATGATGCACAGAAGCTCGTGGGCTAAGACTGCGTGTAAGCGGTGTCAATGATTTTAATGGGTGAAAATCGATGTTAAAATATGTATTTTGCACAAATGAATACCAAAAAATTTAATAAAATCAATATTGCAAGGCAATTCATGGGTTAAGCTGTTAAGTGTGCCCTCTTTGAAAACCGATATTTCAAAATCTTGTTTCACAGGAAGGTGTGCGCAAGAACTTGCATGGTGTAAACTGCGTGTTTCTGACCATCGATAATATAAATTTGTGAAAATCGATTAATTATGTATAGTTTAAAAGACGTCTTGCTGAGCATCGATGATATTAATGCTTGAATACCGATGTTAAAATATTTATTTTGCACAAATGAACACAAAACAAATTTGATGGAAGCAAAATTGATAGACACTTCATGTGTAAACTTTTATCTGTGCCTCTTTGCACATCGAAAGTCTCGTTGTGGTTCTGAATTTTTCAGTTCGGTTGGGGAGAACCTTTGATATTTTCCTTTTTCAAAAATTCCAAATGTGAAAGATGCCTTAAGAACTATGAAAGTCACTCCATCTACATTTTACTATCAGAATCAATCATTTTCGTACTAACTTTTTGTTTATTTTTTAGGCCGATGCTTTGGATGTTAATATCGATGTTGCAAAACATCGAAATCTTTATTATCGATATTTTGCTAATATCGATAATAATCGCTCATCCCTATTTCCAGATGCCAATCTGAAGAAAGGGAAACAGACCATGATATGAAAATAAAAACATTGGTGGAAGTTTGTTTTATTATTTTTTATCTTTGAGTTATTCACTGTGTGCATTTGGTGTATTTTTTTTAGTATAATTACCTAGTGGAATGAGATAAATCATTGCAGTTTGCAAACAAGTTGAGCAAAACAGCTATTATGATATATGAATAATTATGATGAGGAGGATGCGATTGCATATTCGGCTTTTTTTATGATTTTACCTCCTTGTCGCACTCTTTACGTTTGTTATTCCGTTTCATTTGACGATTAGTGAATGAAATGAAATTACGAACACAACAAATGTTAGCAAACAGATCTCGGGGGTTGAAACGAACGGAGATTTGATCTATTTTTAATGGATTATCTTTGTATTACATGTTATACTGGTATACAAAAAAGTGGTCAGCTTCATAATATAACAATTCTTCAAATGGAAGCAATTTTTTGTATCGATACACTATCCAGTGTAGTATAGAGATCAGTGACTGGGGCCTATTTCTGCACTACTACATCAGCTACAATAGGCGTTTTCCTTTGGAGGTGCCAGTTTTTTTCAATGGAACACATCAAACTGCTTCCCCATGTAAAATGTATCTACTCGCACATGAGAGCATGTGCAGTTGGTAGTACCAGATTATGGTTTTCATCTACTCACAAGTACTTTGCCACCTCCAAAGGAAAACGGCTAATGTAGTAGTATAACAGTTGCAATACATCATTTTTGTTTCAAACATACATTGGTTTTTCAGGTGTAGCACATCAATGTAGCTTTGGAGAATCGATTGGAAGTATTGGAAAAATGTATGATTCTGTTTCACAGCTTTATTGGAATCTTTCAACGAAATTAGGGTCTTCCATATTAAAAATTGATGCGTTATAAATATATTTTCGGTCTTCTTTCAATAAGGGTATTCATCTGTCAAATTTTCCATACAAATTGTGACAGAATTACGAAGTTTGAAACTTTACAATACTAACTACGACTTGCATGAGTACTTGATTATATGCTGAATTCAAAATTATTGGCGAAAATATTTATGTCAAAATCCATTTATTTTTATTTATTTTAAATTATTTATTTGTGTCTTCAAAAATTGAAAATAACTCACTTCCAAAAAAAACAAATAATATAAATGTCAAAAAAACAACATCCATTTGATCAACGAGCTACATCCTACAATGAGCTGCACATCCAATACATCAACGAGCTACATCATACAATACTTCCAGTTGTAGTAACGAAACAGAAAAATTTAATTGATGTAGTTGAAGGAGAGTGCTGTAAGATGTAGTTGATGTAGCTGGTGTAGTAGTGGAGAAATAGGCCCCTGATCTCTATAGGGCCATACATAGTCCCCTATTACACGATGATTCTTTGCGTCTGACTCTTGTCAAAATTCAATGAGTGCGAAGGTGAAATCCGATGCTTTTTCTCCTTCGCACTCATGAAAATTCGAAAAGAGTCAGACGCAAAGAATCATCGTGTAATAGAGGTCATACGAACAATATTCATTTGTCCAGTTTATATTGCTGAGGGCTCAGAGAATTTCCCCAGTTTTGCTGTCAAATACTAAGTACAAAAAATGTTTGCTCCGTCAGCTCAGTGAGCGCTCATGAAATATAAACTGATCAATTGACAATAATTATTGAAGATATTATCTGTCAAAAAACATTGATGCAATATTGGCACAACACTTATCAATTGACAATAATTTTACTTGAAATTGTATAAATTGGCTGCGAGTGTGTTGCACAAAATTGGGTAGTAAATAAGTGTTGTTCTTTGAAATGCGCGAGAATTAAATTGAAAATCCAACTTTTCTTTTTATTTTGTTTTATTTTTACCACCGACTACACAACACAAACGTCAACATGGCCAACAAATGACATTTACATTGAAGAAAACCAAATCGATTTTGTTTCTCATCAATGTCGTCAATGTTCATTGACAATGACATTGAGGAGCATATGAACCAGAGAATATCAAATAAAGAAGCCAATCCTTCGTAGGTTTCACCCCCCAAAACCCATTTGTTTACATTGTTGTATTTGTAATTTCATTTCGTGTCGAAGAAATAGATGTGAATTGCAACAACAACAAGACCTGAATGATGTGCTGAATGACTAGTTGATTCTATGTGTGCGTTTTGCACTGCTTTTCACTAATACTTTGCAAATCTAATCATCACAGCTGTTCGTTTCAGCTTGCAGGCAAATCAAATTGACAGCCGAGGATTGGCTTCTTTATTTTATATTCTCTGATACGAACGATCAATACTCAGCGAAAAATGAATTTTTCACTGAATATTGACAGTAACCATTATCGTTTGTTGATCTAATAAATACTTTATTAATAGAGATCAGTGTTTGAGCATAATACTATGTTCTCACCAAAACGTAATCCGAGATTTCAGCCGAAATTTGAGATTTCAAACGAAATCTCCGCATTTCCCCATACAATTTTGAGATTTCGAAATGCAAGATTTCGCCGAAATCCCAACGAAATCTTGGTACTAATGCGAGATTGACAAATTGAACAAGTCTTTTTTTGTGTTCAGCGACTAATTTTCATGTTCGCTGAACATACAAAATGCAGCTGTCTCACAGCCAGCCAGATAACGGTTGTTGTTGAAAAATTAAAAGCATTTGAAAAGGAATACTTATTTGATGTGGTAAGTTATTTTGTATATTTAATTTTCTGTTCCAAATAAAAATATTAACTTTTGTTTTGCTAAACAGATTATGGCAGAGAAAAAAAAGTATAAGACCAGAGTCAACTGGACCCAAATGAACGAAGACTTCCTTGTGGAACTTTGGGAGGAGAAAATATCGGATCTTCGGGGTGTAAGGAAAAATACCCACATTTACAAGGAAATGTCCTTAGCATTTGAGAAGAGAAATGTTTTCCTTGCTCCTGAGGAAATAAAAATTAAAATTCATAATTTGACAAACAAATACAGGTGACTTATTAGTGTTACTAAAAGACTGAACTTTAAATTGATATTTATATATCCAATTTTCCAGAAAAGAAAAAAAGGATATTGGGCCTTCGGGTGGATCCCCATCTACTTGGCCTTTGTTTAACAGGATACACGCCATTATTGGAGGCTTGCGAATTCACAATCTGGATGCGGTAGTCACAGACAGCATAACAACAGAAAGTAAATTTGGTTTATTTTTGTTTAACAGTTTTAATTAAACAAATTATGTACATTATATTTTAAGGTGAACAAGATATAATCTATAATGATATGTCTTCTTCTGTATCCATTGCTGGCGAATGGTTCCTCGACGAGCCTATAGAAGAAGTCCCAGAAGCAGTACTAGTTGAAGAAACAGCATTTCTGTCACCCAGGCCTGCAAAGAAGCAAAAGAAAGAGTCACTTAAAACCAGTCTTTCTTCGGAACTAAGAGCAGCAGATGAATGTATTCAAAATCATCTGCAAGAAATGATAAAATCAGATTTGGAATTTTTGAAGGTGGAACATGAGCGCAATGAAATATTTACTAGGTATGTAACATCTTCGGAGAAATTCCAAAATGATGTAATTAACTTATTGAGCAAATAAAGATATGGTAAAGATCTACCATTTTATGTTAATTTTTTAAGTTTACCTTCTAAATATGTTGCTAAAGCTGTTCTTATAGCTTCCGCAGAAGGTTCGCCGTCATTTATTATGGAAGTGTGCTCCGGTTGCTCCCTGCTGGTTTCGTTTTGATTTTGCAACAACAACCAGGTAATGTTTATGTCATCATTGCGTGTATTCAAAAAGTTGTGCAATACACAACAAGCTTTAATAATTGAAGAGGTGTGGTCAATCCGGTTGTCGAGCCCTTTTCCAATCCTCCTGAATCTAGCTTTCAAATGCCCAAAAGCATTTTCTACAACTCTGCGGCATTTCGATAAGGCATAGTTGAAATTTTTTTCTTTGGCTGTAGCTGTCGCGTTAAATGCATATGGTTTCATGAGGATGTCTGAAAATCGGAATGCAGAATCTCCAAGCAGGAGTACCGGAACTTTAACGCCACATATTTCTTTCGACATTTCCTTTAGAATTGGCTTCAGATGTTCTGCCTTAACAGATGAGTTCTCAAAGATTTGAGAATCGTTGCACCGTCCTGGACTTCCAACACTGATGTAAAGGAATCGGTACCTTTTTTAAATAAACAATTTAGACTCTTGTTACGATTTGATGTGATACTTTCTTAATAATAATGTATATAATAAGGGTATTCATACCAATACGTGAAGTCGTCGCAAACATAGTAAATTTAAAATGAGTTGTAAAGTAAAGTTTTAACCTTCGTAAATCTGGACCAATTTGTATAAAAAACTGGACAGATGTACGCAGTTTAAAACTTTACTACGCTTACGACGACTTAACGCTGATGCATGAATACTTTTAGGCACCTATTATGACTTGTGATTCACCGAGTCGAACATTCGAATGTAGCTTTGTAGCATTACCGTTTGCAACTCACCTAAATTAATTTCGCCTTAAATGGCTTGAATTTAGAAAATTTGAATGTCACTCAATACCTTAAGCCTCTATCGCCGAAGTTGAACTTTAATTCTTGGTAAATTTGAACAAAATCGCATTTTTTATTCAATCGAGTTGATCGCAAGTCATAATTGATACCTAAATTTATTAAAACATTTTAAATAGTTTTCAATATTTTGGGAAAAGAAATTTGAAAATAGCTTTTTATCATGGAAGTTGCTTTATAAGATTTGTTTTTTTTTTGTTGGCTTAAGCCTAGTTTACAGTTCCCGTGCGCAAAAAAAAATCTATGCAAATATTCTCGCATGTCAAAAATAATTGAGGTGAAATGCAAAATTAATTGTTTGCATGATTGGTTTACAGCTTCATGCAAAAAAAAAAACAATGCTGTCATGGAATGTCATGCAAAACAATGGACCGGCAATTGATTTGCATGCGAAAAAGAGTGTGGTGAATAAAATATTTTTTTTTTGATGGTCGGTTTATACTTCCGAAAAAAAAAATATATTCACCTCAAGGCATTATTTGCATGCAAATGGTTTTCGCATCAAAAAATAATTATTTTCCATTTTTAGGCCTATAGCTTGTCAATTAAGGGTAAATTAATGACTCAATGGGTGGTTTAGGCCAAAGCAAACGTTTTTCGCCTTGAATATTATTCAACTTGGTGCGCAGAATAGGTGGAAAATCATTTTGAAAATTTTGATTTTTTTTTCGCATCGGAACTGTAAACTATGCTTTAAAGAAAAAATCCTCAAGAAAAAAATATCTAATCAATGAAGTTTCAATAGAGAAGTAACTCAAATTTATTTCTATTAACTTTTGTTATCTCCGGATACTGAGCGTATTCTTAAAACTATCTCCAAGGTTAGGATACGTTATAGCTTCTTCATCGTATGTTGTGTGATAGTCTTCACGTGATGGAATCTAGGGCTTTGGCTACTTTTTTAGCGCATTTTGTCTGTAGCAACAACTTAACGTACTTTGTACTTGCGATCCAATTGCAACTAAAGCTGATAGTTATATAAGATGTAAGTTCAACTATACCTTGTAAACAATGCAACAATGTTTAAAGTCATCCACAAAGTATAGTTGAAATCACACTATCGTTAATAGTGTGAACTATAGTGATAGATGGTTTTAATTTCCATTTTTAATTCATTTTTATTTTTGCATTCTCTTATAACTAACTTATAGCCTACTTATCAATATCTTACCACTAAAACTTACAGGCCCCATGCGGGTGCTTGCAGTTAAACTATAATAACAAAGTTATATTGCCTTTCGGCCTAAAAACTATATTAATTATCAAATGCATATTGGTTTTATTTTTCCCAAGAAGATTTGAAAACAAACTTGGTTTCATTTTTGTATATAAAACTTTCAAACTACATACAACTATACTAAAACTAATTAAAACTACTTAAAACTAGAACAGCCACACCAAGAAAATGGTTTTATTTGTCATTAAGTTGTTAAAATACAGCAAAAAATATTTGTTTTCCATTACAAAAATGTAAAAGAACAAACCTCTTAACCAAACTAACGGTACAATTATTCACAAAATGCTGTTCATTCTCTTGATGCTGTACTGCTATTGACTTTCCTTACTTTCTAAAAACTTGTTTTCGGTCAAATGCAAAACATCTCAATATCACAGTTCACATTAAAGTATTTTCATCGGTAGGTTGCTATGAAGTAGGTACAATTAATGTATGGGTAATGATTATTAATCATCTATTTCCGCATCCATCGGAGTTTAATTAAATATCAATGCTCTTGAAGGCTCCCCCGTATCATCTAAGGACCTAAGAAATAAAATTTGGTCTTTAAAAAGCATTGCCTTAAAGTATGATCAATTCATATTACTTCAATGATATATGTATTATGTAGGTACCTATACACAACAAAGCACAAAATAATACATTTTATGAAACTAAATAAAACAATATGACTCACCTTTTCCTTCTTTTGTATGTCTGGATTGATGCTTTTTAAAGTAGGTATTATTTTAATTTCCGTTATCTTTATTTTATTTATCACTGGCTTAACAACAACTGGATACGAAAAATGCAAGCCTTTTGACGACCCGTTGCTAAGGTTGGTTTAGTATTTGTTTGTTAAAAAAAAATGATTTTATTGCAACTAGCTAGACAGTCTTGGCTCGTGTGGCTTCAGGATTACTGCTGGAGTATACTATAATTATATTAGTTGCCAAAGAGTAAATACTATGGCTGTGCGATGGTTCGAATGATTCGAGGAGGTGGTTATGCTGGCCACACAGCAAAATCAGAATCGTAAATAAAATTGACATTACCACTCCATATCAGCTGATGTTTAGATTGGGAAGATTACGAATCCTGGGCCCTTATCGCGTGAAACCAAATCGATCGCTAAAATAAATGACTGTCGTTTTCACCATTGCTCTCTCTATAGTTCCCTATAATTATGATAGAGATAATAATTGAATATGAAGAAAATTTGAAAAAAGTTTTAACTTTGAATTATGATAGAGATAGCTATCGTCAAAACGACTATCAAAATGACTATAAGCTTAGCCGATTCCACCCCTGTATCACGACGAAATTTTGAAGTTGTTGATGTTTCAATCTGTTTTGAGGCACCTCAAAGTTAATGAAGCAAACACGATGAGACAAACCAGTCCAGACTCAGTCTTTCCAATATTAAAATCAAGAAGTAAAATGGAAAATATAGTTAACAATTAGATACAGTAAAAGTGATGTGTAAGAAAAACTCTTTACTCTTAACGTGAACTAGAATAGTGAAGAGCCCTTGGACAATTTAATATTCTATATGATTTGTAAAGAGTTTACCGTATAGTCTATAGACAAAAACCACTTTATTTTAAAAGCTTTCAAACGAATACTCATTTTCGTGGTAGTTGAGTTATTAGATCAGTAAGTTCTTTTATAAAAGCCATCATATGACTTACCGATAGTCAACCACTGCTAAAAGAACCGTCGAGTACCAGCCTTTGTAGTTATAGTAGTCTAGTGCTTCCTCTGCAGGAGGCCGAACCTCAATGTGGCATCCATCTAAACAGAAACAAATTCAATATTTCTGGAGATATATGTTATGCAGTTAAGGCTTATTTTCTTATTTTACCTATAGCGCCGAAGCACTGTGGGAATCCTAATTTTTGGAATCCATTTATGTTTTCCGTTATTGTTGCTCGGGTAACCGGATAGCTCGACAGATGTATGTGTGCTAGTTTTTTCCACAGCTCCTCGCAAAATTCTTTTATGATGTTGCAAACTGTCGACTTTCCAACACCAAACAGATTTGCAATCGTCCTGTACTCACTTGAAGAACCAAGAGCGTACAGAGCTATTGCGACTTTTTTCTCGAATGGAACACATTTTCGGTAGTTGGTGTCCTGTTTCTTTAGGCTTTCCAAGTGTTTGCATAGTTCGTGGAAGTTTTCACGGTACATTCGAAAGTTTTCTTTGAAAAATTCGTCATTATTTTCGTCGACGTCTTTTTCCCAAAATGTACTTGTGCGCTTCTACATTTAATATAAATATATGTTCTTAAATACAATTTAAGAAATTATTCGCAAAACACTTACTTTGGTCCATACTGCCCTTGGACGCTGGTATCTTAAAAGTTTCTTGAGAATTCCATTTCTCTTCCGACGCAGCCTAATTAATTCGATAATCTTACGATTACGCAACCGGCGAAAGTACATTCGCTTGGTGCAGAGTACATTCATGAGCGTCTTCATGTCGTTTTGGGACTTAAAATTGTATATTTGTAATATTTCAATTCGATTCATTGCAGAAAACGATTTGATTTTTCGATTTTAAATATTTTACCACGGACAATTTCCAAATTCAATGACAAGTGACAGTTTGTGACGTACGAAATCTATAAACCGGTGTGAACACTTCTTTGAAATCTCGAAATCTTTTTTCTGAAATCTCGGATTTCATTTTGGTGGGAACATAGTATAACACGAAATCAACCATTACTCCCTGAACAGAATGCAAGACGAGCATGTCAAAAATGCTGTAGAAAAAGTTAAAAATTGTTCAACTCTTGCAGCTCCGACTGCAGCATTTTTGACAACTATTCCAGCTCCGACTTGCATTAGATTTGTTCGATGTTCCCTGCCCCAGGGCGCACTGGGGGATGTCATTCAAATGCCAAAAAACTGGGCGCTTCTCGGGCTTTGATTTCATATCGAACACCTCAGTGTTACTTTTGTATGATACAAATATTAAGGTGCTTAGGTACTATTTTGTGTAGCTTCAAAGGGGCGTATTCATAGTGAATTACTAAAGTCGTGATTTCTTGATCTATAGGTTAAGGCTTGTTGGTTAAATAAACACAGCTCTTATTCATAGTCAATTTCCCAGCTGTATTTAGTAGAACCCCAGGTTAAGGTTGTGTTCTACTACAATTTTACTTCAAATGATGACAGGTCAAAGAAAAACAAAAACAATACACTTATATTTCTGAAGTGTAAATTTTGTGTGGTCCTTCCTCATATTGCGTGTCAAAAAAAGTAAAACAAACAAAACTATTAAATAAAAAATCCAAAAAAAAGAAACTCGAACAAACATTCTATATTTTAGATAAACAACAAAGAACATATAAAACGTGAACGCCAGGAAAACTTGTCGCAACCAGAGACGGAACTTTTTTTGTTTTTCTATTCTTTTTTTTTTCTATTTTTCTTTTTCTTGATGGCACATTTTGCAGTTCGCTTAATAACTGAAACTCATATAAAATATCTATATCTTCTTAAATTGTGGTATCAATCGAGATTTTCCTGGATGATAAGTTTACGTAGCATTTATTTGATATAAATTACTTTTTCAGCTTTTAAATTCACAAAAAAAAAATCAAATTTGACATTTGGCTGTGATAATAACTACTTAAACAAAGCATTTCCTATGTTTAAAGTTAGACCACAGGTTTAGCCCTAAGCTTAGGTTTAAATTTGTTTATGAATAGCCTAAACTCTGGATTTGCTTAGTAACAACTTAGCAAGAGTTTAGCAAACATCTATGAATATGCCCCAAAATCTTTATGTAAGCACTATATCCATATTTTCCTTAGCATTCCATATAAATTAATAAAAAGTAACAAAATAGTATACAAAACATTTTCACATTTACCATTTACATATATCGTCATAAAAATTCGCAAAGTTAATGGGCCTTACTAATAATCAAATTTAGTGTTAAGCTTAAAAGAAAATCTCCAGATTTTAGAAAATCCGCATACCAATAACGAATTTAGTCTCCAGTTTAGTCGTTTGTAATATGTCAAAATTTAATACATGGAAATCAATGTTTAAAGTCGAACACTAAGGGCCAGTTTGTTCACAGTGGGTTAAATCAGCAATTAGATTATCACAGATTCTGTTAAACCCATGGTTATGAATCTGTGATAATCAGAAAGTGTTTGTTCACTGAATTTTCTGTTTGATTAATAAATCATAGTTTTTCCAATAATCTTTCCAGTTTCCAGTCTATCTGTCAAATCAATTGTCAGACGTATTCTGCCATTAACTTAGTTTAGTGTAAGTGAGCTTTCTAAAAAAAAACATTTTTGTGTACAAAAACAATCAGCGTCTTCAAATTTAATTTTTTGTTCGATTTACGATTATTTCCTGTTATATTACTATACAAAACTACCACGTGAAATTTGTTTTTATTTTAATATTGCTTTCTGTTTTGATTTTTTTGTTCCTGGAATTTTGTGTAATCTAGTGATGGGAATTTTTCTATACATATTTTATAATTAGGCACTTCTTTTTGGGTAATAAATAAAATAACTACAACTAGTAGTAAAATCTTGACAAATTGTTTGTTTTATTTTGCGAGATGAACGATACATGGTTTCTGTTTTTTAAAGTTCTTGTATAGATTTTGTTTTTCTTTTTTATACCTACGCTTTGGGAATAACCAATGATGAACAAACAAAATTCCAGGAAATCTTTGATTAAATCGTGCTAATCAGACAGAATCGGCGAATTAGTGATTTCTGCAATTAATGCCTAGTACGCAGATCGGGAAAAGACAAAATTTATCTCTACTATTCTAATCTCTACAAAAACTTTTTTAACTGCCACGCAAAAGTTTGAAGTTGGAGAGATAAAAAGAAATCTGTCATAATAAATGTATTCGTGTACAAATATAAAATTTGTTTGGAATCCCCCATTTATTTACTTAAGATTTAAGATAATACAGCGGCCGCACTATTGACCAATAAAATAAATGAAAATAAATAACGACTTCTCAACCCTATAAAAGATACATAATTTTTAAACTCATGATTATAAAGTTTAATTTTCTTAGATATCAATTAAAAGTAATTGAATTCCTGAACGAAGATTTGCCCAACAACAGCAGAGCCCCAGTTTGTAATTTGGATTTGATATTGAAATGGTTATCGCTCCGTTTCTATGATACCAATCCTTTGGTTTTGCTCAAAGGATTAGAGTATCTTAATTTGGTATTCCAATCGTTGGTTGAGAAGGAGTAGGTATTTTTTGGCCGAAAATGAAGGCAGTGCTTTTATTCCACATTTATTATTGAAGGTAATAGTTTTTAATTTCTTTTTTTTAGATAATATGAAAATACAGTGTTTAACAATTTCAGAATGGTGACCCCAAGGATACGGTGCGACATGGGGTTCGAACACTCCTTCGACAAATTGTTCTTGTTTATCCATTTAACAATAAAGCCTTGTCTATGTAATGGATGGCTTGAAGTCCAAAAATGCCCACAAGAGGACTAAATGTTTGGATGAGCTGGGGTATCTCATTGAAACTTATGGCCCAAGACCAAGACCAAGTCAACACCACCATTGGAAGTTACGAAAGTACAAAAAACATCAAGTGCAGCTGTAGAAATAAGGAGAATTCAAAAATGTATAAAATATAATTTATTTCATATATATTATAAAATTATTAAATATATTATATATTTATAATATACACTATACAAAAATTATTTATCACGGTTTTCTGTTTTGCTTTTTAGAACAGTTCATGTTATCTTAGTATTAATTTGGTACCAAAAACCGAACACAAAAGTATAGGAAACCAATTTAAAGACAACAGTGAAACATGAACGTGAAAGCATTATGGTTTGGGGAGTTATGGATGCAAATGGTGTCTGCAATCTTGTTTTTATTGAAACAATAATATGGAAAAACACAAAAATTTGCATATTTGCGTAAACATTTAAGGCCAGTATTGAAAGAATTGAGTGACTGAAATATTTCACACTGTTATAGGACGCTGACCGGAAGCATTGGTAAGAAAGTGGCTGTATAACATTTCAGTTGCCTCATCCACCACCATCCTCAGATCTCAACCCTGAACTCAAAAAAATATTAAAAAAATTATAATAAAAAAAAAGCAATAACTACTATTAAATTTTACCATCTATCTATTACAACAGTCATTCTAGAATATTACAAAAATAAAAAAAATAGCAAAAATTGTTCATCCATGATCGTAGCGTTCACGTATTTGAGGAAAGTAGTACTTGTTTACAACTTTTGGAAAAACATCATAACATAGTAAACACTGGGAAAATATTTTTGTTTATATTTTTTTCTGGAAAGGTCATAAGGCCTGCTATAACCAGTTGCAAGGTTATCCATTATTTACAGGACACCCTGTATATATTATTTATATTATATATTAAGGGTATTCATGAAACATCGTAAAGTCGTCGTAAACGTGGTAAAGTTTTAAACTTCGTAAATCTGTCAAATTTTTCATACAAATTGTGACAGAATTACGAAGTTTTAATCTTTACAACGTTTACGATGAGTTTACGCTGTTGTATGAATACCCATATTATATTAAGGGTATTCATACAACAGCGTAAAGTCGTCGTAAACGTTGTAAACTTTTAAACTTCGTAATTCTGTCACAATTTGTATGGAAAATTTGACAGATTTACGAAGTTTAAAACTTTACGATGTTTACGATGAGTTTACGCTGTTGAATGAATACCCTTATTATTTTCCAAATGTAGTAAAAATTGAAACTAGTTTAGTAAGATCCAAGCGCTCAATTTCAAATTTTTTTTAAAACAATTATTGATTCAAGCCTCACCCTTGCCCCGTGTCGAAATTCGACACCTCTCACTTCCCTCAAAAAATTAAAATTTTAAATATTTTTTTGTTATATATGCACAGCGATCGGAAGTGGTACTTAACTAAAATGGACCCACAGTGTGCAAGTTCATGATTATGCACACCTTCACGACTATGCCTTAGCAGATCCCTTTTTCATACTCAAATGCAAAGACGTTTAGGAATCTCGATTTATTCTCCCCTTCTCTCATAGCACTTTTTTCATGTCTGTTCTCGATTACGATTCACACTCTGTGCATATAAAAAAGCACACTTAAATTAATCGCTCATAGAGAAATTATTTTGTCCTCATTTCAAAGCGATTTAGAAAAACTAAACACAAAAATCTAACAAAAAAATATATATCAAAACTATATATCAAACGTATACTTGGACTTTTGAGCAGTGGTTTTAGTCTTTGCACTGCACCACTACACTCCTTCTGATGGGTTGTCGATTATGAATAAATATCCAGCACGCTTTGAAACAAAGAACGCAGTTTTATTAAAAGCCCACGGAATATCCACCATTACAATAATAAACCTGCATAACATGCTGGCAGCAGTGTCATAGCATACGTGGATTTGAATATATTCCGTCAATTGATAGATAGTAAGATGTCTTTGTCCCCCATGTCTTCATTGTATCCTTTTGAATATTTCATTCCAGGGGCCTTAAATCCACCATCACTTCGGTCTCACCTTCAGCAGTCCAATCATAAACAAGAATGTCAGCATGAGTACTGATGTCTTTAAGGAAATACTGTTTATAGTAAATCTCCATGTCAGCAAGATATGCATCCGTGAAAACTTTGGACTGAGACTCGTAGTCCAGAGTGCGAGCCTTGATGCGTTTCTGAAAGAAAAACAGCAAATACATCTTGAAGATGCTCGAGCTTTAAATGCTTTTTTTACCTTAATCACATCGACTCGACGGGGCAATCTAGGTAAATAACCAAATGTGGTTTCATCAAGTCATTGATGGTGTTTTGTTTATTTCGTGATAAACGCTGTGTGCTCCTTTCGAGATGTAGCCATTCTTGTGCATGGCCTCAAGGAATACGAAGTCCGAGTAGACACTGCGGTCCAATACAACAGCTTGTCCGGTAGATAGAATATGAGCGAGTGCATCAATGTATTGAGAAAAGCGAAGCATATTCGGTTCTGTGCTGCTAACGGATGGTTTGGGTTTCGCAAGAAATCCTTCTCATCGAAACTGCGGCACATCTCAGGAAGTTGGTCATCTAACTTTCGCATATCAAAGCCGTAATCATTAATAAATACACTGTCCATATTTGCGGGTGGAACGTACAAGCTGTCCAGCTCAGCTGCAATTTCTTTGGCTAATTTTGACTTGCCAGCTGCTACTGGGCCTTCAACACAGATCAATTTGGAGTTTTCGTCCATACGATGGCTTGTTGGCTTGGAATACTCCGTAGTTTTTTTCTTCATATGGAAATGGTTTGGCTTTGGGTATACGGGGTCCACCGCGCATTGATTTACTGGAGATGCTGCATGATTGGGTGATCGCTGGAAAGACTGTGATGTTGAGCAAGTTGTTATTATTAAAAATTATTTACTTACCTCTTGACTCGACAAAATAAAATAAAATGGGTGACAGTTCGGATAATCACTTTCACTCGCTTCTCAACTGGCTTCGAAAAAGGCAAGCCAGTTGACTAGCGAGTTGCAAATGTTTCTGTGTGTTAGTAACTCGCTAGCGAGTACTCGCTCGTGTGGCCTCCGGGTTACCTAAAATCACCATGAAACATATTTGCCATGTCTTTCATTAACGTTGGCTGTATTCATCCGTTTGCGCATTAAATCATTTAATTCCTCTGGAGGCTGTGTGAATGCCCATTTGAGTACATACTCGCAATTTCTGTTCATCGATTAGACGTTGATTCCTTGTGTTGTTAGGCGTGTCAGGAAAATGAGATCTGAGAGCCCTCAGCCATCTCAGTCTCGTGAACAGGATTCCTCAGAAATTTTGCTGTCAAATAATTGAGGAAAGAAAATATTGGATTCGCTTGCTCAGTTTCTGACACTGAGCCATCTGAGATCTTATTTTCCTGAACACGCCTGTTGATTGCCAGTAGGGGTGAGGTGTCAACATCTTCTTCTTTCTTCTTTGAAGCTGCAACCTTATCTCCACCCTTTGCCTGCGTTTGGTAACCTTCCCAAACAAAGAAAAAACAAAGTAGGTATTTTTGCAAAAATGTTGGTAATACTATCAGTAATTTAAGCTGGTCAAATGGCTTTATAATCTCTTAACTTAATACATTTGATGTACTAACCTGTGCTGGAAGAGTACTTTCATCGATTTGAACGCTCTAAGCGTGCTTCACACTCTCGTGGTATTGTTGCTTTCTTAGGCGCTTCTTTTCGTAGTGGACTTCCTTTCGTTTCAGCTCTGCCTAGTGTTCAGGATCATCGGTATGCTGCAGTGGAAGATAATTAAAAATTCTCTCTGGGAATAATAACTCTATTTTTACATAGAGACGCATAACACGTTCAAAAGTTTCTTGAAGTTTTTTCCGTTTATCCCGCAGAACCTCTTCGTTCAATGGAGACGGTTGCATTACGTAGTATTCTATAGCGAGAGAGGCATTGGAAATATTTCAATGGGAATCGTCGTTTGATGAATGAAAACAACTTACCCATTTCATGAATTTTTTTTCCATTTTCTCCAGGATCTGTCCAGGACGACGCACGATGGGATATCATTCACAATCATAAAAAAAATTATAGGTAAACAATGCTAAACAAAACTTTGCGAATAATTCGCTTGGATTTCGCGTTGGTTCTGGAGAGCCTTTACTGTTTTTTGTATCTAAAACATTTAATGCAGTGTTTTTTAAATACATATTAGAAATTTTTTAAATTTTATAATGCTGCTGTCAAAATTTGTCCGGAAAAATAATGTTCCAATCATTATTTTTCCGGACAAATTTTGACAGCGGCATCATAAAATTTAAAAAATTAAGTGGAGACATTTTTATGCCTGTTTGGTAACTTGAAATCTTCACCAAGTTTCGTTAAACTTGGGTTTTTTCGTATGGGTTTTGACAGCAAATTGTGAAAATTTCACTTTGCCAAACACACCTTTAAGTCAAACGTCAAAATTTTGCGCGTGAACAGCGTACTGCTTGGAAAAAAATCGAAGACAAAATTTGTCCGGGGAAAAAAATTGTATGGGAGACAAAATTTTTCCCGATCTGCATACTAGGCTTAAAAAAATACGTCCCTGTTTCACAGAATCGCAGTTTGACATTAGTAGTATCCCAAATTAAAACCGAAAAACCATGTGCAAGTTTTCAATTAATTTATTAATTTTCTTAGTTTATTTAAAGTTTAATCATTTAAAATGTGTTACTTGATTAATGATTAATTAAATTATGATCAATTCACATCGCTTTCTTTGAGAAAAATATGATAAAACTCACTTGTGAAAGGAAATGATTCTTGTCCGCCACTGCTGTATATGTATGCGTGTGTTCCAAATCTACTCAATCTTGAAATCGGGAACAGAAAAAGACTCAGAAAACATTACTCGGAACCAGAGAATATGAAATAAAGAAGTCAATCCTCAGCTGTCAATTTGATTTGCCTACAAGCTGAAACGAACAGCTGATGTATTAGATTTGCAAAGTATTAGTGAAAAGCAGTGCAAAACGCACACATAGAATCAACTAGTCATTCAGCACATCATTCAGCACAGGTCTAGTTGTTGTTGCAATTCACATCTATTTCTTCGACACGAAATGAAATTACAAATACAACAATGTAAGCAAATGGGTTTTGGGGGGTGAAACGTACGAAGGATTGGCTTCTTTATTTGATATTCTCTGCTCGGAACAGCCAATAGGGCTTTTTAGCAAAAATTTCTAAATGTCAAACTCAGGACCTCGGCACAAATGACATTTAGGTAACACCCATTTTCATTTTTATTTCGGAGGCCAATACACTCCAATTCAACAGAATAAGCACATGGATTTTCGTAGTTGGTTTATTAATTTTTTTTCAAACATTGTGCATTGTCCGAGAATAAATATAAACAATAAAAACTATTTCAAAAAAAATTTTTTACTTCCATCCATCAACTTTTATTACCAGTTTCAATATTTCAGCTTATTCAGTTGACACAAAAAGACTGCATTTTCCTTATGGAAAGACTTTGATGAGAGTCGGAGGAAAAACAGCAGTACTTTTTTCTTTTCCCAGCATCATAAACAAACAATAAGGATAATCAAATGATTCATTAATGCACAATGTTAAGAAAAATGCAAAAAGTACCTTTGAAAATGTGTGTCCTTATTCATTTGAAGTGGAGTGTAACAGCAGTATTAATAAAAAACTGGTATCCGCTCCCTAACACACGTGTTAACTGGCACACGGATAGACAACTTGTCCGCTTGATAACTTTTCTTATTAAAAAAGATATAATATCTTTCCAGTATTTATCTCTTCACCAAATTCACCACTTCATCAAATTATGGTGATTTTCTAATACATGTGTCACATGTATGCACTGCCTTACGAAGTGTATACTGGTAGTAGTAAACGGTGCTATCATACGCGTGCGTGTATGTGTTAAGAAGTTATCCGTTCATTATACGTGGAATCTGGCTAGTTAAAGTTATCCGTACGTTAACACACGTCACAGACTATTACGCATTTGTTAATAAGAATAACTAGTTAACAGATGTATAGACGCTAGCACGTTGTTATCCGCCGTTTATTAATATGGGGGTAAATGTTTGGGTTTTTTTATTGGTAATTGCGTCTGTCAAACGTGCCGAGTTCTTGGCTGTCACTTTGACTTTGACAATTTGGTAGAGATCTCTATCGAAGGCTTTTGGAGTAGTAGTATGAGCTAAAATGGAGTGGAAAAAGAATACTCTGAACGTCCAATCGAAAACGGCTTAAGTGGAGGCAATCTCAAATCGGGTCCTTTTTCTTTATATGAAGCGGCCTGTCTTTATTATTATTTAGTCTATGATACTATTTTGTGCAGCTTCAAAATCTTCATGCCAGCACTAGATATCCATACATTTTCCTTAGCATTGTTTATATTAATACATAAATTAATAAAAAGTAACAAAGTAGTATACAAAATATTTCACATTTATTATTTCTATCGTCATAAAAATTCGCAAAGTTAATACTTTTCCTTTGACATTCAACTTTTACAAACAGCTGATTTCAATTTCGCAGCTCTGATTTCTTTCCCTGAGAGTAAAACAGTAAAGAGAATTTTTTAATATCCAGCTACCCTCAAGACACAACGAAAACCAGAAAAACCTCACTCACGCGTGAAACGTCAAATCTCATGGCCGAGCTTTGAACAGCGTTCATGTCGTGTTCAAAGTTGGTTTTCTTCGACACGTCGTCGACAAGACATGGATTTTTCGGGCTCCATTGGATTTTTATTAGACATGTTCATAGTCTTGGCATCGTTCATGGCAGGTGGAGCCAGCATGTAACATGCTGGCTCCACCTGCCATGAACGATGTCAAGACTGTGAACATGTTTAATAAAAATCCAATGGAGCCTGAAAATCCATGTCTTGTCGACGACATGTCGAAGAAAACAAACTTTTGAACAAGACATGAACGCTGTTCAAAGCTTGCCATGAGATTTGATGTTTCACGTGCGTGTGAGTTTTCTTCTGGTTTTCCTTGTATCTAGAGGTAGCTGGATATTAAAAAAGGTCTTTCTACTGTTATTTGGAGTCTAAAGGCCGTTTTCTATTGCAAAAAATAGAAGTAGTGGTGAGAGGGAAATTAAACGACATGACATGAATTGCCCAGCGAGAAAAAATCTGCTGATTGTTGATTGGATTGTGGTTGCGATGTTGGGCATCTGTATGCCCTGTGGAGTCGGGGTGTAAGCGAAGATACAAAAAACTGGGCTATGTTTTTTGTTTTTAATTTAAGCAATTTTTAATTAACGGTTTCGAGATTTGAAATGTCATGACGTGATTTAGCCAGGTGCAGATAGAAGCAGATGTTATGGCATACATACATAAATGACACGGGATAGACCACTGAATTTTGATTTCTGCTTTCTTGTTCTAGATAGCAGGGTTTATTAAACTAATATGAAATAAAACACAATTCTATTATTATTAATGTACGTATCTGATTTAAGCCATTGTTTTTGGGAATCTCAATTTTGTTTTTCGTTTCTTAGTTGAAAGTGGTATGAGTAACTAAAATAAGTTTTTCTTGTATACCTACGAACAAATGTTTTTTTTTATTCAAAAAGCAAAAAATTAAAAGAATTGAATGACTTTTACCATTTTTTTGCGTTCTTTACGTTGAAAAACACAAACAAATGTGTGGTTTAAAACATTTATTTTTTCTAGTTCTAGTTAATATAATATTTTATATATATCTGTTCGGTTCTTCTTTTTAGCTTTTTCAACTTTTTTATTTTCGAAATATTAGGAAATGCACTTATCGAACTTTTTCTTTCTTTTTTGTTAAAGAACAATATTAATTTTGCTTAGTTATTAATGTTAATATACCTACTATATTTTTATTTGCCTTTGGTTATCAGGTTCGTTTCATATTCTGTTTTTCTTCTTTTTTTTTATTAAGGAAGTATAATAAGTTATTATTTACTTATTTATTTTCAGAATTCTAAGCAGAAAACACTATGTACATATATAACATTTGCTTTTGTTTTAATTTCTTAATTTTCCTATAAATGATTCTATAATATGTAATTATAATATTTTAATAATAGTAATAAGAAAATGTGTATGTGTGTATTGCAAGGAAAATGAGGTCCGATAAAATTAAAAAACAAAATTCGGTGATTGTTTTTCATTTGAAAAATTATATTTTCTCATTTGCTTATTTGAATTTATTTTTAAATTTAGTTTTCGCTCTCAATTTCTTGTATTCAACTATCCATATTTGTTTTATTAAATTATCACAAGAAAATCCGAATCTTATTAATTGCTTTGTTGTTTTTTGATTAGGTATATAAATAAAGTCATTCTAACTAAATTTATTAAATTATTTATATGTAAGCAACATATTTAAGGTACAATTTTTTTTAACTCTGTTTCCTCCTCTTTGCACAAAATATATTTAAATATTAATAAAAAAAAAATATTATAACTTGAATTAATTTATGGGGTTTTCTTTTGGTAAATTCAGATTTTTATCCAAAAATTGATTTTTTTCGTCGCGAATGGTATACGATTTCAGATTGATTTTTCTTTTTAATTGTATTGGTGTATAATTTGTGTCTGTGAAGCTATAGCCATTCAGACATGTCAAACTGATGGCTTTCAATTCTTCTGGTGTGTAATGGTGTTAGTAAAAGAGGGGTAAATCTGCCGAAAAATCCAGATCTGCAAAATTGATTTTCGATCAAAAAAAAAATTGATTTTTTTGCCCATTGGAAGGCTTTTATTGCCAAATTCTTTGTTTTGACAGATCTGAAGGGGAAAAAAATCAATTTTTGTTACCAAAAGAAAACCCCATTAGTATTTTAATAAATTAATGTTCATCTAAGTCTAAAGGATCAACTAAAAAAATCAAAACTATAATTAAATTCGATAAAAATAAGAAAGACCTCTACAAAAGTAGTTTCCAAATTGCACTTTTGCCATTGTATATAAATTCTATAGTATTCTCATGAAGAAAAAAAGCTCGTGGCCATCTATGCGTCCAAATGTAATACTAATTTTTGTTAAGGGATCTCGGTAAGGCGATCACAGCGAACCTATCGACCAAATGTCTACCTACAAAATCGTGTTTCATGAGAATACTATAGATTGGATATACAATGCTTTTGCTAAAAATGGCTCGGAAACAAACCAAACCTAACACCTAGAATACATAAAAGTTTCCATAAAGACGTTAATCATAGGTGATCAGCAAACGACACTAACTTTACCATTTCCAAAAATTTAACGGTTTGCTGGAGACGAAACCGGCCCATGTAATTTAATTTATGATTTCCTTAAAACCTTAAAACTGCTTGTTCGTTGGTTTAGGAAACTGATGAAGAACACGACACAGAAGTTGATGAGCTTTGTCTACCATTTCATCGAGTTGAAAAAAGGATCATGTTCTTGACCTTTAGTTCTGATAATTCGTTGAGCTTATCAAAGAAAGCCTACCCTAATGATTGCGTCTTGTATGAGTGTTTTGCTTGCTTCCTTCATCCCTCGCAATTCTACTTAAAAAATTCTAGAGAAGTTGGGTAGCCGAAAAGCCGAAACACCACTCCAATTTGAGCCATTAGAAAAGATGTCGATGTCTCTCCTAAAGACGTTATCAACACAGCGCAGCGTGGACCTCGAAATATTAATTTAAAAGTTGCAGAATTCATTTGCAATATTTTCTTCCGATTTTCGAAAGTCATACAGACTTCGAATAGAAAAGACCTTCTGAATCGAACTTGATATATGTAAGAGGCTATGTGGTGCTTTTCTAAGTGAACCATCTTAAGTTTGGTGTTGTTTTACATTTTATTAAAGCCTGCAACTATAAAAAGTACATGAGGATCGGTAGTACTCCAGCGGTGTGGATCCACTGAATCATCTTAACAAAGAGTTTGGTTAGAAGTGTAAAAGGCTATCCCGGCCTTTTTAAACCCATCGCAGCTGATTTAAACCTGATCAAAGATGTGAACATTTCCTGACAAAAATAGTACCATATAACCCGCTTAAACAACTGCCTTCACCTCACATATCTCAAAAATCACCAGCATTTTATTCATGCTTAAAGGCTATGGAAAAGGGGGTATAAAACCACCCTATCTGACATACTTGATTGAAATAATATTTTTTCCAGGTTCAAAACTTTTTATCTTTGATTATGATTACTATCCGCTTTTTCTCTAGACCAACATCAGCTGTTTTCTCAATTGACCCCCAACAACCTCCGTTTCCATTCATTTAAACGACTGAAATTTCGCCATATTGTTTGCCATTTTGTACCTAACTTCGTCGTGAAACATGATCATGGTATAAACGACTAATATCGTAAAATGAAGACTTTTTTTCCGTTTGCAGTTAAACATACAATTCCATACCATAATTATAATAAAAAAAATTAACAAATGGAAAAGTTTTACAAAATTATTGTTTCTATGAATTTTAAAACTAAACGAATAAAAATGAATTCTTCAGGATTAAGTTACTGATTCTTTTGTTTTAATTTATTTATTTTCATGCTATAAGTATTAAAAATGTCTTTATATATTGTTTTTATTTTATTTTAGTTTCATTAACTTTTTTTTTTTGCCTTTGTTAAAAATTTTTTTTACAATATTTGTTTATATTTTTTATTTCATTTAACTTCCGATAGCTTTTAATGCAGTTAATAATTATCATTTCCTTTTTTTTCATCATTTACTAATAATTATTTTATATAATATAAAGCAAGCCTTAAAAAATCTTCTCTTCTATTTTTGCTTTTTTGATTCTCCGTGCAATATTGGGTTTAAAACTTATATAGGAGAATTTTTTTTCAAAATTAATTTCAATTATTCTTATAAACTTTGTGTGAGTCTCAGATTTTGTTTGTACTTTAGACATTTTAGCATTTTTTTTGGGATAAGTCATCTAGCCCAGTCAACAGAGACAACAATTATTTCCCATAAGTTAAAATTACAATGGTTCATGGGCGTGTAATGCAATTGTTTAGTGGCCCGGTTCTGAGAATATAAAGAACAAATGGAAGCGGTATGATCGATATACCAGAAACCAAATTATCAAATAACGAAATCTCACTTTTTTAAAAAAGGAGTTATATGTGAAACTATGAAAAAAGAATATTTTTCAGAAAAGTTTTGTAGGAAACAAAATTATGCCTACTGGGCTAAAAGTAAGGAAGTAATTAATGAGTGTATTCCCGCACGAAAGTAACGTTTCAAATTTTACTATTAGATCCTCCCGTGAAAAATCTGTTTCTATTGTGAAAAAAAATGTACACGAAACAAAATTCAAATGGAACCTCTATTCATGATTGCAACAAATTGCGAGAAAATCCTTGAGCTTTATTCATGATTGATGTCCATCTTGAAGCCTTCTTGGAGCATTCAGAATGGCAGTTCTGCTTTTGAACAGAAAAGATAATTCTTTTGAATTTAATGTCAGCTTTAAAGGCAGAAGGCTACTAGTTGACCAATCGAAAACGCCATTTTGAGTGATTATACCAATCGAAGCGAATCCAGAATGAGAAAAGCTTTCAAATCGAATGCTGCAATCAGGAAACATCAGAAACCACTGGGAAACTCGTGATAGACATGCGAACGAGCCAAATGGCCTCAAGAGCAAGAAATAAGTAGAATTCACCGGTTTCATCAAAGCCGCCAACGATAGGTGGTCAACAGCCGATACTTATTGTCGGTTTTCGAGAAATCTAGGCCAGATTATTCCAATACAAAAAATTATTATTACTTAGCAAGGCAGACCTCAGTTCTTCTTTTGATGTTTTGAATGATATCTTGAGTATGCCACTAAAAGAACATCCAAAAATTCATTCGCATTTCAGGATGGTTAAGGGAGGCACCTCTCATACATATCAGCTTCTTCTTCCTATCATACTAACTTCCTGTACCGCAGTGGATCATGGATCAATTGATATTTAGAGTGAGATGGTGCAGCTTGCCGAAGCTAATTACGTCCATTTATTTATATGAAAAATCCTAAAATGTCTAATAACCACCTTTAAAGTAATCTTTTATTTATTTTTATGTTTTAATATGCTTTTTTGCATAAATGTATGTTCCCTTGCAAAACTTGCATTTGTTGCATTTTTATTTTTTATTCAAGAGAATGACTTTTTTTTGTTGTATCTTAAATTGTATATAACGAGAATTTGGAAAGTAATTATTTTTCTTTATTTAAATATTTTCATTTGTATATATTCTTTTGTTAAAGTTCATTAGGAAAGTTAAATTTATTGGTATTTGTATCAATTATATTAAAACTATGTTTATGAGACAAAATTGATGACCGCTGTCTTGGAGGGAAGGGGGCACAGCGACTCTCACAACAAAATAAAAGTCAAAACAATAAAAAAATATATAAATATATAACTTAAAAGTAACTTTATTAAGACCCGTTTTCTCATTCGAATCCTACATACCTAATTTACACCCCTATTACGATTGTCAATTATCAAATCTTGTCTCACTCGACTTTAAGTTTTTTAGTTTATAAGATAATGCCAGAAGAAATTACTATTTTCCTTGTTTCTCATTGTCTCTTCATACAACTAAAAGCAGCAAGAAGGTCTAGGTATTACAGTATGTTGAAATTGAGTAAATTCGTTTGAGCTAACGGATCTTAGTGTGTTGTCCCTTGTTTTTCTTTCTTCTTCTATAAGTTACCAATAAAATATTTGCAATTGTTGCGATATCTCCAAATCTTCTAATTACATTTTTTTCAATTTTTAATCTAAATTGTGACGGTAACGCCTTAGACGAGCGCTATTTTCAAGTTTTGGTGCACCTGGAGGCGGTGTTATATCATTACGTATTGCCTCGGCAGCAGCAAGACTCAAATCTCTTGCCACCGTAGTATAAACATCAAATTCTTGACTATTTTCAAATTTACTATTAGTACCAACAAATGAATGATGATGGTGGTGGACTCCTGTTGTTGCAGTTGTTGTTGATGTTGTATCTATATCACTATTATTGCCATTGCGACTCATTAATAGCTGTGCTGTTGATGGAGGACAAATCTTGTTATTTGATGACTCAATCAAGTGATCAGACTTGTTATTCTGACGTTGTTGTTCAACGGCTGCTGTGCTGGCTGTTGCATGTTGTAAACTTCGATGCTGCTGCTGATTAAATGATTTCTCATCACTGTTATCAGATGAATGGTCATCAAATTGACCCAAAAGATGTGTTGGAATACTTTGAGTCCTTTATTATTATTTAGTTTGTTAAGTTCAAAATATAAATTCTTATTGAATAATTTTCATTGGTATTTACCTGCTAGTATTTCGAGATCTAGGACGTGCAAATCTTAAATTTAACTGAGATGGATCAGTGACATATTTTTCAGCTTGGCGACGTCTTCTTAGTCCTGGATTTTCCAGCAGTTTCAAAAGCAAGATTGTAAGTAAAAAAAGATTCCAAATTTGTTTTTTCTATATTTTTTTCTTTTAGAAAGAAGAAACTAAAGAACGCGGAGATAAACAAATTAAACTAAGAGAATTCTATACCTGTATCTCATCAAAATCAACATAACAAAAATGAAACTTTATTTATTTACAGCGAAAAAGGTGGGAGTTATAACAACAACAAAGGTGCAGATGTGGTTTTTTAATGAACACACACTTTTTGCGAATTTTACATTGACATTAGGTATGGAAGCCAACATAAGTTAAAAAAACGAGGAGATAAGTTCATTTAGATTTTGACACTGCAGTGCTTTTAACAGCTTTTGTATTCAAGACAAAAGTTTGAGGAGTGGAAAAAATAATATACAATTATAGGATTAATACGAACGAAGAAAAATTAAAGCATTTATTGATTTACATTTAAAAACTCAACACTAAAAAAAATCTATAAACCGTTTTCAAAATATTGAACCCTCAGTTTTTTTTATCTCGATATCCAATAAAACATAAGTAGTGTAGAAGCTGTCGTAGAAAAAAGTGATTGAAATCTCTTAAGCTGTTTACAAGAAATTAAACATAAGTTTTAAGTTACCAAACCAAATTTGGTAAGATACCAAACCTACCTATGTAATGGCCGGTGCAATTTTACGAGAGACTCTGTATTATCAAAAAATTAAAAAAAAAGTTACAGCCGATTTCTAGAAAATCTATTTTTTTAGTTCGTCTTTTTTGAGTCAGCTGGATGAAAACTGTTCATACCGTACTATCCTTGTTTAAATGCAAATCGATCAAACTGTTTTCGAAGTATTGAATAACATTTTTTGAAAATTTAAATTTTATAATTATTTAAACTGTATAGAACCTCCTGTTAAAAAAAGATAATAATACTTCGATTTACAAGAATTACGGATAAAAAGAAAAATAGCGCTTTTCTTTCCAAGAAGAACGAAAACAACATACTTCCGTCCAGCAAAAATTAAAAAAAAACACATAGGAACTTCAAATCGACACCCACTAAATTTTTATCGATTTCAAGGCCGCATATTACAGCATCAATAGAAACGAGGTGTATAGAGCAATATCTAGTTAGGTGCTCTTCCGCTTAATCGGTCCCACTTCTTACAATAAAAAAACATATACTTTTATGTTTATGTATGTATATGAATTTTGAAAGGCAATTTGTAATTTTATTAAAGTTGTTTTGTTTAAAAACATCTTTTTCTGCAAGTGTCATTTATATACAACATGGTTCCCATTTTCAATTTTGTGTTCTTTTAAAAAATTGCGCTAGAAAAGAGAATCAACTGTTGGGATAGTTTGAGATGTTTATGTTTGTGTTTAACTGTTTATTTGTATTAAATATTTAAATTGTTTAATTGATTTTTACTAAAATATTAGAAAGCATTCATGTTTCGAATAACTTTGAAAATTTTTGAATGAACCAACTAAATGAGGCCAAAAAAAAAGAGTTGTATTTCCGTGTTTGTTTTTGTTTTATTTAAATCTTCTAAAAGGATTTCAAATTCATGTTTTGTTTTGTATTCATTTTTTCGTTGAAGGCACTCAGAGTGCTTATTAGCATATAGACAAAAAATCATATATAAATATCATCTGTTTCGTTAACAAAAAAAAAATAATGATAATAAAGAAAATGAGGGATTATATAAAAAGAACTAAATTCATAAATTGACACCGGAGCACAATATGTTTGTGATGGCTGTGTCTTAAAACAAAAAGTCTCTTGATTTTCATCATTATTATCTCACCAACCTGGAGTCACATCCGCAAAATCAGGATTTTGATAGCCAATGAGAAAACCACCACCGCCACCACCATTACCACCACTTAAATTATTTCCCTCACCACCACCACCACCAACAACAACACCACTGTTATTGCCACCGCTTGTTCCAATAACAACATTTTGACTTGCAAATAAATTGACTGCAGCGGTAGCATCACAGCCAGCCCATGAAGCACATTTGGATAGGCGTAAATTGGGATTTAAAATTGGAATTTTACTAGCACCAAGTCCAATGCAACCATTTGCTGGCACTGGGGCTGCCAATGATGAGGAATCACCTTTTGTACCTGTTGATGTTGTTGTTGCCGTTGTTGTTTCAGTGATTGTTGTCGTTGTTGTGTGCACTGAATTAGAAGCAGCTATTTGTGTAGAATCATCTACAGCAGACGATGATGATAATCTTGGTTTTCTTCCCTTCAACTGTAATGCTGTTTTTATGAGATCATCTGCTGCAGCTCCAGTTCCAGCTTCATCATGTGGTCCATCATCAACTGTACTATCTGTGGTTGTATCATTTATATCACTACAACTAGGTGGTTGTATAACTTTGTATTTTTTTAATTTAAGTCCATCTGCTGGTGCTGGTGCTGCAGAATCACTACAACTGCTGCCCCCTATCACATGAGCTAAGCTCGAAGAAGTTATATTTTTGCTACTATTTGCTACTACTATTGATCGCTGACTATTATTACTTTTATTTACTTGTTGTTGTGCTGGTGGTGTTTTACTTAAATTTGCAGTGGATGTTGGGTGTTGTTGGTTAAACATTGAATTATTTACTGTGGCACCAGTTGTTGCTGCTAATGCATCATAATAAACAGATTCATCAGGATTTGGACTCTCTGTTTGATACAAAACAAATAATATACAGAATAATAAAGAAAAAGAAATGAAAATCTAATTACCTTGTGGAATAACTCGAATCTCTAAACGACCACTTACAGCACATCCGTCATCGTTGGTAGTTTCTTCACCACCACTATTAATACCACCAGTTGATATGGATGTGGCGGCAGCCACGCATTGATCCTGTTGTTGCTGTTGCTGAGTAGAAGGATACGATAGAGGAGGAGCAGGAAGAGGAGGAGGTTGTTGCTGTTGTTGTTGATTATTAGGCGTTGTTGTAGTTTGTGTTGTTGTTGTCTCAACTTTCCAAGGAATAAATTTAAGCTCACAATTCGATTGAAATATATTTGTTGACGATAAAAGTTTTATACTATCACCACTTAAAACTGTTGCAGCTCCTGTTCCTGCTCCTGCCACCTGGTCGTTGCCCTTAACTGGAAGATTCAATGTGCCATCAATTTGAAGTTCTTGAAATTCAGGAAATGCAACATTTGGAAGGCTGTTACGATGTTTCGATGCTAACAAACGGCCCCCATTACCATTATTGTTGTTATTATTGGCTTGATATTATTTTGATAAATTTATTATTATGTATTGAATTTATTTATACAAAAAGTTACCTGTTGTTGCTGCTGCTGAAGCAGCTGCATTAGCATCTGTTGCATTTGTAATATCTGAACAAATTTCACGAACGCATACATTTCGAGTGATATCCATGCGATAGATCTGGGAAAATTGTAAAATTATAATTGAAAATTTTTCATTTTGAATAAAGGAAATAAAAAAAAAGAAAACATGCAAAACATCAAAAGAAGAGAAAGCATACAAAAATATAAAAGGATATTTTTTTTTAAACACACATTACATTTTTCTTTTAATTATTAAAGCAACATTTATAATGAAATGAAAATGAACATTCTTAGATATTAATGTTAAATAGAGAAACACTGTTGGATTAAATGAGTAAGGTAAACATACAAAATGGTGAAATAAGGCTTTGTTGGTTTATTTTTCAGTTTAGAAATATTTTTTAAGTGAAACTTCTCTTTAGGCGCACGTTGAGTAAAATCGATTATACAATTTACATGTAATAAAACGTTGCATTTTTTATATCTTGGGTTCTACGGATCGGAACGTACTAAGGTTTAGGCCTTAAAATCCAAGAAAAAAAATAACAGGCTATGTTTTGTTGTTCAAACTGTTAGGTGTTAAAGGGTTGGGGAAGTCAAACCTTTTGGGGACGTTTAGTTTTTTTATTCTACTTAATGATAAAATTTGAAAAATACAGCTAGAAACAGTAGAAAGCCCACGGGGCACTTTTATGGTATTTTACAATTTTATGTGCCGTGAATGTAAATATTGCGTAGAAGTTTCTCTCTCTCTGTCTCCTGTGTAGTAACTTTCCTTTGAGTATTTACTTTTTTGTATATAAAGTAAAAATCCTTAAACATGATTTTTATTATAAGATGATTGATCATTTATTTCGATGCCTTCGAAAAAATAAAGTAAGGGGACGAATTTTTTTTTCGAACATAACTAGTGAAAAGAAATTGAGACAAAACACTGCTGCCGAGTAAGTTGTGGGTCTATAACTCTTTTCTATCTTCGAAAGAGTCTATGGCCACATTTAATATTCTCATGATCTGATCCGGATATGATCACGATAAATAAAATCGACAGGACCTTAGTGATAGGAGTGTTATATACCCGTCTTTTCTTGCCCTATGTTTGTTTATTTTTCGTGCATCTGTTGCGTCTTTTCTTTGCACTACTGAGGCATATTCACAATAGTAAATAGCATAGCCTCCAAGCCACCAGAGTGAAAACTAATTTTTGGATCATTGAAATAGATCCAAATAAAAAGCAGGATCCCATGTTTTTTTAATTACGTGTTAGAATTTGATCAGGATCAGATCATGTGGATAGTAAAATGCGGCTTATGACTTAAAGAATCACCGTGTAATTCTTTTCAAATATTCGAAGCAATTCGTTTATCGAAAATGAAAATCGAAGTTCGGGTGTTTCGATCTATTTCATCGTTTCACGTTTTAGTACACATCCATACATTAGATTGACCAGCAATTAAATTGAAAATTGTTTTCAAAATCTTCACTTCGATCATTTGAAAACTTGTAAACTGATTTGAAAAACTTGAAACAAATTAAAAAAAAAACTTTTCGTAAATTGAGAGGAACGCTGTTCAATATTTCACCACTATTCTAAATTCGATCTTTTTCCCAATAAATTCAAAATTGAACGTGAATAATTCGATAATATGATTTCGACATAATGAAATTTTTCACTAATAGCTTTGCAAAAAGTGAACTGAATAATTGGATATTGTATCATTTGTTATCGAAATTGTTATTGTTATTTATTTAACCGCCGATATTCGATCATTCATTTTCGAAAAATTGATATAAAATAATGATTTTTTTCACAAAAAAATTATCAATTTAGTGATTTTGTTTTTAATATTCTACAACTGTGAATGAAATGTGCCACATTTGCTCCAAATAACTTCTGAAACGTTGTCCGAACTTTTCTTTGTCTAAAATGAATTTTCTTCTCATTTTTGATATTAGTTAGAACAAAACTTTTTATTTTCCTAATGAAATTCCTTCATACCTCATTTCAACCATTTTGCCGGGTAGTGTTTTTATTTTAAAATTAATTGTTTTCTTTCGAAATTAAATTAAAAATTGAATAATAGGTTTGTCCTTACTGTATAATCGAATGCAGCCTGCTGTATGACAGGCGGCTCAAGATCCCTGCGCAATATATTACCCAACGCTGGCTCTGACCAACAATGAGGTAGTGACTCTTGCAAATTTGTATAGTTTTCAATACCGGCTATGTTAAGATTGCACCTGAGATATAATATATAATTTTTTTTGTAAAGTGTGTTAGCAAGATTTTTCTTTTTTTTTTGAAAATGAAAAGAGTTTTCTTAATTCCTTATAAAAGAAGTCTTAAGGAGTACTTTTCTTTGTCTTTGAATAGAAATTTGATTCAAAAACAAAAATACTTCTCAGAAAAATTTAAAAAAATTATATAAAGAAAAATGATTAAAATTTGAAAACATACTTTTTCCGTTTAGCGTCACGTTTTCGCGAGGTCGGTTGCTTACTGACTAAGTTTGGTTGTGATTGTGAGACTAAATGACTTTTACCTCGGTGATCAGGGCTCTGTAAGAAAAAAAACATACAAAAATAAAAAAAAAACAAAAGGAAGACAAACAAAAGCGGGGACATCATCACGAGGGGATATTTTAAGAAAAAAGAGGAACATAGAGTTTTTAGTGCAGAATATGTGTAGGATCAAAACCACAATTATTCACTCTTTTTACAATAATTTTGTTTCTTTAGATAGATTGCTGTTGTTATGGCTTACCTGTGGCTCTTGTTTCCACTCATTATCGGTGGTTTCTTCAGAATCGTCAAATTGACTCTTCCATTGTGAGGCTAGAGTCAAAGCGCCACCACCTTTAGTCATTTGTTGTAATGCCGATACATTCTCGTCATCTATCAATGCAAATTGTGTCACTGAGTGATCCCGAGTTGTACCACCACTAAGTCTTTGAGTTGAACCAGTTCCCGTACCAGGTGAGGGTCTGAGATTCGAACGACGACCTGAAACACAGCCGCCAGCACTGCTCGCATTCGTGGAGCCACCACCACCACCACCACCACCACCACCACCACCACCACCACCACCACCACCACCACCACCACCTCCGCCACCACCGGCACTTACACCACCGCCACCACCACTTGATCCACCACCTACTATACGACCACTAACAGCTGATTCACCGGCACTTTGATGATTTCGATTATTACGCAGATAATCAGAACTCTTATTGGCTTCGAAAGAGAACGGTAAGGCTTCATTATCTCGCGGAGAGCCAGTTTCAGAAGCTATCAATTCATGTACGCAACTAGGTGGGGCTGTGAGGACACGCAATCGCCCATAGGTTGACTTATCTTGGGACTTATGGCCTGCTGTTGCGCTCACATTATCATTCGCATGAGTTTCAGTTTCAGTTTGATCGATTTGCGATGTCGATCTTCGTGCTTTAGCAGGGCTACTAATTCCATTTGGATTTGCTGTTGTTGCAGCAACACCTCCTCCATCAGTCACTGTAGTTGCAGAATATGTTTTTTTCGGCAAAATATCACCGGTTAATGAACCACCACCACCGCCATTTCCAGGTGTTATTGGTGTAAAATTGTGCTGAAGATCTGTGGCTGGTATGCCAACCATGGAAGTTAGACCTTGGAATTTCGTAGATTTATTAGCAGCCGAATCAATTAAGGCATCAATTGGAACGCCTTGATGGAACTGAAACGAAAAGAAAATAAAAAAATCCGCTAAATAACTGGATTGTGTTGCAGCACGTACCATTGGCGGAAGGGAGGCCGAGTTATTTAGTTGCTGTTGTTGCTGTTGGATGTGAGTATTAGTCAACAGTTGCTGTTGATGTTGATTTTGTTGCAGCAGGACTGGATTTGAGGAAACATTTGGTAATGTTACTTGATTACTTGGTTTTAAGAGACCTGTATTTGCTGCAGCAGTTATATGCTGAGCCAGTGGATCATTGGAAATTATTGCTACTGCTGCGGCTGCGGCACTAACACCAACAACGTTCGGCATTATTTTCGAGTTCATCTGATGTTGTTGTTGTTGGTGGTGCTGCTGTTGTTGAATAATTTGTTGTTGGCAACTGTTATTCTGATTGAAGCCACCAGCATTTTGAATAATTTCATTATGTGGCGATGTTGTGGCATTACAATTTTTATCCACCTGTAGGAAATAATAAATAAATCAAGAGACAGTCCAATATAAGAGAGTAAGACAGAGAGAAGATTGTTGAACGACATTTTGGAGAATCTTCCACGACTTGACTTTTGCTTTTAGTTATTTTCTTTATCGTTGTGTGCTCAGAAAACGATTTAATATCAAGAAATATCGAAATATTTATGTTCATTATTATGTACACATTTATGTTTGTTTACCTTATCTTTAAGATGATTGGCAGGTTCAGTCGATGCTAAATGCGCAGTGTCAACTTCATTTCTTCTTCGTATCTGTAAAAAGAATGATTATATTTAAGATTTAAGATAGAACTCTAATGATATATTACAAAATTTCTTAATCAAAGTACCAAAACTTACATATTCAGTTCCGCTGGCATTTGAAGCAGCAACAGTCATTTGTGTAACATTTCCATGCACATATTCATTTTTGGTCTGCACTAAGACATTATTGACCTGAGAAGCAGATGTTGTACCCCCACCACCACTAAGTACATCAGTCTTCTCCCAGTCATATGGATCGGATTCTTTAACGCCACGTCTCTTCATGCAGCGTTCGAACAATGAGATCAGCATCTTTTCAAAAATAAAACAAAACAATACTTATATTATAAAAACTTCCAGACAAACAAAATTTACATTATAATCCGGTCGATCAGCATAAGTCAACGATTGAATGTGTTCTAGAAATTGCTTTAAATCGGATGGAAGATGTTTGAGTAAAGCCCGATGATCATATTTTTCTTTGGTAAGACCAACTTGTTCTTTGTCTTTGATCTTGCGCCATGGCAATTGCCCATTGACAAATTCGACTAGCATATAAAAAAGTGACCAGAGATCATCGTGTCGACCCATCTCACGATTTCGATGAGCATTTATCGAGGCATATCGTACAGTTCCACGAAAGCCAGCCGCTGCTCGAGGACATCTTACTTCTCCGGTTCCAGTGGTGTATTGACGCGCCAGACCGAAATCCAGCATATACACACGTCGACAATTGTAAGGCAATCGACCAATCGAAAAGTTACTCTATAAAATGAAGCCTTCAGCCTTTCAGATAAAATGGACAGTAAAAAAAATATTACCGGTTTGATATCACGATGCAAGAACCCAACTGAATGAATCGATTCGATAGCTTTGAGAATTTGTAATCCTAGGCGGAGTGTTGTGCTTAAAGAAAACGCTCCTCTAGGCTGGGCACGGCGCAATTCAGCCAAATTTTTACCCTGCAGTTGCATTACAACATAATTGAACCGATCATTTCGACCACAACCGATAAATCGACAGACATGCTCTTTGCCTTGGAGTTTTTTCAGGACAGCAACTTCCATTTTCAGGACTTGTTTCGGTTGTCTTGCTGATTCGACCTTTAAGGCAACCTGTTCACGGGTTATAAGATCTTGGCCTTCATAAATCTCACCGAAACCACCGCCGCCGATTTTTCGAACAACCTAAACAAAAAATGAAATAATTTATTAAACATATTTCAGTGCTCATAAATTTTCAAATAACAAAAAAAAAAATCATTTTTTTCTGAAATCTCTTCAAGCTCTATGAATTTGTTTGTCTTAACTCTAGTAATGCTACATTTCTTAAGCGTGCATATGTACAAATGTTTTGCATGAAAAATACATCAACAACGTTAGCTTACATACAAACGCTTATTTGACATCGGTGTATACATTTGCTTATGGACTAAAGCGGATTTCAAAATAGAGCTTCGAGTTTTCGGGAGTAGAATTAATAACTTATAAAATGAAAGAAAACTATAACTGTTATAAATTGCCTGATCGGAAACTCGATCACTGATTCATAGCCTACAGCCTACATATAAGTTTTCAGTTATGGAATTAACTTCAAATGTCAATTTATACAGATGCAAATTAGGCGGGATTTTTAAAACTCGAATTTTGATTAGTAGCCTATTGAATAGACCGGAAAATGAGAGCTATAAAGGAACAATTACGTGCAAGGGTTTTTATTATTGAATATGTTTGTTTGGCCCATAAGCATGCTTAAAACCAAAAATGCTACTAAATTCACCCATGCGTTTCTGAGAGAATGGTCACACTGGCCACTTTTTAGTATTTTTGGTATAACTCGAAAACTAAGCGGAATTTGACAATTTTACTTATAAAACTTTTTGTTCAAAATTAAATTTTCTATTGGAATGGATAGTTCAAAAAATTTTACGAAAAAATTTAAGCAGGAAAAATTAACAAAAACCAACTTAAAAAAAAATCAAAAAATCAAGGATATCTAAATTTTTTAATAAATTGTGCATAACTTTTTTTGAAGCAAAGATAGGGTCAAGACTTGCATAGACAAAACAAAGTAGAGACTAAAGGCCTTAATATGGCACGTTCAAAAATTAATATTTGTTCAAAATTGACAGAGTATTCCCATTAAAACCTTATCATTTCTTATAATTTTTCGCAGTTTTGGCCCGAAAGTCCCTTTTTCGGTACAATATGGCAAATTTCACTTTCGTAAAAATGTTCGAAATCAAAATTTTGATATAATATGACATTAGAACTATAGAGAATTTATAAAAAGGATGTAAGTTCGCAATTTCGTTTTTCGGCTGTTTTTAAATGCGTTCAGACCTACAGACCGAACGGCTGGTTCGATTAACATAAGATTTGGTATTAGGTGCTAGGAACGTTAAATTTGTCATAAAGTACCAAAAAATAGGCTTTCGGGCAAAAACTGCGGAAAATGATAAGAAATGGTAAAGTTTGAAAGACTATATCTCTGTCAATTTTTAAATAATATGGCTTTTTTAACATGTCATATTAAAGCCGTAAGACTCTAGTTTACTTTGTTCATGGATGTCTTGAGCGTATCTTTGCTCCGAAAAAAGTTATGCGCAGTTTAGAAAAAAATTTAAAAATCTTTGATTTTTCGATTTTTTTATGTTGGTGTTGTTTACTTTTCCTGCTTAAATTTTTTTAAGAAATTTTCCAAACTATCCATTTTGATAGCAAATTTAATTTTGAACAAAAAGTATTATAAGTAAAATTGTCAAATTCGGCTTAGTTTTCGAGTTATACCAAAAATACTGAAAAGTGGCCAGTGTGACCATTCTCTCAGAAACGCATGGGTGAATTTAGTAGCATTTTCGGTTTTAAGCATGCTTATGGGCCAAACAAACATATTCAATAATAAAAACCCTTGCATGTAATTGTTCCTTTTTAAAAGGTCTATTCAATAGGCTATAGGATAAATAAAGGAAACCGGGCATTACAGATAGGTTTTTTTAAAACATAAGAAAATATTTTGGAAAATATGAACTTTAGAAAGTCAAAAATCTGAAATAGTTTATTTTTGTGAGGCTTGGAGTTGATAAAATAAATCTTCATGATTTTTTTTATAAAACAATTTGCCAAGCCAACCAAGCAAATTTTTTGTCTAAAGGCTTTGTCAAACAAAGAGCGTTTTAAACGCCACGGTAAGATAATAAAAACCATTGGAGATCGATTTCTTTTTCGGGTTGAAAAGAATTTATAAAAAAAATCAATTTTGTATGTGATTGTGTGTTGGCCATCGACATATGAGTATAATTTAACGCGACGCTGTTAACGTCACGTTTCTTGAACGAATATTGGTTAAATCGTTTAACTAACGGGTCTTTTAGTATCATCTTCAACCTTTAATAAAAAAACAAGGTCGTCAGTAGGTGCGCGGATGTATTTTACGTACGATGGATAACATTTGTAATGGTGATTTGCATCTTCAGTTTTTTATTTAGCTCGCGCTAAATGTTGATTTCCGACCACTGTGCGACGCGGTGAATTCAACGCAGCGTTGAAAACGTTCTCTGTGTGACAGGTCTTACGCATGAAACTAGACTAACTAGACAAAAATCAACTACGGATACTTTTAAGCTTAAATAATTTGTTTATTACCTTCCATCGCTCTTTAACCACATGACCAGGTTGCAACAAATCTTCTGAAGTCATTTTAGTATTGAGGAAATTATTGTTTTGGTGATTTTGTTGGATATTATAGTTGTCGTTGTTATTGTAATTATTATGATGTTGATTGCTGTTGTTATTGTTGTTATTTCTTTCAACTTGTCCAGCTTGTCCCGGTGAGCCAACACGAAAAGTGACACGATTACGGACACCTAGTCTTCTTGGATTAGCGGGAAGTGTTGCAGAACGTTGCAAGGCATTTCCAGGTGGCTTTACATCATTTTCGTTGTTGTTTTGGTGTGTATCGAGACATTGGTTGTTGTTGTTATTGTTGTTAGTGGTTCCGGCATTATTGCCTCTCCTGTAAAACGCAACATTTTAACACCAAATTTTGACTTTTCAAATAATATTTTTTTTAATAAACCACAACATGTAGCAAAAGATTAGTGTTAAGTCATATCTAAAATTTTCATAACTTTATTTTGTACCGCCAATCAGTGAAACAGATTTGTTTGAGTGCTCAATGAAATAGTGTTCTATTAATTTATTGCTGTTAGTATTGTTCATTGAGAATATTCTGGTCTGTTCTGCGAGTACAACTGAGAGAATTTCTGTTCCAAAATATTCGTATTGCTATATTCTATATACATAAGGGTGGTCGTTATAATGTTGTTTTTTTTAGTTTTTATATTTGGATGGGCCTAGATCGGCTCTAAATGAAGAAAAAAAATCCCTAATTTGTTCAAATTTTTATTTTCATCCCCTATAGTCACTGTAGAGGTAAATTAAATGTTCCCCCCTTTCTTGTATACTAGGAAATTCGTGTAAAATCTGCCAAAAAATACAGAGCTAGGTGGGAAGTAGACAAGAAAAAATCCTATGGGAGGGGGTAATATCTCCCCAATTTAATAAAATAATTGCATAAAATAGAAAAAAAATAGTTAAAAAACAACGACAACACTAACAGTAATGTTTTCTAGCTTTTTGGAAAGCCACAAGTCTATTTTTATAGTTTATTTTCAAATAAAGTTCTTTGAATAGACAATTTCAGCAATAACTGTTTTCAAACCCAAAATTTTGAAAAAAAAAACTATTTTTTCCTCAAAATGCTTAGTTTGAAACAATTTTTTGCCAATAAATAAAAAAAAACTTAATTTCAACAGAAACCGTAGATTTAATATACCCCTACAGCGACAATAGGGGATGAAAATAAAAACCTGGGGGGGTCATTCCGTAATATTCAAAACGATAATCGTCAAAACGATAATCGTCAACACGATGATCGTCGACGATTTCGTCCACTTGTATTTGCTTTAAGTAACTCATCCACTATCGTGTCGTTAATCGTTTCAAATTTGAGAGCGCTTTTTATATTTCAGGAACTCTCAAACTGTACTTCAATTGTCAAACGTATAGTTAAGAATTGCAACAAAATTTAAGTTATTTATCGTAATATTTTTACAAATTAATATAAATCCAATACCTCAACATATATAGGGCAGTCACACAATCTCAAATTGGAATTTTAGTACAATTCATGAAAGAACATCCCGAATTGGCCAAAGGATATAAGCCAAACTCCGTGCAAGGCAAAAATGAAACAAATAAATTGTTAAATAATTGGCAGCAATAATAAATTCCGATGGGCTGTCCACGAAGAGCATTGCTTCAAGGTGTGGACAGATTACCAGTACCGCACCAAAAAAAAGGTCAGCCAAAATTTTTTGGCAAGGCAGAAAACGGGAGGCGGTCCTTTTGAAGAAGTCCCTATTTCTGAGGACGAAAAAAAATTATTTAACTTCAATTTGGTCAGCGGTATCCGGGAGTTCTGCCAAGGTTTTTGGAGATAAGGGATTTGATTTGCCTCTTAACTGGCTTCGTATTTGTATTAATTGTATTTGTTTCCAATTTTCGATTTCATTTTCACAATTTAAAATAAGAAAATTGCTATGCCGAAACATTATCACTTCAATTTGTCAGCAGATAACAGAAAAAAACAATAGCTGCGTTTTATTATCTCTGGGTCTGGGTCGTGGTTATCTTTTAACATGTATTACAAAAACAACATGAGATCTAGGTTTTTATCGAGGATAATTTCAATAAACAAGATAGAGGTTTTCACTCTGACCGGCAGAGGGCTATTTTCCATTGTAAATGATGTCAGCATTTTGTCAGCAGTGTTAGGAATAGAGTGGAAAAGAGGCAAGTGTTTACATGAAAAACAAATAAACATAAGACAAAAAGAGACTGATATAAAGCACAATTTTTGTAATAAAATGATATAGGTACTCAATTATTCAACTACAGTCACCTACAAACTTCAGAATTAATGCAAGACGATACCTATTTAGCTATCGTCTAAACGTTTTGACGATAGCGTTTTGACGATTATCGTCTTAGGCTCCGGCCACGCAATGAGCGACTGAGCGACGAGACGATGAGCGACGCAAAAAAAATAAAACACACGAAATCGTATGGAGGTGGCCACGTAAACTCTGAGCGACTGAGCGATTTTTTAAGCGACAGAGCGACGTCGCTCAGCGACGAAGTAATAAGATGGACAAAATAAACACAGAAAGTTTAATTTCAGCTCTCCAAAGCCGTCCAGTGCAAAACTTAAGAATAAATGGGTGTTTCCATCGTTACGGGTGTGACAGTGAGACATATTATATTAATTATTCACATACTATTCCCAATTTATAAATAATTACTTTACTATTCTATAGGACACCTGAAGCCCTTTTAAAAAAATAGTATACTAAAGTATGAAAAATTAGTGGTTCAGTTATAGGATGCAATTTGGTTGCGTTACGGGTGTGACCTTAGAAAACTGCTGATTTGCGATTAAGATATCTAATTTCCATGTGGTGTAAAATATTGCATGAAAAGTTTGTATCATTCTTTTGCAAATATTTACCTAGATAGTTGATCTTCAGTTTCAGTTAAGAAATGAGAACCAAAACTACGAAAAACTATACAAAATTTCTAATTGAAAACGTTACGGGTGCGACAGGTCATCGTTACGGGTGTGACCGAGCATGATTTGTATGCCTTAAAACAATATAATATACTATATTTTGACGGGAAATTGTTGTCATCGATGTATAATCATTTCTCACATGATATCAGAAACACTTTTTCTAGAAAAATGAAGTTTTTCTCACTGAAAAGTGAATAGTTTTGTCACTTCAATGAGATTTTTTCCATTTTCTTTTAAAATAGGGAAAACTTTCACTTAAAGCCGATTAAAATTATATTTAAAGTAGATTTTCTTAGAATTATATCCCTACGTCATGAATTTCATATCTAAAAGCAACAAAACTAAAATTGAGTTGAAAAACAGAATGATTATGATTTGAAATGCCAACCTGTTACGGGTGTGACATAGGCTTAAAATTTTAAATACGCGGTCAGTATTAATTTCAACGTCTTGAAATTTTGTCTGACAGTAGATCATAGTATTCTCCTTTTTTCCCCAAATTATCACATTGAAACAAATTTTTTTCTTCTAGTAATGAAACATAATTTTTTTTTGTTACGGGCGTGACACTAACCACTTTATGAATCAACTGCCTAAAAACTAAAATTGTATTTACTATTGAATAATTAAATGACACGAAAACGTGCTTAGAGTTTTTCATAAGGGCAAATAACCACCAGTTCTCAAATTTTGAAACAATTAATTATTGAAAATAGGGTTTTGAGCTTCTGATAACAAAAAGTGACTTTTGGAGACCTATTTTGCAAAGTGGTTCGAGCTGCGAAATTAGCGGCGTTAAAAAAAATTATTGATAATTTCACTTTTAAAATGAAACATGCAATCTTTTAAAACCGTCTAACGGTCGTTTTTTCAATTCTAAGTCATATTTTGTGATTTTTCGTAAAGGGTCGTTTTCTATGGAATCACCCAAATATAAAGATTAAAAAAATAAAAAAAAAAAAAAAATAATAACCTTAAACATAAAACCAGCCGTTGTTCTGGACTAACTGCTTTCTTTTGTTTTGTTAATTTTGGTCGAACTTTTTCCAGCAGCAAATCAAAAGATGGTACCGACGTACGACAATATTGCAAAAATCGATCTGGAGATCTGCGAAGATCTTTGATATAAATGGTGAAATTCACCATAATTTGCCCTTTCACGATTTATGGGGTGTACACCAAATCTACGTATTCTCGATCTTATTATAGATCTATAAATATGAACATGACTTTCAACGCGGTTCAGTAAATGGCCACCCATCGCTCAGATTCGTCGCTCAGCGACTCGTCGCTCAGTCGCCCAGTCGCTCGTCGCTCATTGCGTGGCCGAAGCCTTACGTGAAGCAAATAAGTCGCCGTTCACACGAAGAAACAAGTTGCTGGATATTTTGTTGACGTTTTCTTTTAATCTCCTTAAAAATCTCTTGTACCTTTCACACGAGGAAACAAATCTCCAGGCAATTTTTGAAATTTCCTTTGAAAGTCTATTGGTTGAACACACCTAAACCTAGATGTGAAAGGAAATGTCAAAAAATCTCCTCAAATCCTCGACCGGGGAGATTCTGTTTGCCCCTCTTTCCTCCTGCCCTTCTCACAAAGGAACTAAAAGTTGCTGGCAACTCAGTTTCCTCGTGTGAAAGGGCACTTAAGGAAACACTGAGCCAGTTTATATTTCTGAGATCTCAGAGGACTCAGAGGGCTCAGAAATATAAACAGGATTCCTCTTAAAAATTCCTCACTTTTCCTCTTAAAAAATGAGATTGAAATTTTTTGGATTCGCTTGCTCAGTTATTTTTTGTCGCAGTAAATTACATAGGAAGAAAAGAAAAAGAGAGTTGTTTTGACTTCTATGTGAAGAATTGTGTTTATATTTTATTCTCCTGCTCTATCAAAAAGCAGAGAAAAATTACTGAGCGCTCAATATAAACTGGCTAACTATCGTTCAAACTATATCGTCTGACGATAATCGAGTTACGGAATGACCCCCCTGAAAAAACGCGAATTTTTGTTTTTCATTTTGAACCGATTTAGGCCCATCTGAAACAGCCTTTTCTGCACTTGCTTGACTTTCGCGCAAATAACTGTATCACCTTTTTGCCTAATCTAAATTTTCTAAATTTGATATCACATCCCTCAATACCTCATTTTGACGCATGATATAATAAAGTCCCCAAAGTCAAAAAAAATCACGCAGTGCTTAAAAAAAAAAGTAAAGGAAGGGGAGGCTTTTTCTCGTGCGGATAATGGTTTTCCCGCAATTAGTTATCAAACGCGATTTTTCTCATTTTCAAGTTGTTTAATCCAACTTTTGTATCAAAAACACGTTATGGAGTATATTTTGTTTTCTTTATGCAAGTTCAATTATTGATATTCTAAAGAAAAATTAAATTTAATATTTTATTTATAAAGCTTATTTAAAGTTCTTAGCAAAAAAAAAAAAACAGATAAAAGGTAATCCTAGAAAATTCGAGTTTTTGCCTTTTGAGTAACACATAACTGTTTGGTATAAGCACAATGGTGTCCCGGGACACTACGCTGCCGTTGTGCGCAATGTTCTTAACGAGTTCTTCCCGGGCAGCGGATTGCTAGAAGAGGCCCTGTTAAGTGGCCGCCACGGTCACAAGATCTCAACCTGTTTGATTATTTCCTTGATAGATTCACCTTGAAAACGTCCTGCATGAGCATGACATACATTCCATGGAAAACTTAAATGCGTGAATTTAAGTTGCGTATCAAAGTATTACACCCGAAATGATTAAAACTCTATCGCAAGTATTATCGGGCGAGCTCAAATGTGTATCGAATAGCAGAGTGGGATCTTTGAACACCTTTTATACCTTACTGTGTTAAAATGCTGTATTTCTTGAATAACCTTTTGTTTTTATTTATATTTTTAGAACTTTAAATAAGGTTTATTGTGAACAAATTGTCATTTTTTGTATAAATATACATTGAACTTTCATAAAAAGAAAACAAAAATTATACTCAATAACGCTTATTTTTAATACTGATATAAAGGTTGGATAAAACAACTTGAAACTTGAAAATGAGAAAAATCGCGTTTGATAATTGATTGCGGGAGAACCGTTATCACCGTAATCCGAACAAGAAAAGTTGTAGTCCAAGTTTGAACGGTTGAATATTTTTGTTTGAATAAAAAAATCAAGAGTCCTCGGGGATTGGCAAAGAAAGAGCAAATTAAAAGAAACGGGCCGTGAAGTCATAAAAACTGTTGTTGTATATACATGATACATGATACATCCATAATATAACATAATAAACAACAATAAAACCAACCAAAAAAGAAGATTGCAAATTGTTAGGTAAATAGTTTATTCTGTAAATAGATTTTAAGAGTGGGGGAAAACACCAGTAAATAATTTATTTTGTAGATAGATTTTTAGAGTGGGGGAAACCCCTAGTATTTTTGTAAATAAACAATTTGTATAAATAGCATTAAGAATCAGATAATAACTCATTTTTTAAAAACACAAATAAAAGACTCATAATCATCTGCTGACGAGCTTAGACGAAAACGAATCGTGCATTTTGATGCTTGGATAAATAAGCGATTGAAGAGCTTAGACAATTCTCTAAAGTAGGGATATAATTTCATGGAGATCCTGAAACATTACACCGTCATAACTTTTAAAAGAAGCGAAAACGATAAAATTACCTCTTTAGTTTTTCAACTTTAAATGACCTCAAGAATCCATGAATTTTTTCTGCGGCGATGACTATGGAACACCCTGTATATGTGGCTGGGAATCAAATTGTTAAAAATCAACGAAAGATCACACTATAATGTCCTATATCTACAATAGCTACATAGCGAAAATTTTGTTCTTGAATTGTATGTTAAGTTCAAGTTGATTGAGAGAATATTTTTTGAGAAATTTAATTTCGAAGTCAAAACTTTGGGAACAAAAAAATAAAAATATTTTCTTTAATTTTACTTTTATTAAATTTTTTGATAAATAGGGTACGATTTTTTTTCAAGATTCAATGCTTTACTTAAGTCTTAGTCAAATACAAGCAATTGCATGCCAATAAGTACTTTAGTTTCTGAGATTCAAGAAAAAAGATACAAACTTTTTTTGGCGTTGCGTCAGATCCATTAGATCTGATTTTTGTCTTTAGTTTAAACTGTAAGATCCTACCAGGTAAAATTTAAACACTCTTTTTCAAACCCATCTGACGCTCACTCGGGTGTACCTCAGGGTAGTTATCTATGCTCTTTTCTATTTATTCGTGCTTTTATTTATTCAATTTCCTAGCACAAACTGTGCCGTATCTTTAGCTTCAAGGATTTGGGTGTTCAATTAAGCTCTAATTTAGAATTCACAGAACACATAAATTATATTGTTAAAAAAGCGAGCTCTATGCTGGGATTTCTATTTACTATACTACTTGTTGCTATAAATTTATTATTACCAAATCTTGAAAAGCTGTCTTCTGGAAAGTCTTGGGCCTACAGAAACGGTATTAAATTGAAGCTTAGGCAATCAACTTGAAATGAATGTTTAAAAATGTTGTCATTTTTTCGAAACCAGTCTTTTATTCTTATAAAATTGAAGACATACCTCTTCTATGAATCGAAAAAAAGAAAGATCTTGGCATTTTATTTGATCGAAAACTTAACTTTAACCTTCATACTGATTCCATAGTAGCTAAAGCAAAAATATGCTTAGATTTATTTCTAGGAATTCAAAGTAGTTTTCTGACCCTTATACTCTTAAATATCTCTTCGTTGCCTTTGTACGATCTGTTTTAGAATATTGTTCGGTACTATGTAGCCCTTCTATAAAACTAGTTCACAAATATAAATAATTCAAAAACGTTTTACTTGACTATTAGTTAATCCTGTACATTGGAACATTCGAATTCTCTCGTATGATTCACTATGTCTACATATCGTTTCCATTATTATTGTAAAATATATCTTAAGGAAAAATATCAACTGCCTATTTGTGAACAATTTCATAGAATGAATTATGGGTTAAATGAGCCTTTACAAAATGCTTAAGAGAAGCTAATTCTGTTTCAAGCCATATCGATTTTTATATTTATACTTATAAGAAATATATTTAAGGAACAGTTGTTATTAATTGTAGGTGACCTGAATGTTACTTAATGTATATAGTAAACTATTGTATCTAGTAGTCTTAAGGGGAGTATACAGTGTTGGACAAAGAATTACCACACATAAGTGAATCGGATTTTAATAAAGAAGATCTGTTTTTTTGCTATGTTCTTGGAATATAATTTATTGAAAACTCTTTAATTCAACAATGAAGAACTTAAATATATACAAAAACAAACAAAATAACAACAACAAAAAGTCCTTAAACAAAATTTTTTGGTGTAACATGTGGTGGTCACAGAATAAGCACAAGTACGAATTTAAATAATTTATCACTAAAACAAGTAGTTTTTTTCTAATATTTTGTTGGGTACCCTTTCTGCTTTAACACAGCCTTAGGTTAGGTTAGGTAGAAGGGCTGACAGTTGATCTCGTTACCGTCACACTTAGATCTATGTAGATCCGTTGTGATACCCTAGGAAATTGTATTCCACTTTATGTAAAAACCTATGTGTTCTGTTAGCAGTCAAGCCATTTAGAGGCGTTGATGAAATTCAGAAGGCTATTAGCCGAAGTTCCAGAAAGTTCCTCTAGGTCGTCATAGAAATGATTTCCTAGGTGTTTCTTCCTTAAATGACAGAGTGCTGGGCAGTGGCAAAGGAAGTGTAAGGTATCCTCATGTGCTTCTTCGTCACCGCATCCTCTGCAAAGGTCATCAGTACTGAGCCTCATTTTCTTTTTATGGTATCTCAGTAGGTTGTGTCCGGTGATTATGCTGACAAGGGAACGGAGATGTTTCTTGTCCATTTGCATTTTTGTTCGGCTTGACTTGAATCAAGCGACGAAGCCGTTCTCGCCAGCTCATCAGCTCTCTCGTTTCCCTGTACATCACTGTGACCGGGAACCCAGCAGAGTCTAATGTTATGCTGCATGCCAAGAACCCTTAGCTCTTCGCGACAGCAAGTCACAAGCTTCGAATGTATCTCGGTGGCAGAAATTGCTTTTATTGCTGCTTGGCTATCAATAAAGAGGGTGATATCAGCTCGTGGTAACACAGCCTTAAAACCACCGCGCTTTGCTGATCATTAATCCACTGCTTCGCCAGCCGGGAAGTGTATTTAGGATCATTATCATGCATGAATGTCCGATAATGGTAAATTATCGTCTCCAAATGGTTTTCCAAAATGCTCTTGTATTGACGCTGGTCCATTTTCTGCTCTACACTGCACCATGAAAACGCAGCCCAAACCATAATACACACACAAGCGTGTTTCATAGTTTTAACTGTGAAACGTGGATTAAGATCTTGCTTTGGTGGAAGCCAAACATGACGCTTTCCATCAAAGCACAATCGATTAAATTGCGACTCATCACTCCAAAAAATATTTTTCCAAAATGATAAGGGTTTGGATCCGTACTCTTACTCGAACTTAAGCCTGACTGTAATATTTTTTTTGACACCAGTGTTTTGTAGTGCGTTTTCATGGTACAGTGTGGAGCCTATTGTGAAAATAGAGCAGCAAATGGACGAGCATCAGTACAAAAGCATTTTGAAAAACCATATAGCAGACGATAATTTACCATTATCATGGACATTCTTGCATGATAATGATCCTAAATACATTTCCCGGCTGGTGAAGCAGTGGCTAAATGATCAGCAAATCAATCTTTTGCCTTGGCCTGTGCAGAGTCCTGACCTGAATCCCATAGAAAATCTATGGAACGATGTTGAATATCAGGTTGGACTAAGGAACTAAAGGAATCTAGCAGAGCTTTGGGAGGCAATTAGGAATGGCTGGAACAGCACTCCTATTCATCAATGCCAGCACCTAGAGGCGAGTATTCCTCGGCGGTTTAAGGGTACCCAACACAATATTAGAAAAAAACTACTTGTTTTAGTGATAGATTATTTAATTTCGTACTTGTGCTAATTCTGTGACCACCACATGTTACACCAAAAAATTTTGTTTAAGGATTTTTGTATTGATTTTGTTTTGTATATATTTAAGTTCTTCAGCGTTGAATTAAAGAGTTTTCAATAAATTATGTTCCAAGAACAAAGCAAAAATACAGATTTTCCTTATTAAAATCCGATTCACTAATGTGTGCGTATTCTCTGTCCAACACTGTATGTAAATGTATTATCTGTTTGATGAAATAAATAAATGAATAAATAAATAAATCGACCATTACTGAAAATAACGCGAACATTTTGAGTTTTTTTGAATACTTACTTTTTTTTACCTAAATTTTGACTCTGAAATTGAATTTCTCAAAAACTATTCACTCAATCAACTTGAACTAAAAATAAAATTCAAGAACAGAATTGTAGATTTCTTAAAAGATATAAGATATATAGATTATGGTATGATCTTTCGTTGATTTTTAACTATTTTTACCAGCCACGTCAAAATGCCTTCACGCCTATATATGAACATGTATGCCTATAACTAAAAAAAGGGATCAGGTACGATTTTGGGATTTAAAAATTCAGAATCCTGAGAACATTTGCAACAAATCTGCATCATTACTTTTGTGATAGATTTTAGTGGAACCTGTTGCGTATTGAAGACCACCGTGATTTAATAAATATTCGGAAGGTCTACAAATTTCAATAAACTAACAAAAATAAATTGACAGCCTTACCTATTAAATAAAAAAAATATGTGTACACTTACATACGGTTCACGATTTTGAACAATATACAAAAGATTTGAGTAATTTAATTTCATATAAAAGCAGGATTTATAATGGTCGATCGACTCAGAAGCAAGAACAGAGTTAGCCTTCACATCAAAAATCAATAAATCAATTTGGTGGCGCAACAGGTCGTGAACTTACAACTCCCAACCATTCTTGTGTGCGTGTTTTTGGCAGGAATGGAGCAGACCTACAATTTTTTGCCGAACGGCTAGATGAGAATCACTTATTCATGACAACATAAACTCTTGGAGGATTTGTCAGTTGTTGAAAAAACATTTGTTTTAAGGTGGTAGCGGCTGAGAATTGAACCCAGACCTTCGGCATGACAGTTCAACGCAATAACTATTATGCCACGAGGTACTACTCACATCAAAAATATAATTTTTTGCAAAGTAGGTACGACACGGCAGGCTAAGCTAGTAATGTCATCTCCATAGGAATATCATTAGATCCTAAAAATCCAGAACCCGGAGACTTGCTAACATTAACCGATGTAAAAAAGCGTACATTTTAGGCAGATCTAGAGTCAAGCAGTGACATAATTGCGAAAATTATAATCCGCATCGAGATCAGTAACATCATTGAAAAAGGAAGAAGAAAAATAGAAAAATATATTTACGGTAAAGTTTAGCTCGTATGTACATTCTTCTGGGCCCTGTTTCATAATAGAGCTAATACTATTAGCTCACAAGTACAAGTTTACAAACTACAAAGTACAACCATTAATAGCTAATAATTAATAATAATGAGAGCGACTTTCCAAATATTACTAGTGATATTATACAAACTTAAAAGTACAAAAGTACAGCGCTGTTTGGGTTTTAGTCTTATATCGTTTTCCATTGGACATCCAGAAGCATTCCGAAGCGTCCAGAAGTCTTCTGAAACCATTCCATTGACACAAAAATTCTCTTCTGACGATTCTGAGAAGAGAATTTCGCTTCTAAATAACAACTCATTTAACGTTTTAAAATAAATGTTTTTGTCTCAACAAGGAAGAAGGTGGATATTATCAATAAAAAAAGAGGTTTTCACTAATATGTGGAAATTACAAGCTACCTGAAACTTGTACAAATAATACAAGTAATCGCTAGTAAATTGTAGTATATGTAAGTGACTATTATAAAACAGCATTAGTACAGTAATGCTGTTTTATAATGAAAATATGCTTGTACTTTTGATTATACTAATTGTAGTTTGTACTTTTCTGCTGCTTCATTATGAAACGAGATTTTACCAAGTACAAACTACAATACTTTGTATTTAGCTTTGTACTTTTTTATGAAACAGGGCCCTGATGTTATTCAGTAATCATTGTTGAACTTTTTCTTATTTCAGACCTGCTTACTATTTGCTTAAATAGAAGAAGTGCAGCAAAATAACTTGAGAATAGAGAAAATTTGTTTTCAACCTTAATCCGCAACCATCTTGAGGTTTAACTTTTTGAATAAAATTATTGCAATGAAGTCATTTCACGTATTTAACCATTGTTTTAAAATTTAATTTCATTTCGTTAAGTATCCTTCGATAAATCTTCTCAAAAACAACAAAGCAGCTGGACTTGATGGTATACCAGCCGAGTTCCTGAAAGCTGACCCTGTCAGAACGGCTAGTATTCTACACCCGTTGATACAAGCTGTGTGGGAAAATGAAATCTATCCCAGCGACTGGAAGGATGGTGTAATTGTTAAGTTGCCAAAGAAAGGTGATCTTAAGAATTGCAACAATTGGCGAGGTATTACAGTTTTGTCCGTTTTTCCAAAATTAATGGCAACCATCATTCTGGAGCGGATAAAGGTTAGAATCGAGTCTACACTCAAGAGGCATCAAGCTGGTTTCCGCAGTGGGCGGTCTTGTGTCGACCATATCAACACTCTGCGTATCGTTCTTGAGCAGTCTGCGGAGTTTCAATCACCGCTTTACCTCATGTTCGTGGATTTTGAGAAGGCCTTTGACCGAGTCAACCGTGAATGTATATGGAGATCACTTCTTGGTAGAGGAATTCCCCCAAAAATTGTTGCCATTATAAGAGAGTCCTATAACAACGCAAGATGCTTTGTTTTACACAATGGGCAGCTATCCGACTCTTTCGAAGTGCGGCAGGGTGTGAGACAGGGAGATGTTCTATCGCCAATTCTCTTTCTACTGGCGATTGACGATGTCTTGACGGCCAGCGTTGGAACATCAGAGAGGCAGGGCATTCAATGGAGACCGTTTGAAAGGCTTAGCCACTTAGACTATGCCGATGATATATGTCTCTTGGCAAACAACATCAGCGGGCTGAACGGGATGTGTCAAGCTCTGAAGTTAAAAGGAGAGGCGAGTGGTCTTAAAATAAATAGCAAAAAGAAAAAAATAATGCTCACAGGCCGCTCCACACATCAGCGTATTTTAATACAGGAGACGCCAGTTGAAGAGGTTGAACAATTTAACTACCTTGGAAGTATTGTTTCAGCAAATGGTGGTACTGATCTGGACGTTCAAAGTAGAATAAATAAAGCTCGCGCAGCCTTCGGTTCTCTCTCCCAAATTTGGAACTCATGTCAAATCTCCTTGCGCACAAAGTTGAGATTCTTCGAATCCAATGTCAAATCCGTGCTGTTATATGCTTGCGAAACCTGGAAAGTCACGACTACCATCTCAAAGAAATTGCAGGCTTTTGTGAACCGTTGTCTACGCCATATTCTAAAAATTCGCTGGCCACAAATTATATCAAACGAGGAATTGTGGCGCAGGACAAGCCAGGAGCGGCTGGACGTTGACATAAGAAAGCGTAAATGGCAATGGATTGGTCACACACTGAGGAAACCAAACGATGAAATCGCAAAGCAGCCATTTGAATGGAATCCTCAGGGTGCACGGCGGGTTGGAAGACCAAGAACAACATGGAAATCAACAGTTCTAGCAGAAGCAGACTCCCAGAGAAAGACGTGGCCACAGTTAAAATATCTATCTGCAGACCGAGAAGGATGGAAACGATTTGTTGGCGCCCTATGCCCCAACCGGGGTTACAGGACTTGATGATGATGATGATGAAGTATCCTAAACTATTGATTTTCTACCACCTTTAGTAAAAGCAGATCGGCTATTATTATGGTCAAATTGATCGCCTGAATAAAAAGAAAAATTTCAAATTAATAGTAATAAAAATGACCTTTTCGTTCTCGTATAAGATATGATGAAGTGCGTCCGCTTATGACCAGCCAAAGCTGGTTTTTGAGGCTAGGCAAGAAGTTCCTTGAAATAACAACGAACATACTCAAGACTAAGTGCAACCACCAGCATCTTGGTGGTAACATCCTTAAGTAGTTGTATTCAAATGATCAAGTTGCAATTTAAATCACACAATACCTACCTATGTACCTATTATATTTTGAATTTTTTGCGATTGCAAGATTTTTATTAAATAAACTAAAATAAAGTCTCGTTTCCATCAAGTTACAGCTTTAGGTTTATATTTGGCAAGTTAATTTAATTTCATTAAAAAATAAAACTCTAAAATGTTTTTTAATACAAAAAAAAATTTACTTACGCCTTTGATTCGATTTGAATGGGATAATAATTTTGAGTGGGTAAAGGTACATCCAAAGACCTACCGACCAACTGCCCTTAATTATTTTTGGTTTAAAAAACAAATAATAAAATGGAAAGAGAAAATGAATAAGGTTTACCTAGGCCAACCAATCAACCAATAGCCTATTGAATAGACCTTTTAAAAAGGAACAATTACGTGCAAGGGTTTTTATTATTGAATATGTTTGTTTGGCCCATAAGCATGCTTAAAACCGAAAATGCTACTAAATTCACCCATGCGTTTCTGAGAGAATGGCCACACTGGCCACTTTTCAGTATTTTTGGTATAACTCGAAAACTATGCCGAATTTGACAATTTTAATTATAATACTTTTTGTTCAAAATTAAATTTTCTATCGAAATGAATAGTTTGGAAAATTTCTTAAAAAAATTTAAGCAGCAAAAGTAAACAAAAACCAACATGAAAAAAATCGAAAAATCAAAGATTTTTAAATTTTTTTCTAAATTGCGCATAACTTTTTTCGGATCAAAGATAGGTACACTCAAGACATCCATGAACAAAGTAGACTGGAGCTTAAGGGCTTTAATATGACATGTTAAAAAAGCCATATTATTTGAAAATTGACAGAGATATATCCATTCAAACTTTACCATTTCTTATCATTTTTCACAGTTTTTGCCCGAAAGCCTATTTGTTGGTACTTCATGACAAAGTTAACGTTCCTAGCAACTAGTACCAAATCTTATGTTAATCGGACCAGCCGTTCGGTCTGTAGGTCTGAAAGCATTAAAACACAGCCGAAAAACGAAATTGCGAACTTTTATCCTTTTTATAAATTCTCTATAGTTCTAATATCATAATATATCGAAATTTTTATTTCGAACATTCTTACGAAAGTGAAATTTGCCATATTGTACCGAAAAAGGGACTTTCGGGCCAAAACTGCAAAAAATTATAACAAATGATAAGGTTTGAACGGGAATATCATGTCAATTTTGAACAAATATTAATTTTTTAACATGCCATATTAAGGCCTTAAGTCTCTACTTTATTTTTTCTCTGCATGTATTGACCCTATCTTTGCTTCAAAAAAAGTTATGCACAATTTATAAAAAAATTTAGATATCCTTGATTTTTTGATTTTTTTTAGGTTGGTTATTCTTAACTTTTCCTGCTTAAATTTTTTCGTAAAATTTTTTGAACTATCCATTCTAATAGAAAATTTAATTTTGAACAAAAAGTATTATATGTAAAATTGTCAAATTCGGCTTAGCTTTCGAGTTATACCAAAAATACTGAAAAGTGGCCAGTGTGACCATTCTCTCAGAAGCGCATGGGTGAATTTAGTAGCATTTTCGGTTTTAAGCATGCTTATGGGCCAAACAAACATATTCAATAATAAAAACCCTTGCACGTAATTGTTCCTTTATACCCCTCATTTTCCCGTCTATTCAATAGGCTACAACAGACCAATTTGTAATTTTGTTTTAATTAGTTACTAATTGAATTGACAATTAGGACACAAGGCACACCCCACCAACACAAGAGACCCGAAAAAATGAAATTGCAGTATTTCTAGGACAACGAATCAACGTACAAAAAATAGTTAAGAAGTTTTAGGCCCGAGACTTGAGAAAAGGTTGAAATAGAAACAAAATACAATTATAAATTTATTGTAAATAATTAACTTTACTAAAATAACTATGGAGCTCTAACTGTAATTGACAATTACATTAAATAAAAATTTACCCCGAATTCTAATTTTTAGTAGATGAGTGTAGTAGTAGTAGGTAGGTAATGTGGGTAGATAGCACAAACTGTCAGTCTAGTTTTTTTATTAACAAATTTTACAAAAATTGAATGTTAGTTTGTTTATCTTTTTTTTGTTTATTCTTCTTCCTCGTGCTTGCTTGTTTTAGAAGAATAATTTGGATGAAAGGAGAAACACACAATCATTTGGAAAAATACAAATATTATAACAATCAACAAAAAACACAGGGCACTTTCGGACACGTTTTAGATTCTGTTTTTGTTTTTTGTGCATTTTCTATTTCTGTAAGGATGGACAAATTGAAAATTTACATCGATATAATTTTCCTGGAGTGTGCTAGACATCGCATTTCATAGAATCTACTTTTTTTCACATGGAAAATATTTTTGTAAATGAATTAAACTAAAACAAAAATTAATAATAAAGATCACAGCACTCAGAGAAATAAAAAATATTAAATTGCAACTACCTACAAATGACAGAATAGTCAAGAGTAGTGTTCCTGTCACCTCTTGTCATAGTGACATTTCTGGGCACTGTATTGTAAAATGGGTGCTCCCACTTTGGTAGAATTATTACTACGTTTACATGTGGTGTTGTTGTTCAACTCTTTGTATACCTGGCTCGAGTTGAATTGAGCTTGATTCGACTCGATTCCGCTCGGGGAGCTGAGTCGAGTCGAAATTTGTGACAAAAAACCTGGGTCGAGGAGTTGGCTTTATAGATAATACACTTTGGTCTCTTTATTTGTATGTTTGTCTTCAAATCTAGTTTTGTTTAAATAGATACGTGTAGTAAAGTACTCGTGTTAATTCAATTATATTTGCTTTGCATTAAAATAAATACATTAATGCCATTCATTTTTCTGGAATCTCAATACCATTTCAACTCAACTCTAAATGGAGCACTCAACTCAAGTAACGAAAAACCTGGGTTGAATATTCGACCCTATTTCAACTCGAGCTCTCGATTCTGCTTGAAAACATAGTATATGACCCTGTTTTCCTACGTTTTCATCGGAGCACCGAAATGAGGGGTGGAATCGGCTAAGGTGATTTGTGATATTTGACAGTCACAATAATCAAATTCGGTCTGTGTAGGGTGATTGTCACATGTAGCAGCTATTTTGTTGTCATTTTCATATAATCCAAATCCAAATTTTATTTTGAATTTCTGAGGTTGAAAAAGAAAAAACTAATCTATTACCCCGAGGCCGAAGCAAGTTGCAATACATACACATTTTTGTTTACTAGCACAAACAAACCCAAGCAACTTGCTTACCCAGCAAACATTTCCCTTCAGAAATGATTTATAAATAATTCACAGAAGTGAAAGAAACCCTCATTTATGAACTCATTTATAAACCGGTTTGGATCAAATTTACTGGGTTGCATTACTTCGAATTCGAATCGCTTTTATGTTTCATTAATAGGCGTGTTTTTTTATCATCGGGATCTGGATCTGGATCTTCTTTTAACACGTGTTACAAAAACAATTTTAGAAAATTTCCCATTATTTTGTTTTTGTATTACGTGTAAAACTTAATCCAGATCCAGATCCCGATGATAAAAAACACGCCTAATAATAGAGTAATTCTTCACTTTAGTGAATGTAAATAGGATGCTTATATATCCATTTCACTGAACAATTCATGAATCTTATTTGAATCATTTAAATGAGACAGATTTGATTCATTAATATGAATATAAATTGGGGTTTCCTCATTCAGTTTAGTGAATATAAATTGAATTATATTTAATTCATTATGTTGTCGCCGAAATCATCCGAGCTTCAAAACATATTATAATAAGAAAATACTTTACATTAGCTGTGTTTTTTTCTTTGCCCGAATGGGCTTGGACGAAAAAAACGACATTGGGGCTAAGCAATTTACACTTTAAAAGCAACAACAACTAAGCCCCTTCGGGCTTAACTAAGCCCAGAGAATTTTCGGGGCTTAACTTAAGCCCAGATAAAAACTGTGTTACCGGCATGAATTTCATACATGTTATCGATAGTTTATATGGAAACTCTATTTTTTTTTCTGTAATGGCGTCGCTTAGCCCCGATATCGTTTTTTTCATCCGATTCCCCCGGGCTTACAAAAAAAACACACCTATTATTACAACTGATTTATTTCTAATTTTGTATGTTCATTGATTTTCAAGTTTTAAATTTTATTTTGTATTGAGAAAAATAGAACATTCGATTTCTAAACAGCACAGAAGAAGCAGCAGAAATTTTTTTGTTTTTTCTTAAATTTAATTTTCATTTATTGTCTATCGTTCTTACCTTTAACTTTTAATAATACTTCCTAATTAAATTTATAAACTCTAAGAAGCTGTTTTATTTTGGAAAATTTGCGAAGCAACACATTATAATGATTCCTTAATAATCCGAATGTATACCATAGAACTGAATGTAAATATTCATGCCGATTAGTCAATACGCGATATTCTACTCCCCCGGAGTTGAACAGATTCGCACTGGATTCGCATTCGCGTTTTTTCTCAATTAGTGAACTCTTCGAATGGACTATATTATCGATTCCGGAACTTCCCTACCATTTTCCGAACTATATTATCGCTTTTGTCATTTATTGACATTTCAAACGTGACACGCAATCTCAAGTGGTGTTCAGAGAGTCCTCACGCCAAAATGATTCGCCTCATATAAAGGCTGTCTAAACATTATCCTAAAATTGTAAACAATTTATTTCTTAAAAAAGAATGTTAAATACCTTACTTTAACTAAACTATACTTTTAAATTCAGAATTATGCGTCTAAATTTACCTTTCTGTGTTATTTATTATGATTTTCTGGCAAATAAAGAAAATCAATAGCAGATTCGCGACAAAATTGGTGCGGATTTAAAATAGGTATGGAGAGCGAATGGTTTGCGGTTTCACTAATATTCAATTTGTTGAACAAAATGTCGGTGGTGCAGATCATGTTACCGACAGTCGTTCAATTTTCTATCTCGAATTCACTAATAGCTAAAATCTCGAAAATGAGTTGAATCGTGGCAAAAGCTCATTCGCCGAATTCACTAATAGAGGTGATTATTTCAGTGTGGTTATACAAAATGCTATTTTAAAATGGTAAAATTATCTGCCTTAACGGTTTGATTTCCCTAGATTTATCAAATGAAACTTATGATAAATTTTGCTAAAGTATATTATTTTATTTTAACTTTAATTGAAATGTTGTCACAACAAATGAGATGTCACTTTATTTTTATCACTTTATAGGTATGTTTATTTGTTAATTTATTCAATTTATCTTTTTTTTTTCTTTTTTTTTCACTGCCACAGTGGAAATAGTAATAGTTCCGTCCGTACAATAACAATACGCAAAATTGAATGAAAGTGACGAATTTCCACTTTGCATAACTTTTGTTTCAGTTTTGGTGCGAGTAGGTCCCATTATGGCTTTTCAAAACAAAATGAAAGGGACATTCAGTTTATGTGAATAAAAATGAGGATCTTTTGAGGATCGCTTGTGCGCATTCACTTTTATTCATATTGTGTGAAGGAAATAAGAATCTCGACATTTTTTTATTATGAAAAAAATCAACACAAATCCTCTTCCCCGCGTATGAGGTAAAAGTGATGGGATATTTAGGTATATTCACATTTGATTCACTGATGTGAGTGTTTCTCGAATATATATTCTTCATTTTCACTGAATGTTCAATGAACGTTCATAAAAATGTTTGCTGGGCATCAACTGGCATGCAAGTTTTGAAGCTAGCAAGGTTTCTTTAACATCACACAAAAAAATTGACTTTTAATTAAGCTCTCGACTGTAGGAATATTGGAACTGAACCTAGATTCTGCCCTTGTTTTAGCCATTTAAACCGACGAATTGGACGCAACCCTCATAATTTTTCGTATATCGTATATCGGAGGTAGCAGGTTTTGTGCATCCTTTCATATCGATACTATCTTTTTGTTTATTTTTCAGATAATTAAAGGTCAAAGAAGAGATTCTGTTAATTTTTTTCCGAAATTTGATGTCCCGTTTGTCTTGATCATGAAAACTATAAATTCCTGAGTACTCAACCGCGCCAAGAGCTTTTCCTCCACCCTGTCCACTTTCTCTCAATTTTTTGTCATGTCGAAGAAACCGTGATATAAAACCCAAAAATTGCTTTAAAAGGTCTGACCTTCAACTAGTTCAAAGCAAAAGTGATGATAAAGGCGGTATACCTAGTCAAATGAACCAAAAAAAGGGCTACGATTTGCACATGAATTTAAAGAAACGACAATAAAACGTGTAATGACGGTAATTTTAAGATTGTATGTTTTCTTATTCACTCCTAAATTTGATGCTTTCTCTAATATCATTTACAAAAATTCATTTAACGGTTAATCGCACTCGAAAATTTAGAACCTATTCAAATGAACGGGAGTGTATGTATTCATAACAGTCATATTTACTAGATTTTCTTAGAAGTTTAGTTTAGTTTAGTTTAATTTTTATTTTTACATCTTCAATTTGTTAAACATAAATCGTATTAAAACTAACAATAAAGATCTGAGCCTAATATAGATTATTATAAAGAACATAATATTATCTATTTTAAGTGTTTTTCCAAAAAGAACACGCTTGGGCAGTTGTCCAGCTAGTCAATGCCTAAATAGTTTAGGCAACTTGTTATTTATAAACGCATTCCAACAATTGCCCAAATATGGCCTCATTTATTCACTGGCATGCCTGTATTTATTCATTTTTGAATGAATTAATGAATTTTAGTACGCTTTGGGGCCACTGATCTCTATTACCCCTATTACACGCCGCGAAACACTGTGTCGATGCATAGTGTCGATAAAGATTTTTGGTCGTGTAAAAAGGAGATATACCGACACAGTATTTCGAGTAGTATTGCACCGGTATAGTATGCCGATGCTGACGACGTGGTATGTAAAAAGGAACGGAATGGTTTACCCATGCGGTTTGTTGTTTTTTTTAGTTTGCCTGTTGGTTGATTATTTTGAAATGAGTTTTTTTTATTTATTTAAGTGATATTAAAGGATAATGCATTATAGCAGAAACTGGATAAATGTATCTGGGTTCATTCAGAAATGAGTGTTTTGACATTCCCACACCGACACAATGGGTGTGCAAATGCCCATACAGAATCGAATTGCTTTGTCGGTAAGGTGTTTTGATGCTGGCGTGTAATAGGGGTATATAATACACTGGATAGTGTATTCCTTATGTATAACAGTTTCTTTGCTTCCATTTGAAGATGACAATTAGGTGGTCGGCTTCATAATTTGACGTCTGAATTACACAAAAAAAAGTAAGTATTTTCCAGATAGGGATGTGCGATATTGAAACAATATCGATTTCAACATCGAAGACCAAACATCGATGTCAATAAATATCGAATCGAAAACATCGATGCTACTTAACATTGATGTTTTTTCAGGTGTTTTTGTTTAAGTTTTTTGTTTGACCAGACCAAAGCAAAAAATGCGTCATGCTATGCTCTAATGTATTTTAGCTTTCAAAATTTCTGGTGCCGGCATTTTTTCTTAAGTTTTTTTAAAATCGATTTAAGTTTTCTTACGAATGAAAAATATGAAGTCATAAGCAAGGTATTTCAACTTTAAACATCGATATTGCAAAATAATGAGACACAGAAGCAGAAGCTCGTGGGCTAAAAACGCGTGTAAGTGGTATCTTTCTAGGCATCAATGATTTTAATGGGTGAAAATCGATGTTAAAATATGTATTTTGCACAATTATATCAACAAATTTAATAAAATCAATATTGCAAGGCAATTCATGGTGTTAAGCTGTTATGTGTGCCCTTTTTGAAATCCGATATTTCAAAATCTTGTTTCACACGAAGGTGTGCGCAAGAACTTGCATGGTGTAAACTGCGTGTTTCTGACCATCGATAATTTAAATTCGTGAAAATCAATATTAAATATGTATTTTGCAGTAATATTTGAAGGAATTTTGTGTAAACTGTTTTCTGTGGCTTTTTAGAATATATCGATATTGCAAATCACGAAGTTGTGTGCAAAAACTTGCATTGGTGTAAATTGGGTCTTTCTGAGCATCTATTATTTCAATGCGTGGAAATCGATGCTAAATTTGTATTTTGCAAAATATATCGTCCACAGATTTTATAGAAACAATATTGCAAGTACATATTTCATGTGTACACTGTTATCTAACGATAGGTGTGTTTTTTTTGCAAGCCCGGGGGAATTGGATGAAAAAAACGACATCGGGGCTAAGCGACGCCATTACAGAAAAAAAATGGAGTTCCCATACAAACTATCGATAACATGTATGAAATTCATGCCGGTAACACAGTTTTTGTCTGGGCTTAAGTTAAGCCCCGAAAATTCTCTGGGCTTAGCTAAGCCCGAAGGGGCTTAGTTGTTGTTATTTTTTAAATGTAAATCGCTTAGCCCCGACATCGTTTTTTTCGTCCAAGCCCATTCGGGCAAGGAAAAAAACACAGCTGATATTGCAAGATATTTTTGCTTACAAAAGTGTGTACAAAAACTTGTATGGTTTAAAATGCGTCTTGCTGAGCATCGATGATATCAATGATCATTGATATCAATGATGTAAAAATATTTCTTTTGCACAAATAAACACAAAACAAATTTGATGGAAGCAAAATTGATAGGCACTTCATGTGTAAACTTATATCTGTGCCTTTTTGCACATCGAAAGTTTCCTTTGAGAGAGATCCTTTGATGATTTCCTTTTTCAAAAAATTCCAAATGTTACAGATGACTTAAAAACTATGAAAGTCACTCCACTCACTAGCAAAATCAATCATTTTCGTACTAACTTTTTGTTTGTTTTTTAGTCCGATGTTTTGGATCTTTACTATCGATATTTTGCAAATATCGATTAAAATCGCTCATCCCTATTTCCAGATATCTATCTGAAGAAAGGGAAACAGACCATGATATGAAAATATAAACTTTTGTGGAAGTTTGTTTTATTATTTATTATCTTTAAGTTATTCACTGTGTGCATTTGGTATATTTTTTTTAGTATAATTACATAGTGGAATGAGATAAATCATTGCAGCTTGCGAACAGGTTGAGCGTTTTGCTAATGAATAATTATGATGAGGAGGGTGCGATTGCATATTCTGCGTAATTTTGCCTCCTTGTCACACTCTTTACGTTTGTTATTCCGTTTCATTTACTAATTAGTGAATGAATTTAAATTACGAACACAACAAATGTTAGCAAACAGATCTCGGGGGGTGAAACGAACGGAGAATTGATGTCTGTTTAATGGATTATCTTTGTATTACATGTTATACAGTTATACTGGTATACAAAAAAGTGGTCAGCTTCATAATATAACAATTCTTCAAATGGAAGCAATATTTTTGTATCGATACACTAGCTGCGTTTTTTTGTATGTCCATATGGAGTTTGGTGAAAAAAACGACATCGGGACATTTCAACATTTGCCTTGGTCTGCCATTTTGTTTTGAACTATCTTACCAACAAACATTTGACATTTCTATACAAATTATCGATAACACAACGACAATGGTAGACTGGCAATACCGTTTTTATCGGGACAAAATTTAACTCCAGTTAATTATCTGGACTTAGCTAACTCTATATGGATATAGTTGTTGTTGTATTTAACATGTAAATTGTTTTGCTTTGTTGTCGTTTTTTTCACACAATTTTATTTGGATATGCAAAAAAACACAGCTACTATCCAGTGTTTGGGGCACGTTCAACTAGCTTTTCATTAATTTCAAAACTAGAAAATTAGAAAACCAGAAATATTTGCCCACCTTATTCATTAAACGTGTCTACTTTCAAATAAGATTTGGACAACCAATTTCAGGGAATAAGTTAGTCAATCGGTGCTAAGTATTTATAAATAACATTTTAGAGTTGGACAGGTGTCTAAAGTTAGACATCGCTTGGAATGGGTTTATAAATAGCACTGATAAGTTCTACTAGACGTTCACAAATGTAATCCTTCTGTTTCATTAGGGGGGTTTACATGGCATGACAGCATCGCTTGATGGAAATGGAACAGTATTCAAAATCTTTTAAAAACCATACAACATTGCTTGTCAAGCGGTTGTTTCTTGCGTTCAAATGATCAAATCAAGCCATGTTGTCAAGCAATGTTGGTCCATGTGACCCCCCCTATTCAATGGTAATTATGCGAAGATAGTTCAAGGCCACAAAAACATTCCAAGCATTCGGTTTCAATTTCAAGACAAAAACAAAAACTTCCTTTTTTCCAACAAATATATAAAATGTACATATTTCTTTTTTAGGGAAATAGCACACGCCACGTATCGGCAAGTACATAGGTCCATAAGACATTCGGCTAGTTGAAACACATTTTGCTTACACATATTTTCCGGTTCATAGATTTGCCACCTGCAGTTTGATTAACCCACATTTCTCCTCTCCTATTGTCCAATTCCAGAAGTGTGCATCAAATGCAATTTTCTTGGATTTGGTGGATGCGAAATGCAAGTTAGTTCGGAATGGATCGCTAAAATGGGCTAAATTATAGTTTGTGAGACAACTTCTTAATGTTTCAAATCAAATAAATGAATTTTTGACAGGTCTCAGTACTTGTCTTTCAAAGTGATGCCAAATTTATAATAATTTTTGGTGATCACCTTACACAGACGGAAAATAAAATGTGATCTGGGGTGGAATAGGCTAAGGCGATATGTAGTTGATTGTTGATCATCAAAAAAAATGTTTTTGTCCCACGTAAGGTGATTATCAAATTGACTATCACTTTTTGCTAGGGTGACAGCTATTTAGGTGTCACTTTCAAACATTATTGTTTGATTTTTTTGAGAAATATAAGTTGTGTCAGCTTCAGCTCCACTATACATCGAAAGTTTTGTGGAAAAAAGAAAAGTTATCGAAGTTAAAATAAAAATAAGCGAATAGTAATGTTAACTTCAATGAAAATTTTGTATGTGGCGAAGAACGAGAAATGAAGAAAATGACAAGAAAAAAGATCAAATATTGCTCAGAATCAACTTAAGGAATAAATCAAATATTCTGGAACTCCCCATCTCAATGTTCCTACTGACAAGATTTTCTGTTGATATTTATTAATGTTATTTTTAACATATTAACTATATATTTTTAGCGATCACTTTACGTAGAACAAAGAAAAGTTGATAATCAAAATTGACAATCAAAACAGTTACAGTCAACTATCGCCTTAGCCGATTCCACCCCTGATCACGTTTGATTATCATTAATTTGACAATCACCTTAGCCAATTCCACCAGAGGTTATTTGGCAAATCACAGGAAAAGTGTTTTCATTTGTAAATTGGTAGTATCGATTGACAGCTCATTTCACTTCAACTGGCTGTTAATCGGTTTTTATTGTTGTTTTTTTCTGTCTTCTTCCGTTGACCTTTGACATTTTCACACAAAACATTTTCAGAGCTCTTCAAACTGTGGCTAATTGGGTGTATTCGTTAGGTTTGGGCTTAAGGTAAAACTATAGTAGTCGGAAGGGCACTGAAGCTAATGTCAAGAACCAACGAAAAGTAGCTTTCCGTACCGAAAAAGGGGAACACACCCATAAAGTAAGTATCAGCTATCTCTTTATGGCATTCCTATTTCACCAAATGTCAGTTTTAGTTAAGTGAGGTGCGCTCGGGAGCAATTATAGTCGCGTCATATGCTTTCCGTGTATTCGCTTGTTTTCTTCCGACCACTTCAGTGCCCCTCCGATCATTATAGCTCTAGCTTAAATTTCAAACCTAATTTCGTGCAAATTTTGTTGAAATTACTGTCGTTTTTCATTGAAATCTGAAAGATTTGATTTTAAAATCAAGAAATCCCGTCTTGAATGAAACATCTGGGTATATTTTTGAGAAGATTCACTTTACACACACAGCATTCATACACGCATACACATACAAATGTCGCGTGGCGTCGGAACAAATAATACAAAACAAACAAATTGCCCTATGTCGATTTGTCGTTTGACAAGAGAATGTTTGCATGTATGCGTGAATGCAGATCAAATCTCTCAAACTAGAAAGATTTCATCTTTCGTCTTCAGAGCTCATCTTTTTATGAATAAAACATGCAAAAATGGAAAAAGTTCAAATATTTTCCCAAAAACATCAACTCTTTTCAACAATAAAAAACGACATACATTATTGGCCTTTTCGATTGGCAATTCGGAAGAACTCTCCGATCCGGAACGCCAATAAAACAAACAGGCATATGCAGTTTGATTCTGAAGTTTTCGTATCCCTGTATATGTGCAACTTCACATGCGGATGCCGAAATAGTTCTTCACATTTGGAAACTTGGCGGACACAAATATGAACGAGTATGATAATTTTCAATAAAGAAAATGGGAAAATAATATTCTAAACGGAAAATAATTGTTCTTAGAAACAGTAAAGTGTGTGAAATTTACTTTTTTAAGCTTAAAATTTACTTTTTGCAATATTTGACAACTATGTTATTGAATGTGTGAGTAGTTCTGGTTTCGATTCTGAAATGAAATCCAGAATCGTTTTCTGTTCTTTTCATGAGAAGAACTGTCATTCTGAATGCCAATAGAACACTTTCAGAGGGGTTTACACGCATTCCGAACGCTTCTGGATTGCCAATCGAAAAGGCCATAATTATGTATCTCATTTCGAAATGTGAACTTGTATGGGAAATGAGATTTCGTATTGAATTTGGAAATTTTCAACAAAATTACCTCATTTGGTGTAATCTACGATGGTCTACGATACGAAATCATCTCATTTCCCATACAAATTCACATTCCGAAATGAGATAATTTCAGCCAAATTGTCCCTGATCACACGTGAAGAAAATCAAGCATTTTTTGTGATTTGTAATGGTGAGCGGGGTAACTTGCAGAAGAGGGAGGGGGCTGAAATATTTTAAAATATTTGAAAATATTCGGTGTAGAAAATTGACGTTCTCTTTTGTGTTTGCTTCTTCTATCCAATTCGGAATGTGCACCGGACGTCAGAATAAAATGACCAAAGAAGAAACCCAAAAAAAAAGTCGTGAACTTGGTAACACAAAGAAGAATAAAAAATAAGTTAGTGAACTTGGATAAAAAGTAAACAAAGTCATGAATTGTGAATCAAGTATTTTTGTATAGATCATGACTGTTTTCCCACAAAAACTTTCCCAATTATTGTTTTATTATGTTTATTTAACAATTTGTCACTATTAAAAACCTTTATTTCTACCAAAAAACACAGAAAACAATTAAAATCTTCTTTTGTTTGGCGTTTAGAGACACAGCTGTGAACTTTTTTGTGAACTGTCAAAACTAGAAAGAGAAAAGACAAAACCTCTGTTCGTGTACTACCCAAAACAGCCCATTTTAGTCCAAAGTTCTGTCAATATCATTTTTTTATATGAACTTTGATAGAACTTTGGACTAAAATGGGTAGAAATTGGCTGTTTTGGGTAGTACGCGAGCAGACCTAAAGATAGTTTCTGGAAAAGCCCAATCTAACCAATCAAATCGTGTCTTTCATTATGAAACTACGAAAAACGCAAAGAGGAAAACAAAATCTGCAGAATAATTTTCTTCAGATCTTAACACTTTCGTTTTTCACGTGTAAGCAAGCACATTAGCACGAAGTTAAGTTGGAAATTTATATTACGTTTTCATTAGAGCCGAAAAGAGGTAATTTCGCAAATCACAGAAAAAGTGTTTTCATTTGGAATTTGGTAATTTCTTTTGACAGCTCATTTCATTTTTGAGTTTCAACTGACTGTTGATCGCTTTTTGTTGTTGTTTTTTCTGTCTTCTTCCATTGAGCTTTGACGTTTTCATACAAAACTTTTTCAGAGCTCTTTATACTGTGGCTTATTGGGTGTGTTCGTTAGGTTTTGACTTAATTATCAATCTAATACTGCGTTTTCATTAGGCCAAATGAGGTAATTTCGTTGAAAATTGCCAGGTAATTTCGCAAATCACAGTAAAAGTGTTTTCATTTGTAATTTGGTAATTTCGTTTGACAGCTCATTTCATTTTTGAATTTCAACTGGCTGTTAATCGCTTTTTGTTGTTGTTTTCTTTTGTCACCTTCCATTGCGCTTTGACATTTTCATACAAAACCAATTCAGAGCTCTTCAAACAGTGGCTAATTGGGTGTGTTCGTTAGGTTTTGACTTAATCTCCAACCTTATTTCTTGCAAATTTGGTTGAAATTATCTCATTTCGAAATGTGAATTTGTATGGTAATATAAGTCAAAAACTAACGAACACACCCAATTAGCCACAGTTTGAAGAGCTCTGAAAAGGTTTTGTATGAAAATGTCAAAGTGCAATGGAAGAAAACAACAACAAAAAGCGATTAACAGCCAGTTGAAATTAAAAAATGAAATGAGCTGTCAAACGAATTACCAAATTACAAATGAAAAACTTTTTCTGTGATTTGCGAAATTACCTCATTTCGGCTCTAATGAAAATGTAGTATAATGGTTAACATACCAGGGGCCTTACTTTTTTTGAGTTCGGCAAATGTTCGCAAACCGGATTTGGGGGTCAATTCTCGATCGGCGAAACTGTAAAGTGATAAATATGATAACGTCTTCACTCCAAATAAGTTTCTCGAGGTGTGATAAAATGAAAACAAATTTAATGTTTTCATAGATGATTCTTTTGTCACAACCAATTCGTTCTGTAAAAATCTGTGCAAACCACTGATCTCTATATTACACTGGATAGTGTATTCCTTATTATGTACAACAGTTTCCTTGCTTCCATTTGAAGATGACAATTAGGTGGTCAGCTTCATAATTTGACGTCTGAATTGCACAAAAAAAAGTATTTTCCAGCGCAGATGTCAATCTGAAGAAAGGGGAACAGACCATGATATGAAAATAAAAACTTTTGTGGAAGTTTGGTTTCTTATTTTTATCTTTAAGTTATTCACTGAGTGCATTTGGTGTATTTTTTTTGAGTATAATGACCAAGTGGAATGAGATAAATCATTGCAGTTTGCAAACAAGTTGAGCAAAACAGCTGATGAATAATTATGATGAGGAGGAGGCGATTGCATAGTCTGTGTTTTTTTAGTGATCTTACCTCCTTGTCACACTCTTTACGTTTGTTATTCCGTTTCATTTAACAATTTGTGAATGAATTGAAATTACGAACACAACAAATGTTAGCAAACAGATCTCGGGGGTGAAACAACGGTGATTTCGCGTCTCAAGCATTTTCTGCGATTTGTGACGGTGAGCGGGGTAACTTGCAGAAGAGGGAGGGGGATGAAATATTTTAAAATATTCGGTGTAGAAAATTGACGTTCTCTTTTGTGTTGCTTCTTCTAGCCAATCCAACCAATTAAATCGGGTCTTTCATTATGAAACTACGAAAAACACACAGAGGAAAACAAAATCTGCAGAATAATTTTCTTCAAACTGTTGACACATATAATATAATTGAAATGTAGGATTATAGAACAGACTTTTGGCTTTTTAAACCGTTATTGTTTTGCATTTTAAGTATTGCCGTTGTTTTTTAATATTTGTTTTTCCATTTAAGTCGTTTTTTTCGAAAATTTCCCCTACCTCCTAAACGGAGCAAGATAGACTATAGACAAAAAAAATGCTTGTGTTTAACTCCTCTACAAAAATCCATTATCAATTTTCGGTGCCAAAGTTATCGTACTCTCCCCAAGTCCTCAAATATCCAATGACCGATAGGTCCAAGGTCACGAAAGTAGGTATTTGCCAAATAACTCGGAAACGGTAAGTTTTAAAACAAAATATTGTTCCACAAACAGCAAGCTGAAATAATTTCCCATTAAAAACGATTGCAAAGTTTGTTCGTAACAATAACCGTTGAAGTTACAACACTTCAAAATATATGTACGTATCTGGTACTCGACCTCTAATAGAGGGGACATTAGTGCATAAATAAGGACATACCTATCATTTCAACCTGACGTGACAGGTTGAGCTAAAACTTTAATTTACGAACGCACGCACCCGACCTAAATCTCTCCCTACAATTATCTCGTTCTCCCTCTATCAAAATTAATGTAATAAGCTCATAAGATAGTTTTTTAACTTTCAATGTAAATTAGAATAGTAATACGATAGTTTTTATGTTTTTTACTTGCGATTATAGGTACTACAAGGCAAGTTTTGGATTCGTGCAAAAAAAAAATTTTAGATAACAATCAAACATGATATTACGATGCGATGATAGAGGACACCAAAAAAGTGGGTAGCACAATTCTGTCTGTCTGTCTGTCTGTTCGACTACAGTCTAAAGGCTTGATCGATTTTCTTCAAACTTGGTACATAGTGGTTTTTGGTGATTTTGCCGACACTTTTTTTTCATTTTTTTTTAGAACCAAAAATAACGGTACCTGCCATACAATTTTTTTATCAATTTTAAATAATCGTTTTTTTCTCAAAAATGGCTCGACTTTTCTTTAAAAAAAATTCAAAAAATTATTTTAGTAAAGGCTTCCTTTGGGTGAAAAACCATTTTTCAAAAATGGTTATTAATGGTACCTCCCAAAGAACCATTTTTTTAATTTTTGATTTTCTTCAAAACAGTACGACCGATTTCAATTATTTTTTTTATACAGAAGCTTCCAAAAAATATAAATACATAGTTTTGTGCACCAAAATTTTTGAAAAAATATTTTTTGGATTTTTAAAAAATGTTTCAAAATTTTTTTTGGAAAATCAAATATTTCGAAAACGACATGATCGATTTTTTTGAAACTCGATACTTATGAGTTTTTTAGTACTTTCTAAAATATTTTTAGAAAAAATTTTACATTTATGAAAAAATAACGGTACCTGCCATACAAAAGTAAAAAAAAACACAAAGGAAAATATTTTTTCTCTCAAAAACGACTCCTACGATTTTGATTAAACTTTTTCTATATACTTAAATTAGTACGATCTACTACCAAAAATTATAAAATTTTACACTTAGCAACTATTAACAGTACCTGTCATAGAACGTTTTTTTTTTCTGAAAATTCGATATCTCAAAAACGGGTTGACAATTTTTTTTTCAAATTTTGTTTTTATATACACATAAATATATACTTCAGATTTGCATACCAAAATTTATTCTTAAAAATGTTGTAAGAATTTTATATATAAAAAATTAATTTTTTTAAAAAACCGCTCCAACGATTTTAAATATTTTTTTCCCATACAATCATATTCAATCAAGAATTAAGATGGCATTCTTTTTTTTCACCTCAAACTGTCAAAAGGGCTGGTTTAGCCAATTTAAATGTCGTATTTCATGCTTCTGTATACATTTTTCTCTCATAATTTCAATGCTTTCATATACAATTTTCTTAAATCCGCAGTGTCTTAAACATAAGAGCAAGTACGTGCGACCCAGTCGTGCATTTTATTTTTGGTAAAATTTGTGATTTTGCTTGTACTAAGCAAATATAGTTAAACAACTCTTGGGGATCCGAGGAGGTCCTGCCCCCTCCTCTATCTGCACGTGTTGTTAAAAGTTGTCGGTGCTTTATGTACGGCACGTGATATTCCTAATCAACGAATTCTTCCATCACCAAAATACCAAAAGCCTTCAGAGACGTGGAGATGCAGCCAGAAAAACTCTCAAAAACTTTAGCTTGCTATTTTTTGGACGTTTTTGGTTTCGTAAAAAACAGCACGTACAACATCTTTTGACAGATATTCTAGCTACAACTGGCAGCTCCAGTTGCAACTCTATTGTGTTCAAGGAGTAAGGTGAGATTTTGTAACCCTCTTAAAAAATCACTGAGCGGAGTGCTCACTTAAGGACCCTACAGCTTTGAAAAGTGAAATAAACCCGAACTCTAGATCGATTTTCGTCAAGTATCATTCACTTTCGCTTTTTCGTGAAAGCCTTTACTAATACGAGCCTCTGAACTGACTATAATACGCATATGCAAACCTATGAATGAAGATTTGCTTATGATTGGAAAAGTAAAGGAAGACCTATAATACTCGTAGTTAGAATAAGGAAGCTCACGAAAGTAAATTTCCTGAACCAACGAAAAGAGGCTTTCCGTATCGTCAAAAGAGGAGCACACCCATATTCTCCTTAATCATCTATCTCTTTTTAGCCAAATGTTGTTTTCAGTTAAATTTAAATAAGTATCACCAAGAAAAGCTCAGAATGCTTATTTATTTCATTAAGATTTCAACAAGAGGAAATGTGAAGATTTGAACGATAATCTCTATAAAATCTTATCTATATTAATGCAAGCTGTTTTTGATGAAGAAGCTCATTAGTCTAGTTACCATTTCATCAAGCTATACTAGTCAATATTTATAAGGACACACTATCTTAAAAAGCAAACACAAGATGAATTGTTTTCTGCAAATTTTAATTTAGTTAGTATTGAAATTAATAAATAAATTCCATTAATTTTTCTTTAGTCTCAATATCATTTCTACTCAACTCCATCCAAATGGAGCATTCAACTCAGGTGACGAAAAAACTGGATCGAAAATCCAACCCTAATCTAAGTCGAACGCTTAATAATACACAGACGGTCTTATTTATTAGATAGACGGTGGGCTGATTACAAAGTTTCCTTAAAGTTTTTACTAATTGAAAAAAGGCTTTTAAAATATCAAGTTAGTCAAATCTTTGATAACCGACTCCGTTATCCAAGTAAAACTAGTCGCGCACATGCAATTGCTCCTGCAACAAAATAGTTTTGTCCCAAGTTGACCGATGGAGAGCGCACATGTGTAAATCTTCAAGCAATCGTTCCGAACTTAACCAACCCACTGAAAATATTAAATTTGTTCATTTTTTTTGGAAAGAATAAAATTCAAGGATATGGTTTAATATACCCAACTGAATATGCGCGCATGCAACAAAATTACCTGGGTGCATCCGGATGGTCAAACCGATGTCCGGAGTATAAGAAATGCCGATGTGGGAAGCGACCACCATTTGGTTCTGATGAGTCTCAAACTACGAACCGCTGCCGTACAAAAACCAGCGCAGGATGCAGGAAGGAGCTCAAAATTCATTACGAATGCTTTAAATGACCCCAACATATGTCGAAACTATGGGTCGTATGCTAAAAGATGAGCAAGATCTCTGAGTCCGAGTTAACGAGCTTGAACTCACATATGAGATCGATCGAGCAGAGCCGAACTCGGACTCGATTTTATATGCAAAAAAATGAGTTCGCTCTGAACAGCTCTAACTCGATGAATATGAGATCGATCTCAAAGCTCTTCGTCTTAAATAGTTGTGACTGTTATTTCTGTGCAGTGCGTAGAAGAAGAAAAAACATACATTTCTCTGAACGCGGAAACGAAAAATTGGTGTTTAAAATTCAGTTGGATTATGTTCGTAAGCTTTTGCGAGTACTATTGACGACTAGAAAAGTCAAAATGCGATACCTGGTGGCGAATAAAACAACTGGATAACTACATTATTAAGAAGTTTTACTTTATTATTTAAGTAAAAATATAGTTTTTATATTTATTAGAATAGTTTTTCTTCTTTTAATAAATAATTTCGGAAAAAACACTTCACAAATCACATACGATTTACAACAAATTTTGACATCTTATGTAGTTATTCTGTTGCATTTTTTGGCCGGTAGAGTACTGCCTCCAGTCGTCAATAGTCTATCCAGCAAAAATTGTCAGTACAGGGCTTATGGGCGAGCTTTTTTCAAAACAGTGGCACCAGTGTATACCATCACAACACTCAAATAACAAACCTGCCACTGAAAAAGATACTAAACCACTGATAAACATACAGGAATTGTTGTTGCAACTCCTTGAAACATTTCGTACGCTCCAACATGACCGTCGTCTTTCAATGCCAAAAGCATTCTGATCGTATACTCGCTTTCGCTTCTATCTTCGCTGTGTGAAATAAAACAAAAAATTCAAATTCCAACAGAGTTGCCTTTGACATGTTGCAACAGTACGAAAGAGCTTTTTCAGTGGTTTTTATGAAAGAACTTTCAGTAATGAAGCTTTTGAGAACAATATTTATAAAGATGAGAGCCAAAAGTGTTGTCGTTTTGATTGTCCCCTTAGTATTTGTTTGTATATTTGAATAAAGCTATAAAATCCACTTAAAATTTGTATGATTTTAGTCTTTAAGAAGAAAAATGTTATTTGCGCTAAGTTTTGAAACATTCACAAAGCGTTACGTGATCAAATTCATTTAAAAAGGTGTGCTGTGGTAAAAAAAGATAAATGGATCTTTTTTTTAATATGTTTGAAATGGTATCAATGGTAACCATATGCACTTTGTTCTTCGATTTGTGGCAATTTATAATTCAAAGTACGGAAACCCTATGAGAGCTTTAACTTGAGACAGATGTATGCAAGCCAATGCAACCAGACTGAGAGGCAAACGTCCTATCTTCCCTTTACTGACAATTTTTGTTGGATAGAGCATAGGGGTTTAAGCAATGAAATGAGATGCTACATGTATGTTTATAAAAACCGATTTGGTGTATACACAAACGGAAAAAAAATATTGAAAAAGTGGTCAGTATGAAATTGCAATAATCAAAAAAATGAAGAAAACAAAATTTAAATACAAATTTTTAAGTGTATTTTGACATGAAACAGAAAACAACCTACTGCTTAATTTTTCTAGTTTTTACTTTTGTTTGCAAATAATTTTTTTGTGCAAGGCAAATATTTTCTATTTTTTATTTTCTTAAAGGTTTGAATTTCTTTTGAATTTAAATTTTTGAGTCAATTGAATGTATAAGTCATGTAACATGTTTTTTCAGCTTCACTTAACTTTATTTTGTGTTGGTGTACAATTTTCTTTTGCCTGAGATATCTGGCTTAAACTGAAGGAGACACCTTAGTCTTTAGTCACTAGTATTTAAGCAAATAGTGAAAAAATACAGAATTGAAGGGCGGTTCTAAAAACTGGAATATTCTAAAGGAATCTTAGAGGATTTTATGGATTTTCTTTCGCCGTTTAGAAAATCGCAAGAAAAACAACTTTTGTGATTGTCTCTTGGTTATTTGTTTACCTCTTTGCAAATATGTATCGAATTATTACCTGATGGTGTTGCAGATTTTCATATTCCTTTAAGTTTTGATGTTAATTTATTGAACGGGTTTTCAATTTATTTTTACTCTTATTTTCTAACGGTAAAATGTGAAAACATAATCCTATACAATTTCAAAAGGTTTTTTTTTAGAATATGTATATATGTTGTCTCTATTTTTGCTGAAATATTAGTGATCAAATATAAAAAAATAACCAAGGAATAGAAAATTCGAGCAATAACGGTAACCACATACTTTAAAAAAATATTTGCCAGCAATCCTCTGTACAGGAAACATGAAACCGCAAAATGATTTTTCTTTCATCGCAATACGGCCACCTACCTACAACCAAAATAAGCTCTTCAAAAATCACTAAAAAAAATTGAAAAATATCTTGTTCCCTTTTTTTGACAAGAGTAGGTAGATGCATATCATTCCCATTTCCAATCTCCAATTTTTATAAACTTAATTTGTAACAAAATTAAGCTGAAATTCTGGTATCTTTACCAGAATTAAGCTGAAATTCTGGTATCTTGACGGTTGTATATGAGCTGAGTAAGAGAAAACCCATGCTCATTAATTTGTGAGATCGATCTCACGGAATCAACTGTTTTCTCACCTTTTTGCATAGCATACCGAGTTCTATCTCATAAGAGCTTTCAAAATGAGATCGAACTCATCACTGTGAAATTGAACTCACCACGTGAGATCTAACTCGGTCAGTAACTTTTTTTTTTGCATACGAAGCTAAGAAAGTTCTCAAAAGAGTGAGAAAACAGCTTGAACTCATCTTTTTGCATATGACCCTATGTCACCAACCTTAACGACAAAGCCTCGTCATTAAACGGAATCCAACATTCAGCAATTGATGAGATGTGGGGTAAATCCATGAAGCAATAAATCTCCTCAAAAACAACAAGGCAGCTGGACTGGACGGAATACCAGCTGAATTCCTGAAAGCCGATCCCGTAACAGGCTAGTATTTTACATCCGCAGATACAAAGCTTTTGGGAAAACGAAAGCTATCCCAGGAACTGGAAGGATGGTGTGATTGTTAAGTTGCCAAAGAAAGGTGACTTAAAGAATTGCAACAATTGGCTTGGTATCACCGTTTTGTTCGTTTTCCCAAAACTAATGGCAACCATCATTCTCGAGCGAATAAAGGATAGATTCAAGTCTATACCCAAAAGACTTCGTGTGTCGACCATATCAACACCTTGCGTATCGTCCTCGAGCAGTTGATGGAATTTCAATCACCGCCTTACCTCATGTTCGTGGATTTTGAGAAGGCCTTCGATCGCGTTAACCGAGAATGTTTAAGGGGAATTCCGCCAAAAATTGTTGCCAATACTAAAGAGTCCAACAACAACGCAAGGTGTTTTGTTTAACACAATAGAGATCTCTACCAAATTGTCAAAGTCAAAGTGACAGCTAACAATTCGGCACGTTTGACAGACGCTATTACCACAAAAACGAAATCCAAACATTTACACTCCACTTCAAATGAATAGGGACACAAATTTCAAAGGTTCTTTTTCCATTTTTTCCTAATATTGTGCATTATGATGTTGGGAAAAGAGAACAGAAAGATTAATTCAAAAAGCACTGCTATTTTTCCTCCGAACCTCTTCAAAGTCTTTCCATAAGGGAAAATGCAGTCTTTTTGTGTCAACTGAATAAGCTCAAATATTGAAACTGGTAATAAAAGTTAATGGATGGAAGTACAAAATTTTTTTCAAATAGTTTTTATGTTTATATTTACTCTCGGACAATGCATAATGCTTGAAAACAAAATTGAAAAACCAACTATGAAATTCCATGTGCTCATTCTGTTGAATTGGAGTGTATTTGCCTCCGAAATAAAAAAGAAAATGGGTGTTACCTAAATGTCATTTGTGCCGAGGTCTTGAGTTTGACATTTAGAAATGAACATTGGTATTTGCTAAAAAGCCCTATCGGCAGCTATCCGGCTCCTTCGTAGTGCAACAGGGTGTGAGACAAGGGGATGTTCTATCGCTAATTCTCTTCCAACTGCCGATGGACGACGCACGTATTGACGGCCAGTGTTGGTACAGCTGAGCGACAGGGCATTCAATGGAGACCGTTCGAAAGACTCAGTCATTTAGCCTATGTCAATGACATATGTCTACTGGCAAGCAACATCAGTGGGCTGAACGGGACGTGCCAAACACTGCAAGTAAAGGGATAGTCGAGTGGTCTAAGACAAGGGCGTACGCAGGATTTCGATCAGGTGCCCCCCCCCCCACTCATTCAAAATATAAAAAACTAGATTTATATTCCGACATTGACGTGCTAAGAAGAAAACGTATCTACATGAGGATGGTCGTTATATGGGTTTTTTTGAGTTTTTATATTTGGATGGGCCTAAATCAGCTTTCCAAAATGCTACAAAACATTACTGTAAGTGTTGCCGTTGGTTTCGTTAATTTAAGTAAGTAATTTTTTTCTATTTTATGCAATTACAGGAGACGCTCGATTTAGTGGATCTCGAAATAGTGAACTATCCACTATATTGAACACAAAAAATTTTATAAAAAAACATATTTTGTATAAAAATTTCGCAAGCATTTTACATAATTTGAGAGCTCTGAGGAATTGTTTCTGTTTTTGTTTTTTTCTGAGGAATTGTTTCTGAGAGAAAGCCTTGTTTAATGCTTAGTTTCAATTAAAAACATTCACATCGAACGAAATGTGCATTTTGGATCAAATTCACCTTTATAAAGCCTTAGAAAACTCCCGCTCGAAAAAGTGAACAATCTCGAAACAGTAAACAGGCCTGGGTTTTTATTACTTCACTATATCGAGCTATTTTATTAAATTGCCCTACCTTCATGCTCTGAATTTTTGGGCTCTGGACCTTTGGCACCTCATATGAGGGAAATTTGATTAAAAAATATCCCGTCTAATTGGTCAGTAATTGGTCAGAAAAGGTCAACTGGCCCCATAAATTGGTCAGCCCTAGATAGCTTTTAATCAAGGCTCAAACTTTCTCAAGGTCACGCGCGATTTTTGGCACCTCATTTAAGGGAAATTTGCCAAAATTTTATACCATCCGAAAGATTTCTAGATCGTGATAAAAGGTCAACTATTTTTAGGAATTGGTCAGCCATAGATTTTTTCTATGAATTTTTGAAGTTCGTTTCAAGGTCACAAAAAAAACTTTTGGCACCTCATTTGGGTCATTTTAAAAAATAAAGTATGCAATTTGAAAGGCCTCTTCACGGTTGTAAAAGGTCAGCTATTTTCAGTAATTGGTCAGCCATGGATTTTTTCTTATGAATATTTAGTGAATTAAAAAAAAAATTTCAAAGTCAAAACGATTTTTGGCACCTCATTTTAGGGAGATTTGCCAAAACAGTGTACCATCTGAAAGATCTTTAGATCTATATAAAAGGTCAGCTATAGATTTTTTTTAATGAATTTTTTCAAATTTCAAGGTCATAGCGATTTTTGGCACCTCATTTATGGGAAATTTGCAAAAATTTAGTACCATCAGGAAGGCCCTGAGCACTATATACAGGGTGTCCCGCACCTGAGTGGAAGTATTTTAGGGTTGGGTTCCTGGGTATATTCTAAGAAAAAAATTGTATGGGGGGAAAGTTGTATCTCCCCTCCCTGAGGTAGGGGGGGTAGTTTCTGAAAAATTGACTTAAAATACCAAAAAAAATCATTTAAAATCAACGAAAACACATCTAATAATGTGCTATAATTTTTTTGAAAGCTAATACCCCATTCTTGCATATGGTTTTTAAATCAAGTTCTTCAAGCGAATAGTTTTTGAGAAATTAAATTTCAAAGTCAAATTTGTTTAAAAAAATTGTGATTTTTTTTTCTTAAGTCGATATTTTTCAAAATTTTACGTAATTAAGTGGTAATTTTGTGTTCAGTATTCATTGCGTTAATTTATTTTTGGTCCATTACCGAAAACCAAATGTAAAAATCTCTCTTAGTTTTTGAGAAATTAAGAAAAAACAAAAGGTACTTTTACCAAAAATGCCCGAAAAAAGGGTTAAATTATGGATAATTCATGAATAAATTAATTTTTTCGGGCTATTTTGGGAAAAGTACCTATTGTTTTTTCTTAATTTCTCAAGAACTAAGAAAGATTTATATTTATTTTTCGGTAATGGATTACAAAATAATGAGGGCAGTGAATATTGAACAGAAAAATAGCACTTAATTACGTAAAATTTTGAAAAATATCGACTTAAGAAAAAAAAAATCAAAATTTTTTTAAACAAATTTGACTTTGAAATTTAATTTCTCAAAAACCATTCGCTTAGACAACTTTACTTAGAAACCAAATTCAAGAATGAAGTATTAACTTTCAAAAAAAATATAGCACATTATAAGATGTGTTTTCGTTGATTTTTAATGTTTTTTTTTTGCATTTTAAGTCAATTTTTCAGAAACTGGCCCCCCCTGCCTCAGGGAGGGGAGATACAACTTTACCCCCATACAATTTTTTTCTTAGAATATACCCAGGAACCACACCCTAAGATACTTCCACTCAGGTGCGGGACACCCTGTATATCAGTTATAGATACTTTTATACGATTTTTTCTAAGTTTTTTTTCTAGTTCATGACCTTGAAAAAAATACTTAAAAAATCGTTTAAAAGTATCTATAACTGACCAATTACTGAAACTAACTGACCTTTTATACAGATCATAGGGCCTTTCAGGTGGTATTAAATTTTTGTAAATTTCCCATAAATGAGGTGCCAAAAATCGCGCGTGACCTTGAACAATAATTTAAAAATTCATTAAAAAAAACTATGGCTGACCAATTAATAAAACTAGCTGACCTTTTATATAGTGCTCAGGACCTTTCTGATGGTATTAAATTTTTGCAAATTTCCCATAAATGAGGTGTCAAAAATCGCTATGACCATGAAATTTTTAAAAATTCATTAAAAAAAATCTATATCTGACCAATTACTGAAACAAGCTGACCTTTTATAAAGATCTAGAGATCTTTCAGATGGTACACTTTTTTGTCAAATTTCCCTAAAATGAGCCGCCAAAAATCGTTTTGACCTTGAAATTTTTTTTAAAAATTCATTAAATATTCATAAAAAAAAATCTATGGCTGATCATTTACTGAAAATAACTGACCTTTTACAACCGTGAAGAGGCCTTTCAAATTGCATACTTTTTTTTTTAAATGACCCAAATGAGGTGCCAAAAGTTTTTTTTGTGACCTTGAAACGAACTTCAAAAATTCATAGAAAAAAATCTATGGCTGACCAATTACTGGAAAATAGTTGACCTTTTATTACGATCTAGAAATCTTTCGGATAGTATTTTTTTTCGCAAATTTCCCATAAATGAGGTGCCAAAAATCACGCGTGATCTTGAGCGACCTTGAGAAAGTTAAAGCCTTTATTACAAGTTATCTAGGGCTGACCAATTTTTGGGACCACTTGACCTTTTCTGACTAATTACTGACCAATTAGATGGCATATTTCTTATCAAATTTCCCTCATATGAGGTGCCAAAGGTCCAGAGCCAAAAATTTAGTTTTACTTTTCGTTCTGCAGTATGCTGCTCGACGAGCGAAACTGATCATTTTAGCAGATTATTTGGAGAACTCTACACTCTTTTTTCCACATAATTAATTACCCAGGCCATTTGAACCACCAGTTGGAAGAAGGGAATAAATCCCAAAATTTCCAAAAATGACTTTTTGATGCAAATGTCTTCTCTATACGTAGACACATCTGTTAGGTCTAAGAAAATAGTAAAAACTATTTTCATTGTAGAAATGTTGGGGGTTTTAAGAAGCATTAGTTGGAAGAAGGAAACAAATCCCGGATTTATTTCCTTCTTTCAACTGATTATTTTATTTTTTTTTTAACATAACTCTTGAATTGGTTTGTCTACTCAGTTTTATGTCGCTACAAAGCAAATAAACAATTATTGAATTGGTGGGTTACAAATCACGCTTTAGCACTTTTGAGTTATTGAATCACAGATTGATGTATCAGCGCAATTAACTCAGCTAGTTAACATAGATAAGACATCGTCCCCTCAGAAGCAAAGTGGTTTATCTCAAAATCTTAAGTTTTTTTCAGAAAATAGATTTGAAATGGTGTGGTAAAGCTTAAAAAAAAAAAAAACAATTTAAAAAGAGGGATACTTATATGTCGTTTTGCACGCAAATATTCAATAACAATTTTGTATTTTTTTTTTCTGTATACCTACTTAATCAATATCGTTATTTTCAGTTCTATTGGAACATAAAACGATATGGTCCATGTTTGAAATAACAGACAAAAACTAATATATTATTGAACACACTATTTTTTTGAAGTTATTATTTATTTATTTTTATGTTTTAGCTTTATATTTGAAAAATGAAAACTTTTTCTGTAAAATTTCTATTTTATTTTGAAGTTAAAACTTTCAGTTGGAAGAAGGAAATAAATCCAAGCTTTTTAACACGGTTTATCTAGCTACTAGGAAGCGATAGAAAAAGAAAATATATCTCATGCGAATCAAAACAAAGAGAACTTTATTTTATCTATACATGAAAAATCTGAGAACCGTCAAATAAAGAAGTTATTCAGTTTTTTGCGTTTTCCCAACAGTTAGATTTATTCCCTTCTTCCAACTGGTGATTCATTTATGACATTTGTGTTTTTTCGTGTTTATTTTTGTTTTTTCTCTCATTACAGCATGGCTGCTTTTGATTTTGTTGTCTTTTCATTTTGCCTTTCAAATGAATATTTTTCCGCTTCGTTTTCCTAATAGCCGTTCTACACTATCCCATTGAGTATTAATACATGTCACAAAAGTGGGAAGAAATCATGTATAATAGTGTGGAAACAAAATATGAAATTTCATCACACACAAATTGACAGCGCATCCGACACCATTTGACATGTGTTTATACCTGAAAATATTTAGGATCGGTTCTAAAACCATCACACATTATATCCCACTTGGGCGTTTGAGGTTATGGTGAAACTGATTTGCATTGATGCAAGTGTGGAAGCAAAATATGAAAATCATTTTCATCACGCAAATTTGGCAGTCGTATGAAATTCTTTCCCACTTTATTCTGACATGTGTTAATACTTTTTGGGATAGTGTAGAGGCACTTTAAGCATTTCGCTGTCTTGTGCTGGAGACCAACGTTTCACATCACCAGCGTACTATGCTTAAGAAGCGAGTGATTTGACAATAATAATTAATGTACATAAATACGTACCTAACTCGCTTGCCAGAACTCGGTCGTATGGCCTCAGGATAAACGGGTTAAGTGTGGGCATAGAGTATGAAATTACATCTCACACAACTTGACAGTCAATCCTCGCGTTCCAACGTTTATTCGCTATGTTATCTAGTTATCCAAAAAATTTTGAGATAACTTGAGTTGTTGTTGTGTCAGCGGTCATCAGTTGTTTTTCAACAAGGAATTACAACAACACAAAGCTATCCGGATAACTGAGAATTAACATCGGAACGTGGACAATCTCACACAATTTGACACGACTAATAATGCATGCCAATTTGCCCATGTTTAGGATTGGTTCTTAAATCTTTATCCATCACACATTCTATCACAATAGAGTTTTTGAAGTTGAGGAAAACTATTTTGTTTCGATGCGTCCAAAATTCAAAAATTTTCGAAACTAACTGTTCAAATGTTCGAGTTTAGCTTAATGGCGTTTGATAATTACCGGTTTTAGAAGATGAACAAAAAACGCTTTTTAGTGACATATCTTGATGGTGACATATCAAAATATCAAATTATTTCATAAATATATAACATGTTTGACCTTCTAGAATTTAGCATTTAGAACGAATAGATAATTCCAAGAAACATGAAAACTAATTTTGACATTTTGAAAAGTCGACGAAAAGGCTCACTCCTACGTGGATAAACTATATTTAAAAAAATAGATCAGGGCACCTATGCACACGAAGCTGACAAGAAGTTTCACCCACGTTTTGTCACAAACAGCAATACTGAAAAACACTAATACAAATTAACGCTTGAACACATTCTTAGCAAAAAAAAAAACAACAATTCATCTTTCCGCACTTAACAAAAAAAAGAAACAAATCCCATGTTCTAATTATACTAAGTAAATTAATTGCTTAGCCAGAATGGGATTAAAAAATGTAATAAATTTAAAGTAAAACAGGCGAGGCTCCTACAGGCACACCTTAAAAGACCTATGAGGAAACACAGAAGGAAAGGTGCGATATGACTTATGTTTTTTTTCACTCCCTATAATAAAAGAGTAAATTTCTTTTTTCATACAGTTGTTTTACAGGTCGATGACACAAGTTACTAAGGGATTTCTTTTTTACATTTATGTTTAATGTTCTATTAAAAATTTTATACTTTCACTTGATAAGTTTTTATGTGGGCGATTGTTGCGGTTATATTTAACAGAACAGAACAGGGCGAACTTCAAGGATTACTCATCATATCCTTACATTCCCTTTGTATGTTGCTAGGGAGTTTTTCTTTTCTATTGCTTTCAAGGATTGACTAACATATTCATTTTAAACGTATTGTTATTCTTACCTTCAATTCAATTTAACTGTAGGCCGTTTTGTATGTTGCTTCTCGTTTTTAGTTAGCAACAAATCACAAACTACTAAATAATATTGCTTTTCAAGGATTACACAAAAAAAAAATAAAGAAAAATTCCTTTGCTGTTTCCTCTTTCTCACTCTAAAACTAAAAACTGTAGGAACTTTTTTCTTTACAGAAATAAAAGTGATTACATGCGCATGACTGTCATGTAATGGAAAGTGTAATCGAGTATATTGTTTTGCTTGTTGGTTTGTTAAATTCTACTCCAGAATATATCAAGTTGACTTGTTTATCTGTAAAGCTGACTTTAATTTAAATATAACTTTTATTGAGTTCTGTTTTTACTGACTCTACTGTCAAAAGTCCCATATATGTCAAAATAGACCAGATGACAGTTGTTGTTGAGAAAAAAAGAGAACATGCATTTATTTATGAAAATTGTCATTTTTGTAAGAATAAATAAATGCATTGCATGAAAAAAAATACAAAATAAGACTTTTTTATTTGAATGTCCACATTCATTCCCACTGCACTGCACATTTTATTTTATTGCTTTCTTTTCGAAAGCCCAATTGTATGCAATTATTTTGTTAGAAGTAAAAAGTGTAAGTATTTTTATGCAAAATTGTACGTCAGCTAAATTAACTTTTCTGCAGACAAATGCTTTATTAAATACAGATTAAAGTGAGAATTTAACAAGTTGAATTTTGACATTATGGAAAATATTTGCAGAAAAATAGACTCTCTGTTGAATAGTCGTAGGAACATTTTCTTTTCTAAATAATAGTTTATAAACTCCAACTTAAATAGTTTATATAAAAAGAAAAAACGATATGTTTTAACACTTCTTTCAAAAAATTCAAAGACCTAAAAGCTCTCTATAAACACAAACAGACAACCCGCGATGTAATAAAGAAATTTGTTAAATAAATCGATTAAGGAGAGGAAGATAGTTTAACCACCACCAACACTATTTTGTCATTTTTTATTCGAAAAATAAAAAAAAAGCTTGAACAAATGTATTTTTATAAATTTTTTTAATTTTTAAATTTTAATAGTTTGCACGGGTTCGGCAAAAAAATATGTTCTTAGTGCCCGCGCCCAGAGAGCGATTCTTCGGAGAGTTTCTGGGGTATTCTAATGTGCAAATGTTGGGGAAAACTAAAGTTCACCTGTCTTCGCAAGAAAAAAAATAAAAAATAAAACATAGTAAAATAACCCTACAATCTATTAAGGAAAAGGCTTGGCAGGTCATTTTTTGACACATCCCATCATCAACATTATCGCATTGGCCTGCGTGGAGCTTTTCCAAATACGCATGTCCTTATTTTCTTTTTCTGGGAATTTTATTTTAGCCTACCTGTCCCGTACTACCCTCTATGATGAGTGCCTGTGAGGAATTTGGGGTTTGGTGATGCGTCGGCGCTACACCGATAATTTTTTTTTTTGAGAATAAATTTGAATTGGATAGAAGTTGCTACCCTATCTTTCTAACTCGAATATTCACGCCATGCCGCTATGAGCAATATTTCATAGAGTACCTTCTGTCACTTTTCAAAGCAAGAAAGATCGATAGTATGTTTATACATTGCAAATATACTCAAAAAAACAAGACATGAAAACTTGACTGTCAATTCCGTTAGCCAACAAGCTGAAAAGCAACAGACCGTGGTAGAAATCATTTAATTGTTCTGCGCTATAACACACTTGCAAGTGCAGCTTTATGATTTTCACCATAAAATAGGTGTGTTTATGGTGAAATTTCTTGCAAATTTTCACAAATTTTTACAATTAGCTGTCAGAAACTATAGGAGAAAAAATCCAAGTTTGGGATACTTGGGGAAAATTTCACGTTACCAAACAGGCATGTTGTCGGTTACTATGTTATTTATGGTACCTCCACACTATCCAAACTTTATACATGTCAAAATAAAGTGGGAAGTAATTTCATACGACAGCCAAATTTTTGTTGAAAATTATTTACATATTTTGCTTCCACACTTGCATCGAAATAAATGTGTTTTACTATAGCTGTGTTCCTTGCCGAGTTTCAAATAGTTTGAAACCGCCATATTTAGTGGGAACCCGTTTCACTTCAACAAGTGAAAAATTGTACTGGTCCGCACTAAATCTGACGGTTCGAAACTGTTTGAAAATGTTTGGGATTAACAGAGGAACAGAGATTATATGTTTCCTTAAACTTTCAAATGTGATAGAATGTACGATGGTTTTAAAACAGATGTCAAGTTTCGTGAGATGAAATATCATATTCTGTTTCCATTTCCACACTAAATTTTATGGCGAATAGTCTGAAAGAATGAATCAAAGAATACAAGATACGCCCCTGTGTATGTAATTGCAGACAAAATTCGCACAAAATGAGTTGCCCCCACATGCGAAAAATTACATTTGAGTTTGTTGTTTTTTTGTTATTTCCTTACAGTATGGCTTTCAGTGATTTTTTTATGTCTATATTGGCCACGTTCCGCCGGCTATTGGATAGGTTATCTAATAGCGTTTCCGTTTGGTCATCCGGAAGCATTCCGAATGCTTCTAACAACGTACATACGTTTGGCACAAGATGACAGTTCTTCGAAAAAAAACGAAGATCGATGCAGGATTTGAAGAGATAATCAAAACCTGAGCACGGACACATATACGAAAGCTTTGAAAATAGTGAAATTCAATTATTTTTGGTTATTCAAATTTGGAATTCCGATTTGGCATTATACTAAAATGTAGAATTTTAAGCAAATAATGGGAAAAAATGAATAACTCAAACAAAACATCCTCCCTATCATCGTCATCTTGTAATTCCGTGGAATTTGTTCTCAGGTAAGAAGTTCACTCAAAGTAAAAGACTCCAGGGGGGGGGGGGGGGGGAGCAAAAAAGTGAATCGAATTAATCGTTTTCACATACGCTGCTAAGCAATGCTTTCACTTTTTCGATTCATTTGGCACAAATAAGTGACTCTGGTTCTGTGAATGAAATCTATATCTTCGATGCTCAAACCTCCTTACCGTTTCTCTAAAAAAAAGTGGATTAATTCCTTGCAGCTATTGAGGAATATAAATATTCAGAGAAACAGCTGTTTGAACGTTTCATCACCCGAATGTACAAATAACGAAACCCAAACTTCAGAATCAAAAAAAATGTTGCAACTCGTTCGTTTGGTATTCTGGATCGGAGAATTCCGAAAAGTACTTATGGACCAACAGAAAACGCTATAAGATAACTATATGTGTGAACAACCAGAACCGGATAAGTAAGCTGAAAGCAGCTGACAAAGAAATTGAATTAAAAATTTTATTTATCGGCAGAAAAATTGTTACTTTTTAAGAGAAGTTTTTTTTCTATTTATATTTTCATATTCAATGGAGTCCAAGGTGATATAATTATGCATTTTGTATTTCATTTCAAAAAACCCTACACGACAAAGCTAAACATGAACAACCCAAATTTCTAGTTACATATCAGCTGTTTTGAAATTTCCTCGGATTGCTGAGTATCCTAGAATTTTTGGGTTAAATTCAGATTTGTTTGTTGAAAACAGATGATTTGCCATCGTCTGTTTTTTGACACACATAGCTATCCGGATAACTGAGAATTAACTTCGGAACGCGGCCATTTATAATGTTTTTGCAATTGGTGAAACTCTCCATCAATCCTCGCGTTCCAATGTTTATTCGCTATGCTATCTAGCTATCCCAAAAATTTTGAGATAACTTGAGTTGTTGTTGCGTCAGCTGTTATCAGCTGTTTTTTAACAAGGGATTACAACAACACAAAGCTATCCGGATAACTGAGAATAGCCAGCGGAACGTGCCCAATGTTTCTACTATATTTTCGTTGTCTTGTTGAAGACAACATGACAATTTCATTGCGCATTTTCATTTACACCTTTAACACAATGAATGCAGCTGTAGCTTGTAATAAAAATTGAACTTTGTTTAACTTCTGCTACAACATTTCTTGCTATATTTACAGCTTTACATTGTGGCGGTGTGTACTATTTTTTCTATCTTTCTACTTTGATAGTGCTACGAGCAGGACCGGACTTAGAGCCCTTAGGCACTTGGTATTATGGGCTCCCTTCCATCACGAAACTATTTTATTTTGGTATGGTTAATAATTGTTAATAGACTACAAATCAAATAATTTTCAAATGACTTTAATTGAGTAGTTGAGAACCAAAACTCGTCATATCCAAAATTTTCGTTTTGTGCAAAAGAAAAGATTTTATTTTGTAACATAAAAAGATTTTTGAATCTATGTGTTATGATTAAGAGCAAAAATATATATGAAGTTCCGTGCAAAAGATATTTAACAATTAAATTTGGATATGAAGAGTTTTGCTACAAATGATTGGATATGGCCAGTTTCCACACCTACCCCCCTCTCTCAATTGCACCATCTAATATAATATCTCTACACTACTTTCCAATCTTCCATGACCCATTTAAAGATTTTTATAATAAAAATCCATAAACGTGTAACGTGTTAGTTCCTTCTTAAATGACGATTGCCAATGATGGATAAGAAGTAAGAAGAAGAGTTTTGAAAACAAACCCATTGCAAACAATGGATATAGAAAGTTTTGATGCAAATCGCACTGTGTTTTGGGGACAATAACGGTATTTGAAATCAATATTGAAGGGAATTGGAGGGGTAAGGCTGTCAGATTTTGTTTCAAAACTATTCAATATTCGCAGCTTAACAAATCTGCATCAAAATCTCAATTTTTGATAAAAGTGGATATGACGAGTTTTGGCTCTCATCTACTCAATTATTAGAGAATACAACATTTATGTACATACATTGATACTTTAATCCATATAATTTAATCTATCATTCGGGGAACATCCTTTTGGGGAAAAGACAGAATGACATCATCGTCATTGATTGACTGCACGATTTCTGATTCGATGAACAGTAGGAAGGTACAGATACAGGCGCGGATCCAGGATTTCGTTCAGGGGGGGGGGGGGGGGGGGGGGCAATTTTCAATTTTCGTGAGTTACCAAAATCCTTATGAGGTCTACAGAAAATTTGAGTACACTTTAACCGCTCTACACGCCTGGTCACACAAAGCAATGTGAATTGATGAGTTCGAAATTTGAAGAAAACAAATAAACTCTTTTATAACTGCTACAGTTCTCAAACAGAGGGTACTTTGAACTTTGTGAAATTAATTTGTCGGTTTGTAGCTATAGCATGTTGTCCTTACAGCGGTTTTGAGTTCCCTCTGGATCTGCGTAATTCTACATTTATGTTCGGAAAACATAATGGTACAGTGGTATGTTCCTATTCAGACACATGACGTCAGGCGCGGATACAAGGGGGGACAATGGGTGCAATTGCCCCCCCCCCCCTGAGCAAGAACGAACGAAGCATAAAATATGGCTTTAATAAAATTTTATCAAAAAGAAAGGTTATTTCGTTATACGTTTATAAAAAGTTTTCTTGGCAGCGCAGCGTTGCAGCAATGAGTGGTTGTTCTTTGGCCTGGCTGCTGGCTGACCAGGTTAAGAAAAGTTCCGCTATGCACAAATAGCGCCTTCAAATAAACTGAGTGGAAAGCTTATAACTTCGGCTTTTGATCTCGATCTTAAAAGTTAAGGTCTTAATTAAAAGATCAATGTCCGTCTACATTACTATATAACATTTTGTGAGAAAAGTCAATTTATTTCATACTAGGGAGCAGGTTGAATCCCAAATTGATTTCACTTTTCAATATGCTTTGAACGAAAATTTTCACAATTTGGAAAATAGTGTTTTAAAAAGGTATTGCTCAACCTCCAACCCTACTCTACAAATAAGTAAGTGGTTTTTTATACTTAAATGTAAGGGGAGAGGCGACAGGGACACTCATCTAAATTTTCAACCTTGAAGTTGATTTTAATTTAAAAAAAAATTTAATCTTTAAACTACGTTGATTTACGAGTAATTACCTTCAAAAATTTCTAATTTTGCTTCAAATGCCCGGATCTACTGGATAAAGATAGCTTATTAAAGTTAAAATAATAAACTACATTTATGTACAAAAGTTATTGAGAAATACCAAAAAAATTCATACTAAATGGGTGATAGAGTTTTTTTTGTGATAAATATTAAAATGTACGTTTCCATTGAGGGAGTACTTTTACTAGAAAACTCTCGAGAGCGACTCTCGGTTATCTGTCTTCCCCTCTGGTGAGCTTATTTCATGACTGTGTCTGTGTCCACTTTCGAATTTTATTCTCGAGAACCTCTTCAGAGCTGCTAACCGCCTTTTAACTCTGAAATGGATACGCACCTTAAGAGTATGCACATGTGTTTCGAGTTCGGCGCTGTACGCAGCGATGCGTGCAGACGTGCTGTACATCTGTTTAGCCATACGAAACGTTTTTGATGTAAGAATTTTGTCACTTTTATGGATGTGTTTTGGGAACCTCCATTTTCCATATTATTAAACTACCGAAGAGTGCGAATCCAACGAAGAAGATTGGAGAGAAACCAGGAAAAAACTACAGTAGTCACTGCCGAAGAGAAGTTGGATGGAACTTTTATACCTAAGGAAAGGATAGTTGTTTCGTCAATTCGATTGTCAAATGATTGCCATTTTTCGACGCCAATATATATCTATTGTATCGTCTGGCAACTCTGTAGTCGATGCTTTGTGCCCTTTCACACGAGGAAACTGAGTTGCCAGCAAATTTTAGTTCCTAGATGAGAAGGGCAGGAGGAAAGAGGGGCGAACAGAATCTCCCCGGTTGCGGATTTGAGGAGATTTTTTGACATTTCCTTTCACATCTAGGCTTAAGTGTGTTCAACCAATAGACTTTTAAAGGAAATTTCCAAAATTGCCTGGAGATTTGTTTCCTCGGGTGAAAGGTACAAGAGATTTTTAAGGAGATTAAAAGAAAACGTCAAAAAAATCTCCAGCAACTTGTTTCTTCGTGTGAAAGGGGACTTTGAGCTTATATGAAACATTAATATTAAAACTTAACAAATGCTAATGTATTTTCCACTATAATCATTGTGTTTTATTTTAATGTCAGAAAGTTTGGTTTTGTATTGATGGACGATGAAATCCTCACATCAAAAACGTATCTTATGGATAAAACAAATGTGCTGTACGCAGCGATGCGTGCAGACGTGCTGCACGCATCGCTGCGTACAGCGATCCACATAAGGTGCGTATCCATATCAGAGTTAAAAGGCGGCAAGCAGCTCTAAAGAAGTTCTCGAGAGTAAAACTCGAAAGTGGACACAGACACATTCATGAACTAAGCTCACCAGAGGGGAAGACAGATATCCGAGAGTCGCTCTCGAGAGTTTTCTAGTGAAAGTACTCCCTCAATGGAAACGTACATTTTAATATTTATCACAAAAAGATCTCTATCACCCATTTAGTATGAAAGTTTTTGGTATTTCTCAATAACTTTTATACAAAAATGTAGTTTATTATTTTAACTTTAATTTGATATCTTTATCCTGTAGATCCAAGCATTTGAAGCAAAATTAGAAATTTTTGAAGCTAGTTACTCGTAAATCGACGTATTTTAAATATTTTTTTTTAAATTAAAATCAACTTCAATGTTGAAAATTTAGATAAGTGCCCCTGTCACCTCTCCCGTTACATTGTACATAGTATACAAAACCAGTAACAAATCTGTTGAGTAGGATTGGAGGTGGAGCAATAACTTTTTTAAACACTATTTTTCAAATTGTAAATTTTTTCATTCAAAGCATATTGAAAAGTCAAAACGAAATTGATTTGGGATTCAAACTGGTCCTAAGTATGAAATAAATTGACTTTTCTTACAAAATGTCATACAGTAATGTAGCCTTACATTTGTATCTTTTAATTAAAGACCTTGGCGCAAAATTATAGTGAAGTTAACACGATACTAAAACAACTTTAGTTTAACACTCGGTGAAAATGCCGTTTTCTTAAATTATAGACCATGTCAAACCAACTTTATGTTTAAGCACTTGTATTAAAGTTAAAATCACCAAAGTCTGATTTTGATTTTTTAGTATCTATCACACGAGCTCAAATGACGTCTGTCGCACCAACTGTCATTGATTTAGGAGAGCTCAACTTTAATTTGCTAAGAAAATTGTCTTAGCGCGAGACAACTAGCATGTGTCTATAATTCAAGAAAAGTTAGAGAACTGCATTAAAGTTAAACAATTTTTAACTAATGTCACGCTAAGGCCCTTGAAATAGGCTGTCTATAATTTTGTGCCCTTAACTTTGAAGATCGAGATCTAAAACCGAAGTTATAAGCTTTTCACTCAGTCGATTTGAAGACGCTATTTGTGCATACCGGAACTTTTCTTAACTGAACCTGGTCAGCCAGCGGCCAAAGAACAACCATTTACTGCTGCAACTCTGCGCTGCCAAGGAAAAATTTATAAACGTATAACGAAATAACCTTTTTTTGATAACATTTTATTAAATTCATATTTTATGCTTCGTTCGTTCTTGCCTAGGGGGAGCAATTGCACCCATTACCCCCCCTGTATCCGCGCCTGGAAAGGATGCACAAAACCTGCTACCTCCGCAAGTGAAAGATGAACAATTTTCAGCGTTTCGTCTAATTCGTTGGTTTAAGGGCTAAACCAAGGGAAGAAGCTGGGTTCAGTGCCAGTATTTCTACAGTCGAGAGTGCAATTAATAGTTCTGTTTACCGAAAAAGAATAAAATCAAATGAAACCACCCCTTAAAGAAGTTAGAATATTTCCATATGAATCTGAAATCCTGGAATATATGGCAGCTGCATATGCATTGAGAGATGCACCACAAAAGCCATGAATTTCTATGTACATACATCTCTGGGGTATAATTAATCCTTCTCTGGATCTTAATATCTTTTATAATTGGAAAGGAGCTCACAAACTCCTGCTAAGTTTTTAAATGAATAGAATTAATGTGGGCATCCCAATCAATTTTGTCCTTCCAGACATCCTGCTTCAGCATTTTTAATACAATTGTTGTTAGTGCCAACCAACCAATAGGGTCATACATTTTTGAAATGTTTGAAAATAGTTCACGTTTTGTCATAGATTCTCAAAATCAGCCAAATCTGATTCTGAATCTGAGGATCGAAATACGATTCGTTGGAATCTGTGATGATCTGGGTGAACATGTATTTGGCGATACATTTTCTCGATATCGCTATTAACTTAAAATACTCTTAAAAATCAGTTTATTACAACAAAATACACAAATAAATAATTTATCATGAGGTTTTTAAAAATTTTAAATTAAAATTTTGAGAATGTCGCTTAATACATTCTTACGGGAAGGTATCGATGTGGATATTGTCGCCGTCTTAGTTAAATTGCTTGCAAATCGTTTTGAAGAGCAGAACCGCTGTATTAAAAGTCGTTGTAACACCATTTATCTCAAAATCAGCCAAATCTGATTCTGAATCTGAGGATCGAAATACGATTCGTTGGAATCTGTGATGATCTGGGTGAACATGTATTTGGCGATACATTTTCTCGATATCGCTATTAACTTAAAATACTCTTAAAAATCAGTTTATTACAACAAAATACACAAATAAATAATTTATCATGAGGTTTTTAAAAATTTTATATTAAAATTTTGAGAATGTCGCTTAATACATTCTTACGGGAAGGTATCGATGTGGATATTGTCGCCGTCTTAGTTAAATTGCTTGCAAATCGTTTTGAAGAGCAGAACCGCTGTATTAAAAGTCGTTGAGACTCCTGCCTTTGCTAGTAGAAGCACTGGCATTAAAAACAACTCTTACTTTTGTTGACGCACTATCTGGTTTTACCACAGCATGGTGCGGTAGATAAAAATGTGGTCTAGAAAGATTTGAACTGCATTTTGGTAGAAGATTCATGTGGTTTAACAAAACGTATTCTTTGAGAACTTTGCTGTACTCTTCTTTAAGCGATATATCGTTAAGTAGATGCTTTTCTTGCCGCAGATACTGCGAAACTGCACAACTTTTTGAAAAACCTAGATCCATAATATTTAAGTGAGGATTAAATGGAAGTTTCACTGTATAACGACCATCTGGATTGCGAGTTGTCGTACAGTTTTTCACAAAACTTATCTTCGTTAGATAAGGGTTTAATATTCTGAACTTCTTCAATTTCCCAAAATTTTTGTACTTGTATTTCTAAACAAATTTCGCTAAAAAAACATGTGGAGTGTTGGTTTATCTGTAATTTCGTCACATGGTCCTGAAAGGACCCACCCAAAAACAGTATTTTGAGCAATCTGACACAAGTCTTTTTCTCTTTTAATACCTTCACATAAGATAAGAGGGTAAATATCTGCTCCAATTAATATATATATTGAAGCAGGTTTATCAAAGTTAGGATCTGCCAATCGCAAACTTTTGAGCTCGACCAAGTTTGATGCGTCAGCAGTTTGTTATGGCAAATCACCTGTCAGCTTTTTCAAAACAACAGCTGAAACGGGAATATGTACATCAGGGCTGATGCGAGATTCGAGAGTGAGAGGACACATACTCGTTGAAAATTCACTGTGAACTTGTCCAATGCCACAAATAGATGCATTGGATGAACGAGTGAAAAGCTTGAATGGGTTCACTACAGATCGTAAGATATATCAAAGACCGTATAATACCAAGATGCCGCATCTCAACCAACCACCAAAAATCAGCTCTAGATGCGGTCGGTCGGGGGAAGGGAAACATTCCCACGTATTGTATCACATCCTCATTCACATTCGAACTCACATAACACATACAGACATGCAAGCCTTTATTCGCCGCAGACCCACGACTCAGCGACCGCGCCACCGACGATTGTAAAACTTATACATAGACGGGGTTCTCACTCACACATCTATGGGGTCACCACTGGGGTCGTCACAGTACTAGCGCTTTGACTGCGAATTTTTACACTAGATGCAATATCTTGGTATTATACGGTCTTTGGATATATGTATGTAGCTTCAGAACCAGGGTCGATTAAAGCTCTCAAGAGAAATGTTTGGTTATGAGCTGTAAGCTGTAGCTAATAAAATTTTCCTTTTCTGGTAAACAAGAAAACTTTGAAGTGTTGGAGAGCCAGGTGGAATATCTGCCTCCAATTCCATCGTTGATGGTTGCTGAATTTTAGAAGTGGACTGTATTGGGGTAGGATTTGGTTGTTGCTGAAATTTATAAGTGGGCTGTATTGGGGTGGTACCTAAGGACGTATGGGGTAGTGGAGGAGATCTTGTGTCATGAGAGACGGGCTGTGATGAAGTAAAGTGTAGTAAACTGTGATGTCTTTTACCACACTGATCACAAGACACTTTACTCACTTACGTCGAGATGAGACATCCATCTCCAAAAATTTCTTGCATAATCGCAAGGGGTGGTTGCTATTGCATATCTTACAACAAAAATTCTTTTGTTCGATATGAAAAGAATTAATTTTTTCCGATTTTGATAACTGATTTGCGTTTTGGCGGGGACATTGCTTAACTTCTTCAACAGATTCAAGAATTTTGTATCTAGAAACTAGAAAGTCTTCCATAGATTTCCAAGTATGAATTTCGTTTTCTTTTGAAAGACTTTGTTCAAATAGAAACAAAGTTGTTTCAGGAATTTTCTGAGAAATTATGAAAACGAGAATCGGATCCCAATTATTGTCTGTTTTCACATTGTAGCTTGAAAGGACTCCTAAGCAATCGCACACGGTTCTGTGAAGTTTTCTCAAAGCTGAACCACTTTCAGTTGAGATACACGGAATTGAAAATAGGGTTTTAAGTTGCGTATTTATAAGGATGCGTTTATTTTCATATTGAGATTTGAATGCATCCCAAGCAAGATTTAAATTATCTGCGGTAAGAGGAAATTTATCGACGATATCACGTGCTTCCTTTTCTGTTTTTAACCGTATGTGAAAAAGTTTCTCTACACTACCTACTTAATCGCGGGTGAGCTATATAAATCGAAGTAAACACTAAACATGTCACGAAAAGTAGGCCAGGATATGTAGTCACCTTCGAAGCATTCCGCATCGCAAGGTGGAACTCTATTTCCAAGTTCTGGTTCAGATCTATAATTCATCTGAGAAAGAACCAAATTATCTTTTGTTTCCTTGGCTGCATCTTATTTAATCAAATCTATGATGCTACCTACTGTAGCGAAATAGCTTCCTTAAACCAAAACGTATTTGGATTTTATTGCTTATAACTTTTTATCATCTAAGCTTTTGTCTGCATTTTAAAGACATTTTGCATAAACTATCCTAAATTCATTCCATAAAACTTCAAATTCTTGTTGCCATACCTCTTACATACCACAAGTCAAGGTTTCCGTATTTGGAACTTCCCGAAAACTTTTGATGGTTGCATTGATTTGTCTCACGTACAGATACAAATCCCCCGAAAGAGACATTTTAGAAGAATACAATTAAGATCTCGAACGAAGAAAAAGGAAAAATGAAATAAAAGTCCAAAAAACAACTTTACTTTCGAATACAAAGGATGTACCTACTAAATCTTCATAAAATCGAGAAAATTCTTTTTTAATTTTTAAAGCACGGTGGGCAAATACACAGTTTTTTCGATACTGTTAGGGATAACAGTATCGAAAAAACTGTGTATTTGCCCACCGAAGAAAGTTGGTTAGAAAACTGTAAAATCACGAGATCAAATAACTGTACCGAGACTGTACTTTTGCCTGAAGACCAGAAATCCTTCCAAATACACCCAAACTACACAAATTTTAACCATTCACTTTAACTAATAAATTAATTAAATAGCACATCAAACGATGCTTTTTCATTCATTAAAATATATGCGATCAAGTAAAATTAAGAATTTTCTTCACTAACAAAAATTTCAATTAAAAATCATAAATTAAATATCACCAAAATATATAACCTAAGTGCACAGCACCTACTTTGGATCAGGTTATGGGATTTCCAATATTAATATGCAATTAATGCTTCGATTTAGTTTTGTCCAAATTAGGTACATCAATCTGGCTCGATTGGACCAAAAAAATGTTGGGGCGATTCCTCTTCGAATCGCAATCAATCAAAAATAGAAGAATTTTGCTGCTCTGGGTTGGCAGCTACGGGGGAGCTTCTGTCCAACAGAATCATATACACAAAAGTGTGCTGTGGAAAGAATTTCTGCAGTACCAAATTACATACAAAAAGACCAATTTGGTTTTACCCCCAATTTTTTTTTTAACTTTTAAATTAAGACAACTTTCAATTTGTATATATTTAGACAACCTTCTTAAAGAAATATTCACTGAGAACCAACTTTTAAAATTATATAAGGTGTGTTTTGTTGACTTCCTTAATGTGAACTGTAAGAAATCCTTCACATTAAGGCTAATTTTCCAATGAAAATTCCAACAACAAGTTAACTTCACATTTCAACTCCAGTAACTCTATGGCTGAATATGGAACGTATCTTAATGTTCACATCAAGGAGGTCAACAAAACACACCTATAACACTAGTTTAAAAATTTTGGGTCATGGTAGGGTCTTTAGAAAAATATATTTTCTAGACTAATTTTGGGTCAGTGAACATGAAAATCAAAATTATTTTTTTTCCAAAGAAGCGCTTTCGAGATATGCGCAAGAATCATTTTCTCAGCTATTTTTTTAGATATTGCCATAAATCTCGCTAACGGCTTAGCTAATTTATATAAAATGTGTATTTTCTGAATTTTTTGATCTGTCTCCTTTCGAGAATGTACTGCTTGTATAAGTCGGACTGAAATTTTATAAGTTACAGGCATTCAAAGTTTGAAAAACGAGTATTTTTGAAAAATGTCTAGTTTTTGGTTGCTCCATATGTAAAGAAAAAAAATATTTAAAATAATTTTAAAGACTCAAATAGAAGACAATCTTTTAAACAAAGATTTGAGCCAAAGTTTTTAAAAATCGGACGGTAAATGTAGAAGTTATTAAATAATTAGTGAAAGAAGGCAATTTCAATTTTTTCAATAAAAGTCATATAAATGTATATTAGGGTGTCTGTTATTTCCTTAAATCATTTTTTTTAATCAGAAACCCCTTAAATAAAAATTCTATGTCCTAAAATAATCTTTTCCATACAAAGGAGAATTGGACACACCAAACTCCAAGCCCAAAAATGACTTGGTATATATCGTTGGAAAGGTATTTTTATGAACTACAATAGTTATAAAGAGAGTTAATTTCAAATCTCTATGCCTCTACTGCCAACTGTGATTCTTTTTAAAAATAAAAATCAAAAATGAAAAATTATTGGAAACAATTTTTGTTTTGTCTTTGTGGCTTCATTTAGTCAGAGTATCAAATCTGTAAAAGCATTTTGCTACAACTTTTAAAGAACAAAAAATATGGTGAAATGTACTGAAACTGGAATAGACGATAATGAAGCTCTTTTACTTTTTATTATTTGTTTTTTATTCTCTCTTTTTGACCATATTTTTGTTAAGATTCTTGATAACCTGTTATGTTTTGACCTCTTGACATTTCTACTTCCCTTGTTATCTTTAAATATGTATAACTTTTTCGTTTTTGTAGTCTATTCTTCTGAATGGCAACCCTTTTCATTGTGCTGGGTTATTACTTAGTTTTTATTGCACGGAATTATTTTTGTTTGGTTTTTTCGATGTATTCCTACCGTTTTAATAAAGAAAATTATTAGAAAGTACATTTTATTGCAAGAAATAATTTAATTAAAGTTCATGGTGCCACATCCACGGTACTGACATTTGGACAGTTTATGTGACTTAACTTCTCTAATGCTTGAGAAAAATAATTTCCAGGACAATTTTAACATATGTAGTTAAAAAGAATACAAAATTCCGATAATCACCCAAAAACATGTTATAACATGCTTAAAAAATACTACCACGGTACTGACAAATCAATTTTTGACACACTTTCTTCAAATGAAAACATATCACTCTTAATATACAACAAAGTTAAAAAAATAAAACGACTGTTGTTATTATTTATACATAAATAGTGCTTCGTTTAGAAAACCACCATACAAACGTCGGCGTCGTGAAACTAAAACAAAATGGCGATTCAGCGAGAAATCTTTTGAATTAAAAAATAAAATTGATTTGATATTGGAGATTTTCAACGTGTTTTTTCATGAAATAAATAAAAGATATTATTTTGAATAGCTTAAAAACACTTATTTTATTTATTTATTTACTTAAATGCATTTCGGAAGCAATGCTTCCATCGTCAGTAAGTTTTATATAAATAATAATACAAACAAAATTTTTCGATTGATAATAAATACAAATAACTCAATACAAACAAAACAAACTACACAAACAAATTTATAGTGAATTTAGGATCTATTATAAAATTTTTTGAAAATTGGATCTCTTATTGGTCCATCGTGTAGCACAACACATGCTGGATAATAACCATAATTTTAACTTACAAAATTTAAAATTAATTCGAAATGTTAATAATCCTTATGAATTAGATGCATATGAATCTCTTTATATTGTTAAAAATAGAAATAATTTAATGAATAGTGACGATGGACCAATAAGAGATCTAATTTTCAAAAAATTTTATAATAGATCCTAAATTCACTATAAATTTGTTTGTGTAGTTTGTTTTGTTTGTATTGAGTTATTTGTATTTAATATCAATCAAAAAATTTTGATTATATAAAACTTACTGACGATGGAAGCATTGCTTCCGAAATGCATTTAAGTAAATAAATAAATAAAATAAGTGTTTTTAAGTTATTCAAAATAATATCTTTTATTTAAAAAATAAAAGTAAATCCTCGGACAACATTCATTGATGATTATTTTATTCAGCAGTAGGTATTTTGACTTGATTTTTGCATAATTTTGTCAAACAAGTATTGCACTCAAACTTTTCTAAGTACAACATTTCTATTCAATGAATTATTTCATAAGAAAAAAGGAGATTTAATCGGAAAAACGAGGAACGGACATGCCACGGTACTGACATTTTGACTACTTTTTTCCAAGTCATGTGCAAGAAGTAGCGAATTTAGTCATGATACCGAATGTTGATTGTAGTAAATAGCCATTTACACAATTCAAACAAAAAATATATACGAATACATAGGCGCCCAGAGGGGGCCCCCCCCCCCTCCCTGGCTCTGGAAAATACCACACAACTAAGAAATTTTTCATTTTTTTCTTTGAATGTTAACAAATACTTTGCCTTCTCTCCATGAATTGCCCCCCCCCCTAGCTCTGGATCATACCAAATGTACCTGAAAATATCCTTAGTTTCGATATTGTTGGAAAATATGGATATTTTCTTTACAGCTTGTTTATTGAGTTCATGGTTTGCCCCCCCCTGGCATTACCAAATTTTTGCATGCATTTTTTACTATGAATTTTAACAACTACCTACTTGTCTTTTTTGTCAGGGTTCATGATTTGCCCCCTCCTGGCTCTGGATCATGCCAAAATATGTCTGAAAATATCCTTAGTTTCGATATTGTTGGAAATATGGATATTTTCTTCACAGCTTGAAATTGGAGTGGAGTGTATTTGCCTCCAAAATAAAAACAATTGCGAGTTACTTTAATGCCATAAGAGCATAACTCATGAGTTTGACGTTTATACTACGTTTACGTTTACATCGAACACTAAACTGGGATTTAATAAGATTAACCTCAAATCTTCTTTACCATACAAATTTATGTCTTAAATCTTGAAGATTATAGAATTTATCTTGTTAAATCTTCCTAGGACTAGGACAAATAGTTTTACAAATCAAACTAACCTAGATTCTTACATTGAACAGTTCTTTTTTCTTTGACACAAATTTAACATTTTATCTCACTGCCACTCCAAAAGAAATAAAATGCACGACTGGGTAACACGTACTTGCTCTTATGTTCCAGACACTGCGGGTTTGTTTAAGAAAATTGTTTATAAAAAACATGGAAATTATGAGAGAAAAATGTAGAGAAACATGAAATACGACATTTAAATTGGCTAAAATAAGTCTTTTGACAGTTTGAGGTGAAAAAAAAGAATGCCATCTTAATTCTTGATTGAATATGATTGTATGAGAAAAAATCTCAAATCGTTGGAGCGGTTTTTTAAAAAAATAATTTTTATACATATCTAAAATTCTTAAAACATTTTTAAGAGCACATTTTGGTATGCAAATCTAAAGAATATAATTTATGTGTATGTAAAAACAAATTTTGAAAACAAAATTGTTAACCCGTTTTTGAGATATCGAATTTTCAAAAAAAAAAAATTGGAACTTTTTTTAAAAATCCAAAAACTTTTTTTTGAAAATTTTGATATGCAATATTATTTAATCTTATCTGAAATTTGTATATAAAAAAAGTTCATCTAAATCCGTACTCATTAAAGTATATGAAAAAAGTTGAATAAAAATCGTAGGAGTCGTTATTGTATGGAAGGTACCGTTATTTTTTCATAAATGTAAAATTCTTTATACAAATATTTAAGAGAGTACTAAGAAACTCTTAAATATCGAGTTTCAAAAAATCCATTATGTTGTTTTCGAAATATTTGATTTTCCAAAAAAAAAATTTGAAACATTTCTTAAAAATCCAAAAATATTTTTTCAAAAATGTTGGTACATAAATTTTTTTATATTTTTTGGAAGCTTTTGTATACAAAAATAATTGAAATCGGTTGTACTTTTTTGAAGAAAATCAAAAATTAAAAAAATGGTTCTTTGGGAGGTACCATTTAAAGCCATTTTTGAAAAATGGTTTTCCACCCAAAGGAAGCCTTTACTTAAATAAATTAATTGAATTTGTTTTAAGAAAAGTTGTCGAGCCGTTTTAGAGAAAAATACGATTATGTAAAATTGTTAAAATTGTATGCGGGTACCGTTATTTTTGGTTCTAAAAAAATAAATGAAAAAGTGTGGGTATAATCACCAAAAACAACTATGTACCAACTTTAAAGAAAATTTATCGAGCCGCTTAGGCTGTAGACGAATAGACAGACAGACAGACAGAATTGTGCCACCCACTTTTTTGGTGTTCTCTATCATCGTAATATCATGTTTGATTGTTATCTCAATTTTTTTCCACGAATCCAAAACTTGCCTCATAGTACCTATATCGCAAGTAAAAATGAAACCCCGTTTCCTTAAGAAATTAACAAGACAGAGATACATGTATATCAGTGGAGATTCCTGGTCTTTGGCTTTGGGTTAGCTACGTACCTTGGAAAAGTTTTAAATAAATAAGCCAAATCACAACTTTTAATTTTATTTACAAAGTTGAAAAGAAAATAAACAAAACCTGTAATCCATAAATAATATGGATATTTTAAGAAATTAATTTTATTTACAAAGATAAAAAAAAATAAACAAAATCTGTATTCCATCTATACATCTATACATCTATACACATAAATAAAATTGGAGTGTCTGTCGTTAATATTGAAATAGTTTCAAGTTTTTGATCTTAGGTGGTTGTTAACTTGCTAAGAAACATAACTGCATCATTTTAAATTTTTTTGTCTGTCTGTCTGTTTGTCCGCGGTAACCTTCAAAATAGCAGAAAAGTTTAAAATGGGCCTTTACGTACATGTAGTGGACAACTCTGAGAGTAATCTAGGGTACTTTTAATTGTAAAAATGTTAACGGTATTTTTAAAATATTGGAAAAAGAATGAAATTGAGGGAAAATTATGTCGAAACAAAAAATTGATACAGGAAATAAAAACAAACAAGTAGAAATAATCGATTTTAAAAGTGTCAGTCAATTAAATTAGAACAATAAATTATATAGACTTAAGAGTGGTGAAAGCCTTGCTCAACATTTTGACATGCGACCAACAAGGCAACAAGGCCCTTTGACCAATACCAGTATTTTCAAGATGCAAACAAAAATGTTTTATACCTTACACTTCATATTCGTTCAAACTATATTCCCTCAATCTTGCAGTATTATGACGGCCCTTAAACCAAAAATAACTATTATCTAACAAGAAAACGTCTTATAACAGGCATTAAGTTTAATTTTCACACCAAAAATCACAGATTCCCAGAACACTTCCAACTGTTTTTTTTATTTACAAAAACTTGAAATTACTGGATTTCCTAAAGCCTAATTTTAAAGTCCCTTTTTTAAGACTTTAGGATGAAATTTGACTAGTTAATAGGATTTCAAGGCTTAAAGGAATAACACATGAATTATTCTGCGTTTATAGAAGTTGAAAAACTAAGAAATAACACAGATTATGAGCTTATTTTCAAAAAGTTTTGGACTACTGGGAGTGTTCGAAATTAGGCGACTCTACTGTAGAAATAATTATTTTTTAACAAGTTTTGAGAAACTATCTGAAAGTACTAATCTTCTTCTTCAAATATCAGTTTATATCTGTCCAATATCTTCTTTCCTCTCTGATCAATCCTTTGTTGAAATGTAAGCGTTTTGCATATTTTATCATACACGGTTTATTTAACATGAAGAAATATCGAGTGAAGACTAAGAATTTCTCGGAAAGTAAGTGAGATATTGAAAAGATTTAAACTGATATTTGAAGAAGAAGATTATAGTACTTTCAGATAGTTTCACAAAACTTGTAAAAAATAATTATTTCTATATGTTAAAAGACTTCAAAAATAGCAACAAAAAAAAAACGATTTTTGGTCATTTTCTAACGGCAATTTCTTAAAAACCCGAGCTGATAGCCAAAAACAGATGACGGATTTGAATTCAGCACCCAAAAATATACTGAAAACCAATCCTCACTGCCTGTACTAAAAAGTAAACCTTTATTTATAAGCCTTTTAAGTTTTGGCAAAATACTTTTTTCCCTTTACGTTTTTGAGTTACCATTTTTATTTTCGAAACTATAATTATGAATCTAACATTTTTTTTTTTTTTTTGAAAGCTCATCTTGATACCATTATAATATATTTTTTTCAGATTTGTTCTATCAATAAAACGAAAGATATAAAGAAAAATGCGAAATATTTTTTTTGTCAAAATACTTCTTCCGACTATTGTATATTTACTCACATAAATAATCGCCAAACTATTAAATAATCAGTTAATTATTCCCACTAAACTGTCGATTCAATAACAAATCTCTATTTAATCAAATAATGGCAAAAATAAGCACACGCATATCCACCAATATCAAAACAAAAAAGAATTCATACCTGCTTGCACTCCGCTTTCGAGTTTGAACGTAACGCCTTTTAGTTTAGCGCATTGTTTTGCGCTAAACCTTCCCTTTATTTTACTGTGACGTGAAGTAAAAAAGGCACCAACACTACTACATGGATTGTATGAGATTGGTTAGGGCAAATTCTAGCGCTAAACAAGGTTCCAACGGAGACATTTTGTATGAAAGCTTTGTATTGCTTGCAGGGAAAATTGATTTGAAAATGTGGGTAGGTAGTTTGGTAATTATTTATGCCATTGATTATTGCAATTAATATTTGTAAATACTTTAATTTCGTAATCGTTATGCTTATGATAAGGAGGTGCATATGAAGATAGTCTAATCTAATATATTCATTTAAATTGTTGGTTTAGCGCCGCTAAACCAGCCAACTGAGAGGAATCGCCCCTGATGTATATATTTTGCCTGTTTGGTAATGTGAAACTTTCACCAAGTTTCCCAAACTTGGGTTTCTTGCTCCTATGGTTTTTGACAGCAAATGTAAGTAGTAGGTAAGTAAGTAGGAAATTTTTGAAGTTTCCTTTGAAAGCCTATTGGTTGTACTCAACTAACCTAGGTGTGAATGGAAATGTCAAAAAAATATCTTCAAATACTCGACCGGGCAAATTTTGTTCACCCATCTTTTCTCCTGCCCTCCTCTCCAAAAAATATCAAATAAAGAAGCCAATCCTCAGCTGTCAATTTGGTTTGCCTACAAGCTGAAGCGAACAGCTGATGTATTAGATTTGCAAAGTATTAGTGAAAAGCAATGACAAAACGCACACATCGAATCAACTCGTCATTCAGCACATCATTCAGCACAGGCCCTGTTGTTAGGCGTTTTCCTTTGGACGTGGCAAAGTACTTTGCTAGCTTTTTTCAATGGAACACATCAAACTGCTTTCCCGTATAAAATGTATCTACTTGCACATGTGCAGTTGGTACTACTAGAATAGGGTTTTCATCTACTCACAAGTACTTTGCCACCTCCAAAAGGAAAACGGCTGTTGTTGCAATTCAAATCTATTCTTCGACACGAAATTAAATTAAAAATACAACAATGTACACAAATGGGTTTTGGAGGGTGAAACGTTCGAAGGATTGGCTTCTTTACCTATTTGATATTCTCTGCTTCTCACCCTGGAACTGAAAGTTTCTAGCAACTCAGTTTCCTCGTGTGATAAAATTTTTCCCAATTTGACGTTCAATGTATTTCCCATAAGAGAAAAGCAAAAGAGAGTCATCTTCATGTTACTTTTTCTAATAACTTTTATATGAACGGATACAACTTTTATGATTGCAACAGAATAACAAAACATGTAAGTTTACAAATCTAGCAAAAAATAAATCAAAACCGACGCCTCAAATGCTTTAAATTTAAGATGAAAAATGTAAACAAACTACCTCTACAAACGAGAAACAACAACACCAATACTCGTTTGAGAAAAAAGCAACACAGGACGTAGCCAAGTTTTAGTTTTGTTTTCTTTAATAATGTTTGTATTGAAAATGAAGATTTTCAAATACATTTCAACATTTTTGTTCGGAATGAAAATTTCTTGCATATATATTTACCAATTTAGTTACAAAAAAAAAACTTTTTCAAGTATTTTTATCTACGTACAGAATTTTTTTGTTTGGAAGTAAATGTAAATACACTAGTCAACAATATTAAAGGAACAAATTTTTTTTCAATTTTTGTTAGCGTTTTTTGAAAAGCTGTATCTTTATGACGAATGGTCGTATTGAGTTGAAATTAAAAGCATTTTACAGTTTTATGTTTTTTCTTTCGAGATTTGTTTGCAAAAAAAATTTTTTGATGTACCGTTATTGCGTTATTGCAAAAAATGAGACGAGACAACTAAATTATTTTGTTTTTATTTTTTTTGAAGGTCCTCATTTCTATGGATAAATTTTTTTGAGTCAATTAAATGTCATGATCAGATACCTTGTTTATTCAGCTTCAATTCAGTTTTTTTTGTTGTTTTCGTACGATTTTTTTTGACATGGTTTATCTGACTTTGAAAGGAAAAAGATACTTTTAGCCTTGATTACCAATATCTCAGCAAATAATGATGTTATAAAAAATTCAAAGACAGTTTTGGAAATTTGAAAAAGCGTTTTACAAGATTTTTTTATGATTTTGTAGAAATTATTTTTTTTTACCGTTCACCGTTAGTTTAAAAAAAGTACTAAAAACCGACGTTTTGTGGTCTTTTCGTAAAGCTTTTTTTTTCACTGCAAATATTGATTGCATGGCTTGCGTTGGTATACAAATTTATAGACTTTTAAATCATAAATATTCTTGTAAATTTTCAAATTGATTCATCCAACCGTTTTTCCTCACCAAAACTTCAAAGTCTTACAAACCAGGTAAAGGAACAAATTGTGGTATTCCTAAACAATGCGTAGTCGTCATCAAAATGACAAGAAAACCGCAATTCCAGTGGATTTTTTTCACAGTTTTGCATTAGTTAGATACTTTTTTGAATTGAAATTAAATAAAATTACATTTTTCAAAAAAAAAAAATTAAAAAAATCAAGTTTTTTTATTTGAAATTTTTTTAAATTAATTTTTTTTATTTTTTTGTTTAATGTACTTTTTATTTCATTTCAATTCAAAAAAGTATCTAACTAATGCAAAACTGTGAAAAAATCCAGTGGAATTGCGGTTTTCTTGTCATTTTGATGACGACTACGCATTGTTTAGGAATACCACAATTTGTTCCTTTACCTGGTTTGTAAGACTTTGAAGTTTTGGTGAGGAAAAACGGTTCGATGAATCAATTTGAAAATTTACAAGAATATTTATGATTTAAAAGTCTATAAATTTGTATACCAACGCAAGCCATGCAATCAATATTTGCAGTGAAAAAAAAAGCCTTACGAAAAGACCACAAAACGTCGGTTTTTAGTACTATTTTTAAACTAACGGTGAACGGTAAAAAAAAAAATAATTTCTACAAAATCATAAAAAAATCTTGTAAAACGCTTTTTCAAATTTCCAAAACTGTCTTTGAATTTTTTATAACATCATTATTTGCTGAGATATTGGTTATCAAGGCTAAAAGTATCTTTTTCCTTTCAAAGTCAGATAAACCATGTCAAAAAAAATCGTACGAAAACAACAAAAAAACTGAATTGAAGCTGAATAAACAAGGTATCTGATCATGATATTTAATTGACTCAAAAAAATTTATCCATAGAAATGAGGACCTTCAAAAAAAATAAAAACAAAATCATTTTGTTGTCTCGTCTCATTTTTTGCAATAACGCAATAACGGTACTTCAAAAAAATTTGTTTGCAGACAAATCTCGAAACAAAAAACATAAAGCTGTAAAATGCTTTTTATTTCAACTCAATACGACCACTCGTCACAAAGATACAGCTCTTCAAAAAACGCTAACAAAAATTGAAAAAAAATTTGTTCCTTTAATATTGTTGACTAGTGTATTTTAAATGCTTCTTCCTTATACCGAATTTACACGACTGGTGAAAAGCTGCCAGTATAATGGCAAAAATAATGAATTTGTCCATTCTTCTGTTATTGTTTTGGTCATTATATTGCCAGTTCTCCAATCGTATAAATGTGGCATTAACAAAAGACGCAGGCACGATTGAAGTGTTATTATTTCCTCATATTTTTGGAGGGTACATATTTTGAAAATAAGAATTGTAAAAAATTAAACGCAAAATTTTATTTATTTAATTAAGGGTGTTATTGACCCCTTGAGCTTCGCTAGTTTCTAAACACAAATTATATTTTATTGATAGTCACAAATAGTATACAAATATTTGTACTCCTTTTTTCTCAAGAATACAAATACACAAACCCAATACATATGTAAATAGATATAAATACTTTATACCTACATCTTCATAAAAACATTACTGCAAAGTTTCGATGACGTAAGCTTTTACTTATTAGAAAACAGTAGTAAAATATATAATATAAAAATCTTCATAATTGACTCTTGTCTATCAAACCCCTTCCCTGACTACGCACATGACACCAATTTTGCTTACGACATGAATCCATTTTGGAAAGCAACAACAACAATACAGGTTTGTTTACATTTTTCATCTGCAAAATATAGGAAGTTACACATAAGTTTTGATACATATTCTTCTTGATTAACTAACTCACATAAATTCTTTTTCTATTGCAACTATAAAATGCAAGTGAAAAGCAAGTGGGAGGCAAGTGGAATGCAAATCACGAATTTGACAAGCAGTGTATGTAGCCAACTTGCTTGCCAGTACTTGCCTCCGGGTTAATGTTCTAGGCAAACGCAGATATGGAAGAGTATGAGATGGATATTAAGGTCATTCATATAAACGTTACGTAGTAAAGTTGTAAACTGCCTGAATCTGTCAAATTTTCCAAAACAAGTTTTGACAGATGTATGAATACCCTTTTTTTCTCAAGAAAATGGAAAAGTACCTACTATAGCTTCGTTGTTGTGTTGTGTTGAAAGATTTCAATGAAATTGACACAGGTGATGGCTTATACAGAATTAAAAATGAAAAAATATTTTCAAAACAGGGTGCTTTAAAAATGTCAACTTCGTTGTTCCTTGAGTGATTTCAATAAAATTGACAGAATAGCTGAGACAGAATTGTAACAGAAACGAATATTTTCAAAACGGTGTTTCAAAAAATGGCACCATCATCACCATGACATGTGGCAATTTCATTGAAATCACTCAATTCGATTTCATTGAAATCTATCAAGGTCAATGGATTTCGAAACTTTTTTTTTGAAACTGTCATTTTTCCTTTTGTAAAATTACATTTTTATTTCAAAGATTCGTGAATGGATCTTCAATAACTCTCGCATAATAAATTCGGAACGAACCATATTTTATAGACCCACATCCTAGCATTTTTTGGTTCGATCGTGAAAATGAATTTTGTTTTAATCGAATCAAAAATAACATTCCCTTTTGATTTTTTCACGAAGTAACGAATGATATTTTTGTTGTTCTATGAACCTAGCTTTTTATACAAAAACTTCCAAAAAAATGCCTGTGTGGTTAAATAAGTCCGGTCTACTAATAAATATAAAATAATTTTACGCTGGATAACTATTAACAGTACCTCCCATAGAAGATAGAACGTTACTTTGGATTTTTTCATTATTGACTGAAGGATTTAAATGAAATTATTTATAAAAACTTCCAAAAAGCTCAAATTATATTGCATATTAAAATTTAAAAAAATTTTTTGGAATAACATTTTTTTTTCGAAAATTCGATAGGTATGTATCTCAAAATTGGTTTCGTGTCTGCCCCCCCCTGGACAAAATCCTGCGGGCGCCTATGTACGAATATTTAACATTTAACATAGAGATTTGAAATGAACTCTCTTTGTAACTATTGTAGTTCATAAAAATACCTTTCCAACGATATATACATATATCAAGTCATTATTGGTCTTGGAGTTTGGTGTGCCCAATTGTCCTTTGTATGGAAAAGAGAAAGGCCTAAGATGCACCGATTTATCACTTAAGACAACATGTTTTTGGTCAAAAACTTTATCTTAGGGCATAGAATTTTGATTTAAGGGGTTTCTGATTTAAAAAAAAAATGATTTTGGGAAATAACAGACACCCTAATATAAATTTATATGACTTTTATTGAAAAAATTGAAATTGCCTTCTTTCCCTAATTATTTAAAAACTTCTACATTTACCGTCCGATTTTTAAAAACTTTGGCTCAAATCTTTGTTAAAAAGATTGTCTTTCACTTGAGTCCTTAAAATTATTTTAAGTATTTATTTTATATATATTTCCATCCATATTATGGATGGAGCAACCAAAAACTAGAACATTTTTCAAAAATACTCCTTTTTCAAACTTTCAATCCCTGTAACTTATAAAATTTCAGTTCGACTTATACAAGCAGTATCTACATCGTCGGAAGGCGACAGATCAGAAAATTCAGAAAATACACATTTTATATAAATTAGCTAAGCCGTTAGCGAGGTTTATGCCAATATCTGAAAAAATAGCTGAGAAAATGATTTTTACGCATATCTCGAAAACGTTTAAAAAAAAATAATTTTGATTTTCATGTTCAGTGACCCAAAATTAGTCTAGAAAATATATTTTTTCTAAGGACCCTACCATGACCCAAAATTTTGTAAACTAGTGTAATAATTCAATTGCACCGACTGATTAGCTCGGTCGGTGGTGAAAGCTTCACTTAAAAATATGATGTGTGTGAGTTGTTTAATCATTGAGTTACTAACATTAAACTTAATAATTAAGTTAGTTTAAAGTTAGTCACTCAATAATAAATTTCTAATATATTTAAGTTATGCTTAAAAGTAGGCTACTAAATTTCGAGGTGTTGAACTCGATGAACTGTAAGAATTTCGGCGTTAACACATATCTTACAAAAACAAAACGGGATCCAGGTTTCTATCGAGATTAATTTCAATAACCCAAATATAGGCTTTCACTCTGATTGGCAGAGGGCTATTTACCATTGTGAATGATATCAGCGGTTTGTCAGCAGTGTTAGGAATATAGAGGAAAAGAGACAGGCTTTAAATGAAAAACAAATAAACATAAGAAAAAAGAGACTGATATAGGTACAGCATCGTTTGATTTTCACGAAGTGAGCCATATGGGTTATGAGCAATAATAGCCGCGTTTTATTATCGCTCATAACCCATATGGTTCACCTCGTGAAAATAAAACGATGTGGGTTAGTGCAAAAGCAGTGCTGTATATCAGTCTCTTTTTTTCTTATGTTTATTTGTTTTTCATGTAAGCATTTGTCTCTTTTCCTCTCTATTCCTAATACTGCTGACAAATCGCTGACATCCATTCACAATGGTAAATAGCCCTCTGCCGGTCAGAGTGAAAACCTCTATCTGGGTTATTGAAATTAACCTAGATAGAAACCTAGATCCCATGTTGTTTTTGTAATACATGTTAAAAGATAACCTCGACCCAGACCCAGAGATAATAAAACGCAGCTAATAGCCGCGTTTTATTATCGCTCATAACCCATATGGTTCACCTCGTGAAAATAAAACGATGTGGGTTAGTGCAATAGCAGTGCTGTATATCAGTCTCTTTTTTTCTTATGTTTATTTGTTTTTCATGTAAGCACTTGTCTCTTTTCCTCTCTATTCCTTATACTGCTGACAAATCGCTGACATCCATTCACAATGGTAAATAGCCCTCTGCCGGCCAGAGTGAAAACCTCTATCTGGGTTATTGAAATTAACCTCGATAGAAACCTAGATCCCATGTTGTTTTTGTAATACATGCTAAAGGATAACCTCGACCCAGACCCAGAGATAATAAAACGCAGCTAATAAAATGCGGCATATTAACTGCAATAAACACGGTGAGGCTATTCTAATGTAACAAAGAAAAATGCACATTTTTGTGAAATCAAACCATATAAAGCCAAGTACGCTGCTAATGCGTAACGAAATTTTTAGTTGGTCTCCAACAAGACAACGAAATGCTTACGAAAACGAAGTGGAAAAATATTCATTGACTGTTGCACAAATTCAAAAAACTAAAATAAATGCAAATGCAAAAAAATCACAAGCAGCCATGCTGTAATGAAAGAAACAACAAAAATAAGCACGAAAAAACACAATTGTCATTTTTTCGCACACAATAAACGGTTTGGGTAATTAATTGTGTGCGAAAAAAGAGTGTAGACTTCTCCAAATAATCTGCCACAATCATCAATTTCGCTCATCGAACAGCGTACTGCAGAACGAAAAGTAGAACTAAATTTTTAGTTTATGATTTCGTTCTGTCACATTTGTATGTGATTTTTCGTTTCGCATTCAGCAGCTCACTAGGCTTAAGCTTAGAAAAGTCCATCAGCTTTTAGAGATCACTTAATAAAACCAAATTAAAAAAACGCGGAATAGCGAAAGGTTAGGCTTATTCCATGGTTTAAGTGCAAAATGTTACTAATAAAACAAAATTTCTGCTATGTGACGTTTACTATGCTAAACCACCGAAGCAGATGGTTTAGCGAAGGAATAAGTAGCAAACTCTTTTTTTTATTGGCGTTGGTATCAAAAGATTTACATTTTCAATAACATTTTGTTCTATGCACAATGATTTCATTAGGTTCTGAAGAATATAAAGCAAAAGGCTATTTATAAATAGTTTGGTTAATTTTTATGAACTTATACTCTGTCGTTGGTGCTCCAACTCTCCTCTTTTTAATTAAAATTTCCCTAATACCTAATAATAATTTAGATAGACATAAACAAGAAAATTCTTAGGTATGTTTGGAAACTTGAAATTTAAAAATGTCAAAACCCTTACGGAAAAAACCCAAGCTTCCGAAACTTGGTACAAATTTCATGATACTTAACAGGCCTCGTACGGTAAACGCCACTTTACTATTCCATGAACATAAACTTTTTTTTAATGAGAAATTTTAACCTGTGGCTTAACTCTTATTCCATGGTTTAGTAAAATCGTGGAATAAAGGTAGAATAAGCGTTTTTTATTAATAGCGCTGAAGAAGTCTATCTCATCTTGTGACTCGATCACAATTCTGTATGTTAACATTAAAGAGGTGCCAAAAACAGTAAGTTTTAATATAAAATTTAAGTGAGGCTATCCAAATGTTACGGACTGTATATAAAGTTATTTCTACGAGATTAATAAATTAATAATGCTTAAAACTTTTATATTCGATTTCCTTAAGAATAAATGTTTTTTTCTTGAATGAATATCTTATCTATTACTGGAAATACCTCCCTGGTTTTCTTAAAAATAAAACAGAAAAAAATAGAAATCTTAGCCAAATTATATGCAACACTTCTGGTTGTTGATGCCAAAACGGCCAGGTGAAAATATTCCCATGATTGTCATTCATTCATCATTGCAAAAAACAAGAATACACTCATATCAAAATTAAAAATTAAGATATTCAAAATACTATTTTGTCTGTTAAAATCGCGACAAAATGTTGACAGTAATCCAACAAAATATGAATAGCATGCATATTATTATTTTGAGAATGACACCCGGTGAGGCATAGCACAGGCATAGTGGTACATTCGTTGAATATTTCTAATATTTTATTTACCTTAAATATTTATTATAAGATCATCAAAATTAAGTCAATCTTAGGTAGGTATGTTGTCAGCAAAGCTATAAGTTTGCTTTACCAAAAAATACTATTGATAAATAGTAGGAGAGAATCGCCATAAATGGGGGATAGTTTTATTTTCCAAGAACGTTTGCGTGAAACATTGAAAGAAAATCCCTTTAACTTTTTCAAAATCTGCCCTAAACTGCCTTACATTCTGCCACTTTGTGTTCCATGTTTTCCAGAACAGTTTAGCACATTATTTTCTCCCCCTGCGGGTAAGGGGCAAGAATATACCCGAGGTAGGCATGCCTGTCGTAAGAGGCGACTAAAATCCAAACTCCGTATACTGAGATTGATGTATACATAACTATGCAATGAGCAAAACAATAAGATATAGTACCCCAGGTGGCAGTCCAGGTTCACTGGAAAATCCACCCTCTTCGGAGGTCGGCTCTATGGATTCTGGGGAGAGCCAATTATTGCATTTAATAAATCCCTTCCTAAAAAGTGCAAGGGTATCTCGATCACCACCATCTAAATCGAGTACAAAACCATCCAAATTCGGGCAAAAGAGTCCACCCGTCACGCCAGCGCGCACCAAAAAAGACTCAGATAAAACAGAAAATCTTGAAAAAGATAATAACGAACTCCGACGCAGACTTGATGAAGTAATGGAACTTTATCAAGAGCTAAAGAAAGAAGTCGATCTTCTTCGAAAAGAAAATGAGATGTTGAAAGGCAAAAATTCTCCAATTAACTCCAAAGCTAGCTTGCCACAAGTCAATAATTCTAGATATGAAACAGACGAAGAAGAGCTAGCACGTGAAACGGAAAAGTCATCAAAGAAAAGATTAAGTAAAAAGCGTAAAGCTGGCTCTTCGCCTGAGGCAGCCTCGTCTTTTGAAATAATAGTTTCACCAAAACATGCGACAGTAAAAGAAAAACCTGTTAAGGAACGGCCCCCGCCACCGATAAATGTTATCGGTATTGCGGAGTATAACAAGTTGCAAACCATATTAAAGACATTACTACCATCGGCTTTCAAAGTTATTTCGCTCAATAACAACAAATGGAAAGTATGTGTGAAATACCCCGAAAGTTATCGTCTTCTGTCGCGAAAACTAAACGAAGAAAAAGTAGAGTGGTATACCTATGAAAATAAGTCGGAAAGACCCTTACGTGTTGTGGCGAGAGGCTTACACGCATCATGTTCAAAAGACGATATCATTAGTGATCTAAAAGAGCGCAACTTCAAAATATTAGATGCAATTAACATCGTCAAAAGAGAAAAACAGACAAAAGAGGGTGAAACAAAAGTGGTACAACGTGGTCTTCCACTATTTATACTTTCGTTCGATAAGACTGAAAAACTAGATGAAATTTATAAAATCAAAACAATTCTAAACATCGTAGTTAAGATCGAACCTCTAAGAAAGAGCTCAAGGTTAGTCCCTCAGTGTAAACGCTGTCAAGAATTCAATCACACCCAAACTTATTGCAAAAAAGAGCCAAGGTGTGTGAAATGCGCCGGAAAGCATTTAACCGTTGACTGCATCGGAAAAAGTGAAAGTCCACCGACGTGCATTAATTGTAATGGAAATCACCCGGCAAACTATAGAGGCTGCGAAGTAGCTAAAGAATTGCAAAAGCGGCGATCAAAATCTGCCAAAACACAAAGAAACCCACAAAGGCAAATAGAAACCGTAATTCCCAAGACTTCCAAATCTAGTAAAGCTCCAAAACCTAGTATCCGTAAGGAAAAGAAAACAGTGTCAATACCTTCGGAGAATATATCAAAGCAAGGAAATGCAGAAACATATGCCCAAATAGCGGCCAAAAATATACCCGCAAACAACGACACTGAAACAGACCCGGTTTCAAAAGTCTTTTCAATAATTCTGTCGAAACTTGAGGAACAATGTGACACAAATAAACTTATCTTTGATAGGTTAAGTAAGCTCGAAAATTGTTTTCGACCCAAATCTCTCTCAAAAAAATTATGATGGAAAAGTTTAAAATTCTTACGTGGAATGCCAACGGATTATGGCAAAAACTTGGAGAATTAGAGATGTATATGCAGGAAAATGATATCGACATATGCTTGATATCAGAAACGCATGCCAAAAATTAATCAAATCTTAAAATCCACGGGTTTCTTGACTACCACGCTGTCCATCCTTCAAATAAAGCAAGAGGTGGATCATCGTTATATATAAAAGAGTGCATTGAACACTCAATAGGTCTGAAAATAGAGGTAGAATCGATGCAATTGAGTAGTGTTCAAGTTAGAACTAAAAACATTCTTCTCAATGTCTCTTCGATATATTGCCCTCCGCGTTGCAAAATCGATAAGAGTGAATTTACGACATTGATAAAGTCGCTAAGCCCAAACTTTATTGTTGGTGGCGACTTTAATGCGAAGCACACCTTTTGGGCTTCAAGATGCATATCTCAAAAGGGTCGAATGCTCTATGAGGCAGGAATGGAAAATAATTGCGATTTTCATTCGACTGGAAAGCCAACTTACTGGCCAACTGATCCGTCAAAAATACCTGATTTAATCGATTTGTTTATGGTAAAAGGAATACCCTCCAACCGTATTGAAATTTCAGAAGGCCATGATCTGTTCTCTGATCATTCTGCAGTCATACTCACTATGAGCGAAAGCCTTGTCAAAATTGAAAAACCACCCAGGTTAACAAACGGTAAAACCAACTGGGAAGGATTTAAGAAAGATATCGAGGACAACGTTGAATTAAGGGTATCATTACAAACGCCTCTTGAGCTTGAAGACGCAGTAGATACCTTTGTTGATATAATACAAAAGGCAGCATGGAATAACACACCTTATCAAAGGGTAATGCCGCGCTATAAAGATATAAAATATCCGCAGGAAATAAAAGATTTAATAAAAGAGAAACGAAAAGCACGTAAGAAATGGCAGCGAACCCGTGCTCCTCAACACAAAGCTCAGTTAAATCGCTTGTGTAATATGCTGAAAACGGCGATATCAGATTTCAAAAACCGTGAAGTTGAAAATTACCTTGTAAGCTTGACAGCGGGGAAAGAATCCAACTACTCACTTTGGAAAGCTATAAAAACAACGAAAAAACCAAAGCTTCCAGTGCCCCCGATTAAGAAAAGCCAATACGAATGGGCTAAAAGTGATAAAGAGAAAGCGGCGGTATTCGCCGATTACCTGGAAGAAACATTTAAACCTTCTGATGGACAAGCACTCAATGGAAATATTAATATGAGTTTTAGCTCTAGTGAGAACTACACAATCAGAAATGCTACGCTCGCTGAATTAAACAGAGAAATAAAGAAGCTAAAGTCTAATAAGGCTCCGGGGTATGACTTAATAACAGCGGAAATATTAAAAATGCTTCCTCATAAAGGATTAATTAACCTCCTTTATATAATAAATGCCGCTCTTAGGCTAGAATATGTTCCAAGCCAATGGAAAGTTGCGGAAGTCATAATGGTTTTGAAACCTGGCAAACCATCTCATGAAAAAAACTCTTACAGACCGATTTCACTTCTTCCAATAATATCGAAAGTTTTTGAAAGAATACTACTCCTGCGCCTGCAGCCTATAATAGAAGAGAAACGATTAATACCTGAACATCAGTTTGGATTTAGAAGCAAGCATTCAACAATTGATCAAGTGCATAGAATAACTGACGTAATTGAGAGAGCTCTTGAAGAAAAGAAAATCTGTTCGACGGTCTTTTTGGATGTGTCGCAAGCGTTTGACAAGGTGTGGCACGAAGGCCTCAAATTCAAATTACGACAAGTTCTGCCTGAAAGACTTTATAAAATTCTTAACGAATATCTAGAAAACAGACTTTTCCGTGTAAGACACGGAAATGAATATTCTAATTTCAAAGAAATAGTGGCTGGGGTACCACAAGGTAGTGTTTTAGGTCCAGTTCTGTACCTTCTATTTACACGTGATATACCTCAAACAGAAGACACTATCGTAGCAACGTTTGCTGATGATACTGCAATACTAGCAGTAGGCAAAACGATTAACGAAGCTACGATTAAATTACAAAATGCTCTTAATAATGTTAATGAGTGGACAAAAACATGGCGAATAGCGCTCAATGAACAAAAGTCAGTCCACGTGGACTTTACGTATAAAAAAATAAATAGATTGCCCGTCTTTTTAAATACCGGTCGTGTTCCATTTGCGAATGAGGCAAAATATCTGGGAATGACTCTAGACGCGAAATTAAAATGGAAGCCGCACGTAAAAAAGAAATGCGAAGAATTAAAAAGTAAATTAAGAGACATGAACTGGCTACTCGGTAAATATTCTAAGCTAAGTATTGATAATAAGTTGATTTTATACAGGCAGGTACTTAAACCTGTCTGGACTTACGGTATACAACTCTGGGGTTGTACCTGCGATACAAATTTAAATATCTTACAAACGTTTGAAAATAAATTGCTTAGGTCATTTGTAAATGCACCATGGTATATAAGAAACGAAGATCTTCACAGGGATCTCGGGATTCCAACGGTTCGAGACGAAATAAAGAGTTTCGCGCGAAAACATAGAAATCGGCTATTAGATCACGCAAATCCAACGATTATTGAAATTCTTGACGAGTCGAATTTAGTACGCCGTCTGCAAAGAACAAAACCTTCTGACTTGGTGCGGTGAGCACAAAACCGCTTTAAAATCGCGGAATAAGCAGGAACTTTCACCGGAAAGTTACCTGCAACACGTTACTTAACTTCGTTAAAAATAAATTGCTAGATAAGTTTCAACTTAGTTGCAATCGGGAAGTGGAGGTGGTTTTAGTGTAGTAAGAATCTCACACTTCTATGAGCACGCGTTTTTTGGTCCTCATAGAGCCTGATGCAGGTTTTGCACCTACCCACGGAAAAAAAAAAAAAAAAAAAAAAAAAAAAAAAAAAAAAAAAAAATTATTTTCTGCACCTACTTTTGAGGTACTTGATAAATAGTAGGAGAGAATATCTTTAACTGTGAGATAGATTTATTTTCCAAAAACGTTTGCGTGAGATATTCACAGAAAATCCCTTATGCAATAACCTTCCCCAAACTGCATTACATTCTGCCACTTTGTGTTCCATGTTTTCCAGAACAGTTTAGTACAATATTTCCTGCACCTACTTTTGGGGTAGAACAAATAAGTGAGAAATGTCAAATCACTACGTGATTTATTTGTTTTGGATAATAATAAGTTACAATTTATTACAGAAGTGCTTTTCTTATTTTTTTGGACATGGAGAAAAAACATAAAAGACTGTAAAAAGCCTTAATTGGTATTAAATTCGAATTGAAAATTAATACAAACAAATAAAAATTAAAAAATTTTAAAATTTGAAATTTTACAGCTGACAGGCAACGGTCAACTCTGTCAACACTACACTACACTTTTCTGTTCTTTCCTGTTCTGACATGTTTGACAAGTTTTTCTTCACTAAACACAGCTTATATCTTAAGTTCTAACAAACCCTTGGATGATTTCCACAATTACTCATTTCAATTTTGGTAAAGGAATTCATAAATGGATTAATAAAATAAAAGAAAACGTTCTTATAATAACAAAAAGTTATACAAAATTTTCGTAAATTTCACATGATGTCACGTCAAAATGGCATTAAGATACTAAAACGGCTTTACTACGGCCTTAAACCCCCTATGAAACAGTTTTAGCTTACTCCTCCTCTATTCCTCGTGTATTTTTTTTATAAATACAAATTTAAGGATTAGACGTGTTGTAAAGTCGGAATAACTTTACTCCGTCCCTAAAACGAGTTTATAAATAAGGCTGTAAGTGTTTAACAATCAAGGTTAAGGTCTTAAATTGTGATAATATGTGGAAATATGCCGATTCCACAGGAGAACTGTCGCTCCAACTAAATGTCTGATATCTATGTATATCATAATATTCTCTTTTATCTGCGCTGGGTGATTCATGTTATAATATTTCATCTCATATCACGACTTTACGAAAAAATGATATTTCTAGATAAAAAGAAAAACAAATCTTCATCCTGAAAAATTAATGTCAGATATCAATGTCAAGTTATAAGTATCTAATCGTAGAGAGATATCTCTGACATCCAATAAAGAGACAAAACAATATTACTTCATTAAACATCTGCCAAATAAGAGGTAAGAGAATGTACAAATGCATTCATTTGGCAATACAGCCATCCAGCATTCAAAAATTCTTCACACCCAATCGATTTTCTTTCAATTAGCCAGTTTTTATTTCTTGAGCGCTCGGTAATTTTCCTCCGTTCTTCAACAGAGCATCAGGAGAATAAAATATAAACATAGAATTCCTCACATAGTAAAGTAGTGAGAAATTGAAAAAAAAATTGTCCGTTTGATAACTTTTCTATTAACAAGAGATATGAGGTGCACCATTTGCACTTTTGAAAGTGTTGTCAGATTTAATCTTTTTAAATCTTTTTGTGCGGTGGAAACACCAAAAAGATTTATTTAATCTAAACTGAGATAAACCTTAGGTGGAAACATAGCATTAGTTCCTAGGCAAGGTGAGAAAGTAGTCCAGTTTTGTATTAGATCTAAGTTGAAAAATAAAGAGGAAACTAACTTTCAACGATAAAAATTACAAAGTTGCAAAATTGCGCGAAAACTTTGCATACACCCAGCCTCGCACCTACCCCAAATCCTATAGTGTTTCCAAGCAGGGGGTTGCACTGTTTACTCATCGCAATGCTGGGTGCTAGCACTGTATTTATTTAAGGCAAAGCATAACGGTGAATAAACAGAGAGGTATATATGCAACCCCCCAGCTTGGGCACACTATATTACTTAGGGTATGTGCGAGGCGGGGTGTATGCAAAGTTTCTTTTGCATTTAAGGAATCAGGTTTTAAGTAAAGAAACTTTGAGCTTATCCTATATATCCAACAAATGTAAAAAGTATTTCTATTTTACTAATAAGATTGATTTTTTACTTGGAAGTGGGAATTAAATCCGCATTAAAGGGAAGTTAAACCACTCAGTTTTTGGGTAATTTAATTCCCACCTTCTGTGAGAACTAAGTCCACTTCGTTAAAGTGGATTTACATAGTTCCCATTAAATGAGAACTAAGTCCCTCGGTGGACCAATTTCTCGGGGACTAAGTTCTCGCACCAAGATATATCTTCTCAGTATTTATCACTTCACCAAATTCACCACTTCATCAAATTGTGGTGATTTTTTAGTACATGTGTCACACATATGCACTGATTTACGAATAGCAGTATTTATAGAAATTGGTATCCACTCCCTTAAGCTAGCCCTAAACGATGAACATGCTCGCCGAACTTGTTCGTGCTCGCTATATATTCGTCTTGTAGGGGATGGTTCGCGAACGGTTCGCTGTTGGCGAAAAATTTCGATTTTGTCGTGTTCGTTGACTTCGATGTTCGCCATGTAGGGCCATGTTCGCGAGCAAACCTCATTTTTGCTGTGAACTGAGTTGTGAAATTACAATAAGCACAACCACTTGCGCTTCTTTATCTCACATGTTTACGCTTTGAAGAATCAACAAGAAATGAATGTTCGCCAAATGTGTTCGCCGTGTAGGGGATAACGCAAACGAACAAGTTCGGCGAGCATGTTCGTCGCTTAGCGCTATCTTAACACACGTGCTAGCTGGCACACAGATAGACAACTTGTCCATTTGATAGCTTCACCAAAAAGAAAGATAAGTTATCTCTCCAGTATTTATCACTTCATCGAATCCACCATTTCATAAAATTGTGGTGATTTTCTAATACCTGTGTCACATACATGCACTGATTTACGAAGTGTATACAAGAAGTATTAGACGGTTCTATTTCATGTACGCGTGTATGTGTTAAGAAATTATCCTTTCATTAGACGCGGAATTTGGCGAGATGAAGTTATCCTACTTTTATTATACTTTTCTATATCTCCTTTTTTAACTGACTTACTGCCTGAACAGAATAGAGTGCATCCTGCAGCTTTTTTGTTGTTTGTTTGTTTGTATCTAGACTTGATATGTTCCGTTAGTTTTCGTTCAGGGATACTTTTATATTTTTTCACGTTTTGGGGTAAGATGCCACGTTTGTTTCGTACCAACTGGCATTTTACCCACTTAAGTGGCATATTCCCCCCTTTGATTTTAATTTCTTTCAGAAACAAGAATGCCTGAAAGATGTGACTGGGTGCAATGCTCCAATTGTCACAAATGGATGCACGAAGACTGTCTCCAAAATGGAATCTGCCCGATATGTCCCATCAATTAAATGTCATATTAAATATTTGCTGGCATTTTACCCCTTCAGAACCGGCATATTACCCTCACGTGTGGGTAAAATGCCACTTTTTAAGGTTTTTAAAAAACTTCATTTGCTATGAATTAAAAGTATTAAAGTTATGTTTTTATTCTTTTATTTATTAAATAAAACAACAACCTAACGAAACTAAGAAAATCTTTTACTTAACTTGTCATTTACTATTTAATTTCAATTGTTTACTGTTAAGTGTGGCATATTACACCGAATCACGCTGTTATCTATACTAATTCCTGGAACTCAATTTTAGTTCTATCTTTTTGTACAGATGTGTACAGAAAAAGTTGCAACCTTATCAATTTTTTTTTACTAATAAAGAAAATGCCACGGTTCGTTTAGCTAAAACACCGTAAATAAAATTATTTACCTTCTTAAATAAAGTCGATTTGGAAAAAATAACATAAAAGTTCACAATTTTCCAAAAAAATAAGAGGTAAACAAAATCCTACCATCATAGATATTGAACGAACAATGACAATGTTATTGCTCAAAAACTAAAGTCTTCTGTCAGTTAATTTGACTCCATTCATTGTTTCTGACTTGTTTACAATGAACCTATGTACTACCTGCCCGGATATAAAATGCATATTTTTTTGACTTTTGGCCGTGGCGCTTGGTGGAGGCCAAAAGCATAACAAATCTTACGAAATTTTGTTTCAGAAATATTTTTCCTATTTTTAAGTGAATCTGAGTGTATTTAGAGCCATATTGAATAACTAGTTTAGTCAAGTTTTTATCAACCGAACTGACAGTTTAATCTTGACAACTAAAAAATGGCACGAAATTTTAAATAAATCCTCTTGTTGGGAGAGCCTGTTAGTCGGAGAGCTACCAGCCACTTGGACTAAAATACTATACACAAGGCTACAACTATGTGTATGCTTAACTAGTTAGGTATGAAAACCACGGTCTGGCAATGTTGCCGCGGTCGAAATGTAAAATAACTTCCAAATGTAACATGCCATCAGATTTTTTCAAAATGCAAAAAAGGGTCAAAATTAACCTACTCGCACAAGGCTACAACTTATTCATAATTTAGTTTAGATATACATTCTGAATTGTTGCCATTATTAAAGAGTTCTACAACAACGCAAGGTGTTTTGTTTTGCACAATGGGCATCCGACTCCTTCGTAGTGCAACAGGGTGTGAGACAAGGGGATGATCTATCGCCAATTCTCTTCCTGCTGGCGATGGACGACGTATTGACGGCCAGTGTTGGTACAGCTGAGCGAAATGGAATTCAATGGAGACCGTTCGAAAGGCTCAAGGGCCCAGCCCATAGAATCCATTGCGTCCGTTGCGGCGACTTAGCCATTGATGTTGCCGGATGCGAAGGATTGAGGTAGCCCAATGAATGCGTTGACGTTCACATAATAACCAGTTGAAATTCAAACACACACACACATAACCACTTGAAATTCAAACACACACACGTAACAACCACTTGAGATTCAAACACACACACATAACAACCACTTAAAATTCAAACACACACAAAAAAAGTTCCTGTCAACGCATCTGCCGGAGAGAAAAAGTTAAAAGTTCGGCTACTCTGTCCGTTGCGTCCGCCGCTTGCGTTGCTATTGGGCCAGTTCCCATAAGAAAGCATGTATTTTATCGAGCTGTCAGTTGAATGCGTCTCCACAACGGACGCAACGGATTCTATGGGTCAAGGCCTTCAGTCATTTAGACTATACCGATAACATATGTCTCCTGGCAAATAACAACAGTGGGCTGAACGGGATGTGCCAAACACTGCAAGTGAAGGGAGAGTTGAGTGGTCTAAGAATAAACAGCAAAAAGACAAAAATAATGCTCACAGGCCGCTCCACACAGCAGCGTATTATTCTACAGGAGATGCCAGTTGAAGTAGTGGAACAGTTTAACTACCTTGGCAGTATTGTTTCTGCAAACGGTGGTTCGGATCTGGACGTAAAAGTAGAATAAATAAAGCTCGAGCTGCCTTCGGTACTCTGTCCCCAATCTGGAAATCAAGTCAAATCTCCTTACGCACTAAGTTGAAATTTTTCGAATCCAATGTCAAATCCGTGCTGTTATATGCTTGTGAAACCTGGAAAATCACATCTATCATTTCGAAGAAATTGCAGGCTTTTGTGAATCGCTGTCTTCGAAACATCTTAAAGATTCGCTGGCCACAAATAATATCAAATGAGAGGAATTGTGGCGCAGGGCAAGTCAAGAGCGGTTGGACGTCGACATAACAAAGCGTAATTGATGGCGTTGGATTGGTCACACACTGAGGAAACCAAACGATGAAATTGCAAAGCAGTCCTTTGAATGGAATACTCAGGGTGCACGGCGGGTTGGAAGACCAAGAACAACATGGAAATCAACTGTCTTAGCGGCAGCAGAATTCCAGAGAAAGACGTGGCCACAGCTAAAGTACCTTGCAGCCGGGGTTACAGGACATGATGATGATTATACATTCTTATGCATGCAAAAAATTATGCCAGACGGGTTTGGCGGTCGAAAGTGCTTGCCAGACGAGCCTAAGGCTCTTAAAGATTAATAAAAGAAAAGTTTTTGATTTTTTCGTGAACAGATTAGTCAAAAAATAAAGATCAGAGAATATTTCCGCAATTCTAGGGTTGCCACCTATTTTTTTTTTTCAAAATGTAAAATAACTTCCAAATGCAATTTATCTACTTTAAGAATGCTGACTTTTGAATTTATAATAACTTATGTCTTTTTGTACATGATAAAAAGATGCCAGACCAGTTTGGTGGACGAAAAAAGCTTGCCAGACGAGTTTTTAAAGTTGGTATTAAAAAATATTATTGATTAGTCAGAGAATAATCTATTAAATATAACACGTTAACTGCGTATAATCCTGGTACATATTAAATCAAGTCAGAAAGTTATGATATGGTTCTCTTACTGGGTTGCCACATATTTTTTCAAAATTTTATAAAATTGACAGAACCTAAACACCAACCTACCTATAGTTTTCGCACATATGTAAGCTTATGCCATCTTGTATATAAAAAAACATACTTGACGAGTTGGAGGGCCAAAAGCTTCTACCAGACGAGCCTAAGATTTTAAGAATTGGTATTATAAGAAATATTCTATCTTGATTTTTTCTTAAATTACAAAAAACTGTCAAAATTGCAAACCTACCCGCACAAAGCTGATTTTTACATATATGATAGCTGATATCTTCTTGTATATGAAAAAAAATATACCAGACCGGACGGACGGTCGAAAGTTCCTGCCAGACGGGCAATTTTAACAGTTTTTTGAAATTTAAGAAAAAGGAAAAAAAAAGGATATTTCTTACAATACCATCTTTTAAGATTTTAGGCCCGTCTGGCAGGAACTTTCGACTGTCCGTCCGGTCTGGTGTATTTTTTTCATATACAAGAAGATGTCAGCTAACATGTTTGTGCGGGTAGGCTTGCAGTTTTAACAGTTTTTTGAAATTTAAGAAAAAAGAAAAAATGATATTTCTTACAATACCATCTTTTAAGACTTTGACCCGTCTGGCAGGAACTTTCAACCGTCTGTACGGTCTGGTATATTTTTGTTTCATATACAAGAAGATGTTAGCTAACATATATGAAAAAATCAGCTTTGTGCGGGAAGGTTTGCAGCTTTGACAGTTTTTTTGAAATTTAAGAAAAAATAAAAAAAGGATATTTTTTATAATACCATCTTTTAAGACTTTAGGCCCGCCTGGCAGAAACTTTCGGCCGTCCGCCTGGTCTGGTATATATCAGCTAACATATATATGTAGGTATGCAAAAATCAGTTTTGTGCGGGTAGGTTTGCAATTTTGACAGTTTTGTGAAATTTAATAAAAATAAAAAAATGATATTTTTTATAATACCATCTTTTAAGATTTTAGGCCCGTCTGGCAGGAAATTTCGGCCGTCCGTTCGGTCTGGTATATACAAGAAGATGTCAGCTAACATATATTTAAAAATCAGCTTTGTGCGGGTAGTTTAATTTTGAGCCTTTTTTGCATTTTGAAAAAATCAGATGGCAACCTTTCGACCGTGGCAACCCTGCCAGACCGTGGTTTTCATACTTAACTAGTCCCAAATCAAGCATACACAAAGTTATAGCCTTGTGTCTAGTAGGTTAGTCAAAGTGGCTGGTAGCTCTTAGACTATGTACTTAAAGAGATATCATTGATTTATCAGAAGTACCTATATGAATGAAATAAAGCAGTTTTTTTTTATTATTTCCAATAAAGAACCATCCCAAGCCCACTCTCCCTTACATTAAAGCTCGTTGACATTGAGCAGATGAATTTTTCAAATATCTACAATTTCTCTATTCGTTCAAAAAACATTCAACAGCCAACAGGTTGTTGTTAGGTTATTAATAAAATTCCCTCATTATATTTTAAGAACAACGTTTCAAAAAAAAAAAAAAAAAAAAGAAAAACTCAAAAATGGAACATCATTTGATAGGAATGGTGAAGAGATAGGTGATATAAGATCGGTAGAGAGGCGATTTCGCATTAATTTAGAGCATATAACAACTTTTATGAGGGAGGTATCAATTCATTATTTTTCTCTCGTTCGACACTATCGTCAAAATGTGAAAAAAAAACTTACCACTTTTTGACAAGTTTAAACAAACATTTTTGTAATAGGTACCTGAAATTACAATTTATATACAAATTTTAAAGCATTTTGTGTGTGCACTGAATTGACAAACAAAACCAACGAACTCGTAAGCTAAAACGTGCGAGTTCTTTTTTTTATTTATGTACAAAAACACCTAACAGATCGTGGGCTGTTAACAACAAATTGGATTGCACATCCCCAGCCCCAGCGTGTATCTTTCTTACAAAAACATAAACGAAGAATTTCCGACTCTTTTTTTGTTAAATTCCAATGAGTAATAATAACTAAAAACAAAAAAGAAAAATAATAAAACACAAATTCGCCTACACATTAATGTCAGAAGCTCATAGGGGTTAATATTAATTTTAAAAGAATTAAATGAAACGATAAATAAAAAAATATATATACACATATCTATTAAGGTGTGTTATTTACTAAAAAGGTGTTTAAATTATTGAAACAGAAATTTAACAAAGTAACATGATGGTTTGTTTCAAAACTTAATGGAAAGTCGTCTCACCTTTGTTTTTCGTTTAATTGCATTTTGGAGGATTTTTATGTTTTAGCTTTATTATTATTTATATCACAAAAATTAAAAAATATAATTAATTAAGGTAACAGTTTTTCGGATTGAATGTTTTTTGTGCGAAGGGGTGCAATGGTGAGAGAGAGATCAAAAATTATTGACTATAATGAAAAAGGATTATTAACAATGAGAGATATAGATAATCTACAAAATAATTGGGAACATTAAACAATACAAAAATGTAAATAGTAACACTTTGTATATTTATTTATTTAAACAACATACACATATATTTTATTTATATTTTAAAATACAAAATTATGTGCATGAAAATATATGCATATGTTTTGTAACTCACAAGTAATCTTTTTGATTGCAACTTTGCACCCAAAAGCAAAACATTATCAATTTTATTATTTTTATTAATTTCTTAAATAAAGGTGTATATTTAAATAAATTCTAGTTCACAGCACAGATGAATTTTTGGTTTTTATTTTTTTAATTATTCGTGGTTATAGGTTTTTTTGATTTTGTTTGATTTTTAAAGCTCATATAACCGTTCGCATAGAGAACAACATAAAAACATTTCCTTGTTGTTTTTGTTTGTTTTCTTATATACACGTCATAAGGAAATTGCTATGAAATATTTTACTCATTAATATTAAAATTTACGAAACAAAAAAAAATATTGCAATTAAATATTTCTATCACTTTGTGTTGAACTAAAAAAAATCTCCGTAAATGCTGTTTCGATATCTATCGCACGTTTGAGAAATTATACAAAATATGGAACGGAGAGTAAAAAACAACAATAAGCACAAGGAACAAATGAACATGAATTTCAAAAAAAAAATAAACTTTTCGAATTCATCTTTCTTTACACTGTGTTCATCTTTTTTATTTGGATTCTGTATAGGAAAGTGAGACACACACCTTTTTTCGTTTACACTCTGAGCGGTTGTATTTGTATAGAATTTTATTTTTGTTCAATTTTTGAAAGATTTTTTAAATCTTAGGTAGGTGAATAAAATGGAATGTTCGATCAATGGGAGATTTAATTTAGTATTAATACGTATAATACTGACTTATAAAGGGGAACATAATTGATAGTTTATATAAAAAGAAGTGGTCATAAGTGACTACCCTACGGTGCTTAAGGTTCGAAAATGAAAGGGTGCGAGAAATTAATCTTAAATTTAACCTGGTAAGGGCCAGTTGTACAAATGTATAACTCGTGGTTCAGCAATTTTAACTCAGTGACTTCGGCAATTGGACGATGGCTCAGGCATTAAACTGGCTACTATTACTTACTTGTAATAGTATGTAATATTGCCGAAATGATCCAGTTACAATTGTTGAACCACGGATCAAAATTTGAACCACGTTTGTACAACTGGACCTAAGATTTTTTGGAGATAATAAGATTTCCAAGTGATGAGTTGGAAGAAACACAAATACCTTTAATTAAAGTGGTTCAGCTTGTTTAGGTCATCTTAAGGGCGATAGCCTCTTCACACCGTAATGAAAATCTAGATTTCGAGCCAAAAGTCCGAAATCTCATCAAAATCAACTAGATTGCCCATACATTTTAAGATTTCGTAATCTATTAGTTAACAACAAAATCTTCTCAAAATCTAATTGTCCTATTCACAATCACACTTTATTACTAATTTTTTTCTCTTCCGTATAACAGTTTACTTATAGAAGAGAGAAGATATAAAAAAGAGATTTTATATTTATGAGTAGGTACAGTGTATTCAATGTATTTTCATACAAATTGATAGGTGACAGTTCTACAAATTTATCGCACTTGTCTCACAATTTATTAGTTCATAAAATATTGACATATGACCATGGGCGCCCGCAGGGGAGGGGGGGCAGAAGTAAAATGAACCTACCTTTAAAAAATTGAAATTCTAAATAAGGCATTGTTGCAGAAAATATAATGGCATATAATAAACAGGCAGCCGTTAGATATATCTATTAAAATATTATTTATTTATCTAAATAATTTTTTTAATCCTTAATTGCCATCGTGGGTTAAATGGACCCATACTCAACCTTTAAACCTCAGCTCCATCCCACCTCTTATTCCTTTCTTATAATAAGCCGAAGTGAGTGCAGTGTGACGGTCGCGTTCCACTCGCTGCTCCCATAGGTCAATTTCAGAATACGCGTGGGTCTGTGATATATTTGTTCCTGTAACTTATTTAGTTTTCGAGCTCTTATTCAAATTTGTGTAATGAAAAATTTAATTAGTCATTCAGGGGATCGAGATGATATGATGGAGCAATAGCTATAGCTAAGTGTTAAAAAGTCCAGCGACGATGACGAAAATAGCCAAAATTCAAATTTTAATTGAATGGCAAGTGCCAAAAGTATGATTTTCTCTACGCCAGTATGTTTAATATAGTATTAATTTCAGTTTTCATTTTAAGTTTTTGTTTCAAAAATTCTAAAGAGGATGTTTTAAAGTCTAGGAAAAATGTTTCTTAAGATTTTTGTTGTTTTGTTTACTATTTTACATACATATTTTTAAATGATTTGTTTTAAGGTCAGGCGAATTGCATCCTATAGTTTTCATTGCAAATTAAAAATATAATGCAAGCTCTTATTGTTGATTTTTTTTTAAGCTTCGGCAGAACAAAAATTAAATAATTCATACTTTAATTTTTATTAACATTTAAAAATAGCTGGGTCCAGTGGACCCGCGAAAAGTACATAATTTTCACGAATGCAGTTAAGGGTTAATTAATAAGACAAATACTAGACAAAAAATAGACTTATAAAATAAGGCCTTGCATAAAATATTGGATTTATTCTTTTTCTCGCAAGAGAAGTTGTAGCCTTCTTGGTGCTTCCCTAGAAAATCTGTCAAGCACACTTTATTCAAATAATGCACTTGCGGCTTCAGTAGATAACCGATCTCTATGTGACCAAAGTATACAAAGGCGCTTGAGTCGATCATTGCTCACTCATTGCAGGGACAGGATTCAAACACATTCCTTCCTATTATGAAAAAAACAAAAATACAAGTAGGTAGCTAAACATAAGGCGTGTTTTAATATCATCGGGATCTGGAACTGGATTTACTTTTAACACGTGTTACAAAAACAATTTTAGAAAATTTCCCATTATTTTGTTTTTGTATAACGTATAAAACTTAATCCAGATCCAGATCCTGATGATAATAAATCACGCGAACACGCCTATTTTGAAAGTTAAAGAAATTGTCGTTGTGCTACGCGACACGTTTGTAGTTTTTGTTAAGGATATCTGTTTACCGAGTAGAAGGAAATATAAAAGAGAACAAACTTTATGCGGAAGATAAATTCCTTATGTTTTCTGAAACAGGTGCATGTGTGCTAAGGTAGGTAAACATTATAGGTTCATTTTTGCTAATAATTTAATGAGAGGCAGAAAAACATTTTTTTTTGTTGAATATTCGATTATTGAGTGACAAAAATTGAATTGCATTGGTAGGGTACCTACATATCGTCGGCTTTCTGTCAAAACCTCGGAAGTCTTAAAATGCCATTTTAATGTATTTCCGATCAAAACAAATCACTGAATTCAAATATCAATGTCTCGTTACTATTTAATGGATCCTTTCAATGCTATCAACCAGTTTTAAAACCTTTAACGATCTAAGAATTACATTTTATTACCTTTTAAATAAGTTTTTTGTGTCTTCTAAGCAATTTTTCACAACAGACTTACGAGGTTCTGATAGAAAGCCGACGATATTTTCTATATCTTTTTCCGATTTTAAAAATTGAACCACATCGTAGTCCTGGACTAAATTAATGTACAGAACAAAAGTAAATGCTTGACAAGGGGCAAATGCCCCTTCTGCCACCCCCTGCGGGCGCCCATGCATGTGTCATAATTGTCTTTTAAATACAATGACAAATTTGTCATGACAATTTTGTACTCATATTATAAAGAAATTGCAACTGTAGTTTGTCATTTGCAATATTATTTCTGTTATGACAAAATTATCATAGCTCTCACAACATTATGTAGCTCGAAAACTTGAATTTTAACGTCAAAGATCTTGTGACAGTTGTCAAATAACAAATAATTGTTTATATAAGATAACAGTATTCTAAAATTGATTTAAAAAATTGATAAAATAATTTTTGCAAAATTTAGCTAAACCTTGAGCCATTAAATATTAGAAAATAAATTGATGGAAAGAGCAAAACATGTGAAATGTTTTTCGAGGTTGGGCAAATCTAAAGAAATAATGTCACATTGTTTAAGCAATGAAACTTTTTTTTGAACTTTCAGTCTTTTCCGTCTGATATTGTTTTGAAAACTCAAGAAAACTTTTTTTTGAGTTTCGACTATTTCTAGCTCAATATCTACACGAAATTCTTTTTGGAAAAATTAATGACATTCACTTAAAAAATATTACTAAACTATTTAACTCGTACCTTTCACTTTATTATCAACACTTGACCGAGACTTAATTGCCTGTCACAATTGTCAATCAAATACTGACAAGTATGTTAATTGTATATTTTTTTCTTTCTCATAAAAAAATGGTCACTACAAATTTGTCAGACAATTCATGACAATTTTCGGACTATTTCGTGACAATCAATTGTCATGACAAGTTTTTTATGAACCGAAAACTTGAAATGTCGCATATAATCTGACAATTGCACAAAATTGTCAAATTGTTTATGGGACAGAAATTTTAGAATTGTTAAGTTGTTATTTTACAAATTGTCACCTGTCGTAATTGGCAATTTTTATGAAACAGGGCCCAGGTTGTGGTCCTTTTTATGTTTTTTACAGAAAAGAAGAAGAGAGAAAAAGTGAAATGTGAAAAAGTGTCTTGGGACTTTGGCTGATTGCAATGGGACTTTTTTTTGAGTTGCTGGGGACACTTAAATTCTTTTGAAATTTTAAACTAAATCTAAATTAGATAAGTATGTATGTGTGGTGTGAACGTTTCAAATAGGTTTTGAAATCTTGTTGCTTGAACTCGAGATTTCGGTTCGGTGTGAAAAGGCTATAACAAAAGCATATAACACACACAGCCTTATTCATAAACGCATCATAGCTTGTGCATAGTGCTATGTACTCGTTATAATGCGTCTGAACGCAAAAACCTTATTCATAAAACTTATGCAACGTTACATAGTCTCATTATAAGCTAAACGCGTTTGGAGGTTGAATAGTGACAACATAAGGATATTTTAGTATCAAATTTCACTAACACACACAAAAGTGAAATATTTAGATATATGCCCACATACATATCTATACCTATTCTTCCCAATAAAAACTGTGAGCGAATAATATAATTAAATAAAACAACAAAACAAATTATTTTCTCAAAAAATTTAATTTTCTTTTATTTATGCACATAAATGCGTATCTAATATAAACAGTAACACAACGAAAACTGAATTATAATACAAAAACAAAAATAAAGAAACTAAAAACAATACAACCGGTGGCGGCAGCGCAGCAAGAAAAATGGGGGTTGTTTTTTTTTTATAAAATTTCACTGTAATATCAAATTATTGCTATGAGTTTTTATCGACACTTTTATTTATTTTTGCTAAAAATGATTAGCGACACAAGAACTTCAAAATTATAATTATAATTACAGAAAATGAAAAGACCGAACTGGAAGCATTTTGATTTTATTGATTTTTCACAAACAGCTGATGTTTGTTTATGTGATGTGGAAGTAAAACGTAATAGATTTCCTCTTTTTGGTACTTTATTTGACACAAGCTTTGCATAATTAAAATGGATGGGGAAATTTTTTATGAATAAGGATTTATGTAACGTTACATAGTGGCTACATAAATCCTTATGCAGTGCATAACTATTCATCTGTTTAGCGCATTCTAATGAATAAGGCTGACAGTGTTTAATGATCGAGTCCATAACGCCGCATTTATACGAGTGACAAACCGACATTATTATGGCAGTTATCTGTCAAAATGCAGACAGTGCAGAGTGCGCAAATTCTTTCTTGTGGTTAGTATACTGTTAGTTTCCTTGTCGTGTCATAACAGCTTGTTTGCTCCTTTCGTTCAGTTATGATAACTTTCGCGAGCTCAGGTGAGAATGACAGTAATGGCTCATTTCGTAAGGAAATTTCAAATTTGACAGTTGTTTTAATTTTTCATTTATATAAAATCACATCAATATCACAGCAATTTATTCAAAACTTACTCGAAATCTTCTATTTATGATAGTAAAAACATCACACCAACATTTTAAAGGTAAGTGTCCTTTAAATAGTGGCAACTGGATAAAGCAAGCCTAAAACCGTTAAAAAGAAAATATACAAAAATATTGCCCATTTGGCCTCTATAATATGATAGTTTTTCAAAAAAGTGTTACGAGTTATGATATACATTAACACTACGACCACGAGTGAATGATTATGATTTTTTTTAAGTTTATAATATACTAGAATAACGATACTAAATATAATACTAGATAGTGTTTTTTTTAAAGTTAGTAAGTAAATAATTTTTCAATACAAAAATGATAAAAAAAACATCTTTTTGTATTTTCCCCAAAGTTTAATCTTCTCTTAAAATAAAAAATGTATAAGAAAAAAGGTCAACCAAATACTTTAAAAAGTTGTATATTTAAAGTTCTTCCCAAAATGGTACAACCAGTGGTGCCGCTGAGGAATTTAAAAAAGGTCGCATTTTGATAAATAACAAAAACAATCAATACGTATATAAATCGCAAAGAAATTAAACAATTTTGTTGGTAGTTTTCTTTCTTAAACAATTGACCATAACAAAAAATCAGTTCTTATAATTCATTCAAATTCTATTCAAATTCACAAACACATTTAAATCTGTAGTTTTCGTATAAATATTAAGTCTAAAAATTAATTTGCTTCTTCACATTCACGGTTCACTTTACATCGAGTAAGAGCCTAAGACCCTAAGCAATTTTTTTTTCAAACTTAGTGCATATTTTGTTTAAGAACATGTTCATAAATATTTTAATTTTGAGGAAAATCGGTTAAATCGTTAAGGCTCTAGCTTAATATAAAACGGACGTGAGTTATCCTTATCATATTTGTAACAAACGCACGTACTTGCACTTATGTTCAAGTTGCTTGGAACTTAAGAACTTTGGAAAATGGGAAAGTAATTACAGAAAAAAGTATAGAAAAAAAGCATTGAAATATTGAATATTCGAAGAAAATTATAATTTTTAACAAAGCCAAAATTTCTTTTTTTTCAAAATTTTGATATACAATATTATTAACATCTTAAAGGTTCTTTAAAAAAAAAAAATGATTAAAATTGTTGGAGCCGTTAATGAGAAAATCAAAGACATTTGTGTCCCCTTTCCACATTTTCAGTTTTGGGAAAGAAATCGTACATTGCTCCCAAAGGGGATGTATGCTAACCCTACTTTAGAGCCGTTTTTGAGATATACAAGTTTTTCCTTAACGGTTGTATGACAAGTACCGTTATTTTGAACCAAAACCTCTAGGGAACTACCAAAATATCTTAACTTCAAAATTTGAAGATATCGTTTCAGTGGTTTGGGCTCAGGTTGAGGTAGAAATATACAGACAGAATAATTGTGCATTCACTTTTTTGGGGTTATCTATCATCGTAATGACACTTTATATATTTGTTTATTACATAGGTACTTGTTTTTTTTTGATTCTTGATGCCATGACAAATTTAATATTTTTGGCGAGTTTCATGAGTGTTAGAGTTTTTTCGTGGGTGTTATGGTAAACATTCTACACTTGCCCCTCCCCCTTAAAAAACACCCTTTCACCATGGATATTTTTAGGGACACTCTTGATTCTTAGTTCGTATGACAAATTGTACATTTATTCCAAGTTTCATTAGCATACCTTTATTTTCAAAGGGTTTTCAGTAATATTTTACCTGTTGTACCTGAAAAAAAGTCATCATTACATAAAAATGATTTATAACTTTTTCTTGAGTCGTTGTATCATTTTGAATTTGGTGTCATTAGATTCAGCGTTAAAAGCTACCCTTATTTCAACCTCGGAACCCATTTTTCCTGGCCTATAATGAACCAATCCGATTTCAAATCATATCATAAATGTACATTGTGCTTTCTTCATATAAATGCAAAATTGGAAAGTTTTTTTCTAAGAAATAACCAAGAACTTTATATTGTCCATGCAATTTTATAGAGATGGAGTCAGAAAAGTCGCAAGATTAAAAAAAGGGTAAAAAGAGCTAGTTTTTTAAAAAGTCGTCTCATGGTCGCATGAGGCAACAAAAGGGGTAAAAATGAGACTAAATTCGCACAGCGGCAACCGTGGGTACAACACATGTTTGTGTCTACGATAACAACCAATAAAATTGGCTATTCATTTTCTTTTTACGATTTTTAAAATTAAAATTAAATTGAAATTATTTTTCACATCTTCGTATCAAAATTTAAATCAAAATTTTTTAGCATTTCACCATAATTAACATAATGAATTTATCAGATTAATCAACTTGATACACAAAATATTAATTAGATTGCAATGTTTGATATTTTAAGTTAGTTAACAAAAATATTGACATTTTTATTGATAGCCAGGCGGCAATCAAAGCCATTACCTCATTAAAAAAAATTGGTTGTTCGTTGTCGTGATGAGTTGAAATTACTCAGTGCATCAAATACCGTTACCCTTCGATGGGTCCCAGGACATCGTGACATATACGGGAACGAAATGGCAGATGAACTGGCCAAAAACGGATCATCTCTTGATCCGAGCCAAACCGACTGCTCTGTTTTTATGCCACTATGCCAGGAAAGAAGAATTTGCCAGAGTTTCCTCAAAGTTGCCAACGACAGATGGTCAACAATTGATACCTGTCGTATTTCGGGAAACTTATGGCCGGATATTAAAACAAAAAAACTGAGTATTTACTCAAGCTAAGCAGGCCTCAACTCTCCCTATTGGTTGGATCCAACAGGTCCCAACACAATGGGAACCCACTTAAGTAGAATGGGCATCGGCTCATCTTATAAACGATGGTCAGGCGTCTTTTTCGGTCTGATAAGACTTTTCCAAGGCGTTTGATGAGGTAAACCAGACTATTTTATGTCACCAGCTTTCTTTATTGTACAATTTCTCGCCTTGTGCTGTTAAATTCATTTCGTCTAACGTCTAACTAACCCCATACGTTGGATGCAAGCATGGCTATAAATGATAATTTATTAGACTTCCTTGCCGTTACCAGTGGATTAGGAACCTACCTTAGGGACGGACAGGCTATACGTGCAAGGGATGCAAATGCGCCTTGAGCAAGCATTAAAAAAGCCACTAACTCGTTAGCACTACCTGCCCAGTTTTGTTATTTTCATTTCTTTTTAATAGCTCACACCAATATTGATATCCATTATACAACTACCAGCTTATTCTGAGTAGTTAAAAACAGATGTATACATATACATATATGAACATTAGGGTGGTCGTTAAAAAAAGGTCATCCCGAATGGGCCCAAATCGGCTATAAATGAAGAAAAAAAAAAACCCAAATTTTTTTCAGATTTTAATTTTCATCCCCTATAGTCGCTGTAGGGGTAAATTAAAGGAGAATAGGATAAAACGGTCTACAAGACCAATAACGACGAGACATATGTCGTTGGAAAGGTATTTTTATGTACTACAATAGTTACTATGGACGCTTACTTCAAATCGTTGTGTGAAAAAAGTTATTCGCTAAACAGAATTGTGTTCTGGTGCATTCTAGTACGAATAAAATATATTTAGTATGGGCAAAGTTTATGAAAACTGATCTAACCAATAACGACAATATATATGTCATTGGAAAGGTATTTGCATTACCAACAATATCTTCCATAGCAGTTCAATTCAAATCAATGTGTGAAGAAAGTTATTCGTAAACCAATGAAATAGTGTGGTTCATTTTAGTGTGAAAAAACTGTTATTTTATAGTATGGGCAAAAAAGCGTGAGTGCAACTTCCACCAATAATAACGGGACGCATGTCGTTGGAAAGGTAACTTTATGCACTACAATAGTCAGTGAAGCAGCTTTTCACAAATCACTGTGTGAAAAAAGTTATTCGATAATTATTACCCATGCTCCATTAATTTTATATGTACCAAAATTCCCTAAAACAGCAAATAACTTTTTCCACACAGTGATTTTATAAAAGTTGTTAGAGTAACTATTACTGTTCATGAAAATATCTTTTCAACGATATACATCTTATTGGTATTGGTTAGACCAGTTTGTATACATTTTTTCCACACTAAAAAGCACTAAAACAAAACCTAGGCTAGCGAATAACTTTTTTCACACAGTGATTTGAAATGAGCAGCCATAGTGACTATTGTAGGGCATGAAAATACCTTTCCAACGACATACGTCTCGTTTTTATTGGTTCCTAGACCACCTACCATACATTTTTGCCGATTGTCCTTTCCCCTTTTATTTTGCATACTTGAAAATTTGCGTAAGATCTGCCAAAAAAATTCAGAGGATGTAGGTGGGAACTAGACAAGAAAAAAATCCCATAGGAGGGGGTTAATATCTTCCCCCGCTTGGACGGGAGGGAATTTAATAAAATATTTGCATAAAATAGAAAAAAAATAATTAAAAAACAACGGCAATACTAACAGCAATGTTTTGTAGCTTTTTGGAAAGCCAGAAATCCATTCTTATGGCTCGTTTTTAAATTAAGCTTTTTTGATGAACACTTTTGGCAAAAAATTGTTTCAAACTAAGTATTTTGAAGAAAAATTACTATTATTTTTTAAATTATAGGTTTGAAAACAGATTTTGCTGAAATTTTTTATTCAAAGAACTTTATTTAATAATCAACTATTAAAATGGATTTCCAAAAAGCTACAAAACAATACTGCAATGTTGCCGTTGGTTTTTAATTATTTTTTTTTCTATTTTATGCAATTATTTTACTAAACTGCCCCTCCCGTTCAAGCGGTGGGAGATATTACAAAAATGCACTATTTTTGAATGCAAATACTCCATTCCTGTATTTGTTCTAAATTGCGAACTTAAATTTCAAAGTAAGAATTTTTGAAAAAAATTGTAAGTTTTTGTTTCACGCAAAAAAAATACAATTCATAATTAAACCTTTTATTCGTTTTTTTTTGGGAAAAAGTACCTTTCCATATTTTTTCCATAGAATATACCCCAGAGAATCATGTCCTAAAATAGGGTTGAGTTCATAATTCAGTATATGTGTCAAAATTCGTATTACAGAATGTATTCCAAAATTCTGTATTTCAAAACTTTGTAAGTGCCAAAATTTAGTTTCCAAAATACTGTATTTCAAAATTCTGTTAATCCAAAATTCTGTTTTCTAAAATTCTTAAAAAAAAACAGAATTCTGTATTTCAAAATTCTGTATATACATATATATGTATGTACATAATTCTACAATCCAAAATTCTGGATTTATTATCATCATCATTTATCAAAACAATTTTTCTTTTATCATTTGCAGAACTGAGAAGTATGGTATTAATTTCTAACGGAGCACTCCCAAATATTTTTCTTCTTTGGCTTACAGCTATTGTAGCCACAGTACACATATTAAAGGTAATATATTGCGCATGTTTTCAAAAATCGGTTGTCAGATACTGAACATAAAAAACAAATCAATTCTCAGAGACCTTGTCAAATTGACAATGGGTACATTCAATGCCTCAATTTCAGTACTGAATCTTCAGATTTCTGAATTCTGGCCAATCAGAGGCTTGGAAAATTGAGAAAACTGAAAATCTAAATGTAAAATTTGGAAAGTGTTGAAAATGTCACAGTACACACACAATGAACTGACAGGGGTCTCTGAGATTTTGAAACATGCGCGAACTTGAACGAAAATGAAAACTCGGAAGATATTACCTTTAATATGTGTACTGTGATTGTAGTGACATACCTAAATTAATTCAAACTTTTCAAACCAATTCAGTTATGTGAATTGACTGATTTTGATTTATGTCTGTTCGTGTAGTATTTCCCAGAATCCTATATTCTTATAGAATAGTAGTTTTGGCCAGCATGTGCGTACACGAAGCATATTCTTCTTTTTTTTTTAATATTCAATTTACCTTGGTTTAAAAAAACGTTTTCTTTGTATTCTTCTTTTGAATTTCTGGGGACTGTCTGTATAGTTTAGAGTTAAAAATATGTTTTGTAATTGACGTCTTAAAGCTTAAATCCAAAATAATTTAAATACGGATCTCTCCCACCCTTAACGATAGCACTTTTATCCCAGTTGGAATGTACATTTAAAATGACAAAAATTTAAGAGACTTTTGTGTATCAGTTCAGTTTTCTTTATTGAGGCTTAATTTTACAAATTTAGTTTTGATTATAAGTTATTTTTAAAGCAGCCGACTTCTTAATTTATATATCTGGCGTTTTTAATAAAGAAGTACTATAAATCTGTACCTTGGTTCTAAAAGGGCCAATGTCCATTTTGTACAATATTGACTTAAGTTCACTATTTGACTCAGTGGAAGATGTTTTACGAATGGAATAATGGCCCATGTGCTTCAATTGTTTCTAAACAAGATACTGATGGTTAAAGTAAGTTTAATTTTCACAAATAATAAGCTTTTTTAGAAATTAAGATGCAAAATTTTCGATCTCCCAAAAATTATCAAATTGGACATTGGCCCCCTTAGAACCAAAGTACACAATAATATTCTTTTATAAAAATGTAATTGTGTACAAAATTTCAAAATGTAACTTTTATTTTCAATTCATATACTTGCTTCCGACATACGGCCCTATAATGGCTCTAAAAGGCCAATCTTAAAACTAATAATTAGTCCTTAAAAAACTAAAATGAATTTCATACATACATTTACAAATATGTAATTTTTTTTAACTACCTATGATAGCCCCGGAAAATTAGACTTTCACTTCGAAAAAATTGCGACAAAGCTGTATTTTTGTGGAGTGGATTATTATGACGTCTTAAGCATTTCCTGAAAAGTACCCTAAATTTGGCCCGGGGCTAAATTTTTTAGGGGGAGTGAAGGGGCTGAGGTTCAGTTTTTTTTGGGAATTGCTCCTAAACTATCGGTTTTATTGAAAAAATGTGAAGGTAAAAATTAAAGCTTATGCTATTCTACACAAAAAATTTTAAAATACTTTTTTTCGTAGAACCAATAGATAGATAGATCTTTATTGTAGCTAAATTCTTATAATCTTTTCATTAAAAACCTAGATTGCACAATTTACAGAGATATGGTGTATTTATCCTACCTTACTACTGAAAATAATTACAATTTGTATTCAATAATATCACAGATAATACATTCATTTAGAAGGAAAAGCTACTAAAAACCTACTTTTAAATAGACATATTTTTTAATTTTCCAATGGAAAGTGGGGCGCGGAAAACTCTCCGTAGAACCAATAGTTTCAGAGAAAAACGTTGAAGAACTTCATAGTGCAGTGAGTTTAGTCCAAGAAACTTAAAAAATGTTTGCTTGTCGCTGGGCAAATTTTGTTTTGTGATTCATGTTTAAGTACAACTCCTTATTATAAAATTAAGTTTTTGAGGCGGTAGGGCAAAGGGAATGGCCACCATCTTGAAAACAAGTTTGATTTTGTTTTTGTTTAATAACTCGTTGAAATTGCATTTTTCAGACAGATTTTAGACGGTTAAATTATCTAAAAAATGAGCCATTAAACAGCTCTGTAAGTTTATTAATTTCAAAGTTACAGCGGATCAAAGGTCACCTATGCCTCATATATGGTTGGGATGAAATGACGTTTTTTAAGATTTTTCGCTTATTTCTGAATTTTTTGATGATGTCTATAGTTATAAAAGAGGACTCATTTTACAGACAATCAAAAGCAGTACAAAATGTATTCTAGACATCATCAACAAAATTCAGAAATAAGCGAAATCCCTTAAAAAACGTCATTTCATCCCTACCATATATGAGGCATAGGTGACCTTTGATCCGCTGTCACTTTGAGATTAATTAATCTGTCCCTTAGTCATTTTTTTTGAAAAACGCAATTTTAACGAGTTATTAAACAAAAACAAAATCTAACTTGTTTTCAAGATGGCGGCCCTTCCCTTTCCCCTACCGCCCCAAAAACTTAATTTTACAATAAGGAGTTGTACTTAAGCATAAATCACACCAAAATTCAGCTTTGTCGCAATTTTTTCGAAGTTTGGCCATTTTTTTTGTCTAATTTTCCTTGGCTATGAATATCATATGGGAGCGAACCATGAACCTTGCGATTCAGAGGCCGATGTACTACACATCGCGCAACTGAAGCCACATGGTTAGCTCCATCCCAATGCAGGCTTCGTTGTTTATCAATTGCAACAGTGACTAGCATTTTTATTAACACACACAAGCTTGCTATTGTTCGGTCGGGTTCTTTCTTTTTTCCCCATGCACCGATTCGTATGCCAACAATTCGTTGGTCATACGAGCGGGGGGGGGATGAGTTGAAAGAGTTGACACTGGTCAAGAATTAATTTACAATTTAAGTTGAGTTTTGTGTGTAAATGGAAATCCACACAAGTGCAGTGCATGCTGCGCATTATACATCATCATCATGGTTCGCTCCCATATGACGGCAAAGAGTTTTTCAATTAATACGAGCATCTATTAGTCTAAGAGCTACCAGCCACTTTGACTAACCTACTAGACACAAGGCTACAACTTTGTGTATGCTTGATTTGGGACTAGTTAAGTATGAAAACCACGATCTGGCAGGGTTGCCGCGGTCGAAAGGTTGCCATCTGATTTTTTCAAAATGCAAAAAAAGGGTCAAAATTAACCTACTCGCACAAGGCTGAAACTTATTTATAATTTAGTTTATACCTTCTTATGCATGAAAAAAATTATGCCAGATGGGTTTGGCGGTCGAAAGTGCTTGCCAGACAAGTCTAAGGCTCTTAAAGATTAATAAAAGATATTAGATAATTTTTTGATAACTAGGTACAAGGCTAAAACTTAGTGTATTCTTTGTTCGTGAACAGATTAGTCAAAAAATAAAGATCTGAGAAAATTTCCACAGTTCTAGGGTTGCCACCTATTTTTTTCAAAATGTAAAATAACTTCCAAATGCAACATATCTAATTTTAGAATGCTGATTTTGGAATTTATAATAACTTATGTCTTTTTGTACATGAAAAAAAAGATGCCAGACCAGTTTTGGTGGACGAAAATAGCTTGCCAGTCATTGATTAGTCAGAGAATAATGTATTTTATACATATTAAATCAAGTCAACAAATTATCATATGGTTCTTTTACTGTAGACACAGGGTTGCCACATATTTTTTTCAAAATTTTATAAAATTGACAAAACTGAAACACCAACTTACCTAAAGTTTATCGCACATATGTATGTAAGCTTATGCCATCTTGTATATAAAAAAAACATACTTGACAGACGGTCAAAAGTTTCTGTCAGACAAGCCTAAGATTTAAAAAATTGGTTATATAAGAAATATCCTTTCTTGATTTTTTTCTTAAATTAAAAAAAAAACTGTCAAACCCGCACAAAGCTGATTTTTACATATATATTAGCTGATATCTTCTTTAATATGAAAAAAAAAATATATCAGACGGACGGACGGTCGAAAGTTCCTGCCAGACGGGCCTAAGGTCTTAAAAGATCGTATTGTAAGAAATATTCTTTTTTTTTTTATTTTTTCTTAAATTTCAAAAAACTGTCAAAATTGCAAACCTACCCGCACATAACTGATTTTTACATATATTTTAGCTGAAATATTTTTGAATATGAAAAAAAATATATCCTGTCAGACGGGCCTCAAGCTTCAAAAGTTGGTATTGTAAGAAATATCCTTTTTTTATATTTTCTTAAATAAAAAAAAAACTGTTAAAATTGCAAACCTACCCGCACAAAGCTGATTTTTACATATATGTTAGCTTATATATTCTTAAATATGAAAAAAATATATCAGACCGGACGGACGGTCGAAAGTTCCTGCCAGAGGGGCCTCAAGTTTCAAAAGTTGGTATTGTAAGAAATATCCTTTCTTGATTTTTTCTTAAATTTAAAAAAAAACTGTCAAAATTGCAAACCTACCCGTACAAAGCTGATTTTTACATATATGTAAGCTGATATATTCTTAAATATGAAAAAAATATAATAGACCGGATGGACGGTCGAAAGTTCCTGCCAGACGGGCTTCAAGTTTCAAAAGTTGGTTTTATAAGAACTTTCCTTTTTACTGTTTCTTACAATACCAACTTTTGAAACTTGAGGCCCGTCTCGCAGGATCTTTCGACCGTCCGTCCAGTCTGATATATCTTCTTTCATATTCAAGAATATATCAGCTAACATATATGAAAAAATCAGCTTGAATTTAAGAAAAAATAAAAAAACAGGATATTTCTTAAAATACCAACTTTTGAAACTTGAGGCCCGTCTGGCAAGCACTTTCGACCGCCAAACCCGTCTGGCATAATTTTTGTCATGCATAAGAATGTATAAACTAAATTATAAATAAGTTTCAGCCTTGTGCGAGTAGGATAATTTTGACCCTTTTTTTGTATTTTGAAAAAATCAGATGGCAACCTTTCGACCGCGGCAACCCTGCCAGACCGTGGTTTTCATACTTAACTAGTCCCAAATCAAGCATACACAAAGTTATAGCCTTGTGTCTAGTAGGTTAGTCAAAGTGGCTGGTAGCTCTCCGACTATAGCCATTATGCCACGCCATGAGGTACTACTGTAGAACAGCGACTATGGGGATGAAAACAAAAATCTGAAAAAAATTAGGGAATTTTTTTTTGTTCATTTAGAGCCGATTTAGGTCCATCCGTGATGTATTTTTTTTTTAACGACCAACCTAATGTACATGTACATTTATCCATTCTTACTGCTATAAACATTTACAATACTATTGAATATTGCTGAAGTGTCTTATTTATGTGCAGTAATAAAGGGTGGTTAAATTTTAAGGGCCGATGTTGAATGTAAACCACACCTAAACGTCAAGTCTTTTTCTGCATTTTATTTGACGTTTCTCAATTTCAGACTAACTCAATTTGAACCATGCAAAGATACACAATCCATTTCAACCATTTCAAGCGTAGTCAATGGTCAGAATGGTGGCAATAAATGGCAACAGTGGATGATCAATTTTCGAAGAAAATCATCTTCAGTGATGACCCTTCAAGCAAATTTACTGACCCAACTTTTTCGGTGCTGCTTGGATCCTTAAAAAATGAGCTCTCACGGGGATTTTATTTTTTTCCACCACTTTTTTTTTTTTTAGTTTACTTTTGCAAGTCGTGCGGTGAAGATCATTTCTTGTTTTAATTCGTTTTGTTGTGAAAACTTAAACACATTTTCGGTCAAAAATACAAACTAATGCAATTGGAATTTGTTTAATCTTTGCTAGTGCAAATAAGTTTGTTTTTGTTAATATTTGTATAAATTCCAAATAAATGTGCTTTGAAAGGAAAAAAATTCGTCTTGTTGTTTGTTTGTCCTTTGTCTGTGGTTGTTGGTTGTTGCTTGTAGGAAATTTAGAACTCGATAAGGGAATTTTCTCTTCATACCTACTGGTTTCGGTACTTGCTAACTATGGTGAATTTTGTATCTCACAACGCATGCGCAAGTGGGTCCGCGGTGATTCTAATTTCCATACTAATCTGAGCCGTAAAACGCAGTTTTGAGGATCCACATTTGGAATCGAAAACGTAGTCGTTCATACGTTGTTCACTACGTTTGCGGATCCAAAACGGACTCCTTTGCTTGAAGGGGAGGCACATTTTCACCTCAGTGGATTCCTCAATAAGCAGAATTGCCGCATTTGGGCGAATGATAATCCAAGAGTGATTGTCGATAAACCAATGCACCCACAAAGAGTGACTGTTTGGTGCGGTTTATGGGCTGGCGGCATCATCGGGCCGTATTTTTTTCCAAAATGAGGCCGGTCAGACAGTCACTGTGAATGGTGTTCGCTATCGTGAGATGATAACGAACTTTGTATGGCCCGAATTGGAAGATATGGATGTGGACGATATGTGGTTTCAACAGGACGGTGCCACTTGCCACACTTATCTTACGTATGGTGGCGATGTCAATTGGCCACCAAGATCATGTGATTTGACACCGTCGGACTTCTTTCTTTGGGGTTATTTGAAAGAAAAGGTGTACGTCGATAAGCCAGTAACAATTCAAGAGCTAAAGGATGAGATAATTCGGCACATTAACGGCATAGAACCTCAATTATGCCTCAGCGTCATCGAAAATTTGGACCATCGGATGGAGGTGTGCCGCCGTTTTGTTGTTTTGTCAAAATTGTTAGAGTCATTTTGAAACAAATAATATTGTCCCTAACGCTTGTAGGCTATCGCTTGGAGCTTAAAAAGAATTTCAATTTCTCCTCTATTGAGAGAAATCTTAAGTTTAAAATTTGAAGAAAATCGCTTAAATGGTTTAAATAAAGTGTAGTTCGAGGTACAAACAGACGCGGCATTCCAGGAACCACTTTTCGTGTTCACTATCATCGTTACTTAAGTTTAAATCCCTAATTTTTTTCTCTGCACGAATCAAAATTCTGCCCTATGAAAGTATAAGTAGGTACATTTTTCAAATAAAATAGAATAATATTCTACTACAGTCACCTTGAATAAAATAAATTTATTGGCTTCGACTGACATGATGCTTTGAAAAGTCCAATGAAATCAACAGTAAATGCACAAAACACAGTCGTAAGGAATATCTGAAGGTACTTACATTCAGGTATATGTATAATAATTTTTTATAAATGCATATTTATTTTATTTTGGTTTCATATAAAATAATAAATTCAAATTCTTTTCTTTCAACGTAATTCCAGTTTTTACTTTTATGTACTGTACAGGGTGGCTCCCCAATTGTGCTACAATAAGAAATTCAAATAAATGTTTGTTTAATCGATATATTTAATTAATTTTTGTTTTCTATTGGAAAGAAAATTAAATTTTATTTTAAATAACTAATTGTTTTTAAAGATGATATACCGCAAATGACCTCCACGCTCACCCACGCATATGCGGCAGAAAATTGTTCATTGTGGATTGAAGGGTTCCTTGGTTTCTTTTTGTACACCTCCTGCTTGACATAAACCCATCAAAAAAGTCTGGTGCAGTCAGGTCAGGTGACCTTGGGGGCCAGCGAAATGTGGAGTTCCTGGAAATTAATTTGTTTGGGATTTTTTGTTGGAGCTCCGCCATAACTGGTCTGGCTATATGTGCAGTTGCTGCATCTTGCTGGAACAAAATACTGTTCAATGGAATACGTCTTCGGTGCAGTTCTGGGTAAAAAAAACTCATTCAACATCCTTAAATATCATCTTTGTAGGACGATTCGTGCGCCACCCTGTTCAGTGCATTTGTAAAACAAAAACAAACTCAAACATTTAATTTTTTGATTCCAAAGAAGTTTTAAGATTGTTATTTTGTGCATATTATTTATATGGAAATATTCCAGAAATTGCTGTCCAGTGGCTAAATTTCTGGTGGAACATCCCATGACGACGTACTGCGAAAGCTATTGAAACAGTGCCAAGGTAGCCAACAGGTTGATGAACTGTTTCTCCTGTACCTATAGAGAAAGACCTCCAAATTGCGGTGTAATATCACCAACTGGCATGGGTCTGCGTAATCTCTGTACTGGCAGTGTAATTGGATGGATGCCTTAAGCATTATTCCGAACCGAACAACAGACCGACCAAGAACTCTTGATTTATTAAAAAAAAATAATAACTTTGGGTGAGATTTTATAAAATGTAATTAGTAATTACTCATTCCTCTGTTGGTGCTGTTGCTGATTGATTGGATTGAAAGTTGCAACCACTTCGACTTTAAGACAACAAAATATTTTTAATTCAAACTTTTGCTTTTGATTTTTATAAAAAAGTTTTATTTTTGTTGAAATCGTTTGTTACAAGTTCTGCTAACTCGCTGTTGTTCGTAATTTATTAAACGGCGGCGGTTTACTATATTCAAGCGTATGGTTATCCAAACGAATGTAGGCTATGGTTGTTGTGTACTACATGCAAATTATTTTCAAGTCTAGTAGATCTGAAAGTGAAATTAAAAGTAAGGTTGTTGAAAGTTTTCATTTTGTTCTACACGTTAAAGGTAAAACTATACAAATTAAATCTTTTGTCAATCTAAAATGTCGATAAATAGGCTACAACTTTTTGTACGTCATTCTTGTGAAACTTTCCAGAAATAGATTTTTTATTTATTTTTTACTTTCAAACTACATATTGTAGGACATTTTCCCTTATTTATATGCTTAGTCACTCAGGAAAAATGGGAATGAACAAATTATAAGTAATTTTAGTAAATTTTAAAGAATATAATAGAAGTTAAATTCAATCATCGTATAAGAACTAACCTAATTTAAATTAACTTTAATAGAATGAAGACACAACAAAATAGTTTACATGACTTCAAATTAAATCAGAGGCACAAGAATCGGAAGTATGTTATGCAAAGGAAGCAGATACTAAACGTTTGAACTTATAAATACTGTGTGTAGATCGCACTTGTTTCGAAAGGCCATTCAAAAGTTTAATTCCACGAATAAGAAACGAAGATGAAGCCCTAGTACTTCTGTGTCTGGGAATAGAAATCCTATTATAAGAAGTTGTATTCCCTAAAAACACAATTTTACTGAAAAGGTACTCTGGAATGACTTAAAAATTATTTTATGGAAAGTTGTAAGAATTCTTAGCTCAAAAAGCGCTGAAAGCGACATCCCCAGAAAAGATTTAATAAAACCAGAAATGTGTTCTCTTAATTGAATAAACATACCTGATGACATCATTAAAACATACCCTTATACTACGTTTTCATTAGAGCTGAAATGAGGTAATTTCGCAAATCACAGAAAAAGTGTTTTCATTTATAATTTGGTAATTTCGTTTGACAGCTCATTTCATTTTTGAATTTCAACTGGCTGTTAATCGCTTTTTGTTGTTGTTTTCTTTTGTCTCCTTCCATTGCGCTTTGACATTTTCATACAAAACTAATTCAGAGCTCTTCAAACTGTGGCTAATTGGGTGTGTTCGTTAGGTTTTGACTTAATTTCCAACCTAATTTCGTGCAAATTTGGTTGAAATTATCTCATTTCGAAATGTGAATTTGTATGGGAAATGAGATGATTTCGTATCGCATTTGAAAATTTTCAATGAAATTACCTTATTTGGCCTAATGAAAACGCAGTATTAATCTCGATATACCAGTAGCACCTGAAAACATTTCAGCATTTGTTCTATAAAAACTCAGACTCAGACAGACTATCAGACTCAATATTGACATTTTTAATATGAGCCAAATGTCAAAATTGAGTCAGACTCCCTCCGCAGCTCATTCGTCGAATTCTGTCATCGGGGTGATTATATACCTTCATTATATTTTCTTATGCAAACGCTTTTATCAGATTACATCTACAATAAAATTACAAAAAATTAATACTTAATCAAGTGACATGGAGTGTATTGAGTATTTTATTTATATTTTATTCAAAACGGTACGCGGATGTGTAGAAAATAGACCAACTAATTATATTTGTTTTTACCTCTCGATAAGATTGTCTTTTCTATTCCTGATGAAAGAGTCATGAGGTATGTGGAGGTACTTCTTGCGTACCTACCTCTAAAGAGCCAGAACGTCAGAGCGGTGGTCGGAATAGTTTAATTTTGAAAAAAAAATAGGTGCTCATTTTCTATAATTGTACGAAAGCCACTTTCTTCCTTAGTGAATTGCGTTTGTCAACAAAGCAGCTAATTTTGTATCCTTTGTTTTACAATAGCGTGTGCGAGTTGAACACATGGAACTCGGTCAAATTTTTGTATGTCTGGCGGGTGTTTAAAAAAAAATTTAAAGGTGGGAAAACAAAAACATTTTGAAATCGATTTTTGCAAAATTGAAAGTTCAAAATTTGATGACAAATTCCAGAACTTTCAAAAACAATCACCCCGATTATGGAATCCGATGAGTTCAGTTGTGGAGGGAATCAGACTCATTTCTTACACTTTTACTATGAGCGAAATGGCAAAATTGAGTTTGATAGCTACCTATTTCATGGGATTCCATAATCGGGGTGAATGAATTTTTATCGTTCGGAAGAAATTCCGAAATGAATCACCAAAATAAATTCGTAACAGGTTGCAGTTTCCACTGATGAGAGAATCTTGAAAAAATTGTTGGAAGAATTTTGAAAAATGCTCTTCAATCAATCGAATTAAATCGATTTTTGTTTCTAAAAGTGTCCAAATAGGGCATGTTTTAAGGAGAGGGATATGCCCATTAGTTTATTTATACTCTAGACTTTTTGAAACAATTAAATTCAAAATGCAATATGTATTTTGGTAAAAAATCACGATCTTAAAACTTAGGAAAAAAATTGTTTTTGTAATTTAAAATGTGTTCACAAAATAGAATGCACATTTATCAACCATATCATTCCAAGTGACAACTGAATATTGAAACAATAATAGTAATTATTAAAACACACACAGCCCTATCAATTAAAACTGCTCAGATATCTTCTAATTCACAAATTACCTAAAACGTCAATCAGAAGTTAGTTACGAATTAAAATTTCATATCAATAAAAATATAAACTGCTAATCCACGTTAAAGCCTAGTAAGCTGCTGATGCGAAACGAAAAATCCCATACAAAAATGACACAACGAAATCATAAACTAAAATTTTAGTTCTGCAGTACCTACGCTGTTCGATGAGCGAAATTGATAATTGTAGCAGATTATTTGGAGAAGTCTACACTCTTTTTTCGTACACAATTAATTACCCAGACCATTTATTGTGTGCGAAAAAATGACATTTGTGTTTTTTCGTGTTAATTTTTTTTGTTTCTTTCATTACAGCATGGCTGCTTGTGATTTGTTTGCACTTGCATTTGTTTTAATTTTTTGAATTTGTGCAACTGTGAGTGAATACTTTTCCGCTTCGTTTTCGTAAGCATTTCGTTGTCTTGTTGGAGACCAACTAAAAATTTCGTTTTGCATCAGCAGCGTACTAGGCTTAAGTTCAAAAACTTGACGAAAATCTACTACAATCTACAAGAACTCTGCTCTTTCCAAAGACTATTTATGGAACTGCACATACACTTTCTCACTAAATGTGAACTGTAGCACATACACTCTTTCATTCGAGGCTGTAGATAGCATGTGTGTCACAAGCGTCTGTTTCCTTTTATCTCTATATTTTGGCAACAATGACAGAAGTATTTTTGACTTAATTACTCGTTTAATGTGCCTACTTTGGTGAAGTTAGTTTAATGTCATAAATTTTGATTTATTGATATGATTTGACACTTAACTCACTGATCAAATATAATTTGTGTTTCATTTGCGTTTATGAATACCGGTGACAGAGTTTAATTTGAAAGACTAGTTTTTATTTTCTTCATAGTTTTGTTTTTTAAAATAAATTTTTTCAGAAGTAAAATCAACTCGATGCAAAAAAATAAAGAATAATCGATTTTTGGTTTCGAATGTTGTTTTAACGTTGCCACTGGCTTTTAAATGGTTCCATGTCAATTTCTTAGAAAATTGTCCTTTTCAACTAAACAGGGGGACAAAGAACACCTTCCCATCCCATACGATCTTTTCCTGTTTCAAATCAACCTTTGTCTAAATCATTTTTTTAAAAATCATTCATTAAATATGAGTTCCATTGTTTTGATCGAAACAAAGAAATGCACAGTTTTTTCCAGGGGTGGGTGCATATCATAGACTCTAATTAAAAAAAGACAAGTATTTGTCAGACGTCCTTAGTAAAAATTTAAAAAGTACATATCGATACCTTCCCGTAAGAATGTACTAAGCGACATTTTCAAAATTTTAAATAAAATTTTTTAAATACCTCTTATTCAGTTATTTATTTGGGTATTTTGTTGTAATAAACCGATTTTTAGAGGTATTTTGAGTTGAAAATCCCGTTCCAAATCTTTTTATTTTTTAAAATACATAAATAAATAGCTGGACCAGAGGTTCTATTCGATGCTCTTAAAATTTTTGAAATGTCGCCTAACTGGCCGAACAGAATGGTGTAGCTGTAGTTGTCGCGTGTAGCACTGTCGAAGTAGAAAGATATAAAAATAGTATACAGTGCCACAATGAGAAGCTGTAAATGTAGCAAGGAATGTATGGTGTAGCAGAAGTTAAAATAAATTCAACTCTTGCTACCAGCTGCAGCTACATTCATTCTGTTCAAGGGGTAATACATTCTTACCGGAAGGTATCGATATGTAGCGTGGAAGTATACCAGAGTAAGGGGGGCTTATGCCTCCCATTTGCTTCCCTCTGCGGGCACCCATGTGCTTTAAAGCTTCATATCTTCTAATCAAACTAAAATTTCATGCGAAAATTTATAGCAGTTCTTCATTTAGAAACAAGCATTTAACAAACCTAGTTCCTTTTATGAAGTAGCATGCAGGTACCATTTCGCGCTACTAATGCTAATCTGCAGCATGATTTCAACCGGCTGTGATTAAATGGCACTAACTTACCAAAATTAGCTAATTAGCATTTCCGATCATAAAACACATTCGATGATTGACCAAAATCGATGATTTAGCTATGAAAAAACTAGCCTTAGGTACATACATGTTATCAATAAAGTATCACGTCCAAAATAGTCATCTGTATAAGTCTACCGGTAAAGAGAACTTAAAAGGTTTAAGGGTTGTTTTTTACATTCTGAATATTTTGAGAGAGTTCAAAAGGATTTTGAATTTGGAACGAAATCACTTTCCTTAAAAAGATTTCCCACACTTAATTGCATCCACCAATCCAACCAATCAGCACAATAGGTGTCGTCCTTTGTTGTCAACTTATATGGTGTGGGAGAGAGCTTCCAATCACGCACACCTGGCACACTGGAACCAAAACTGGGAACTTATTGGAACTTACTCCTTTGTGTGCTCAATTATAATATTGTATGCATATAATACTCGCGGTACTCAAAGTGCCCCTGTATATGCAATGATAACTTTTAAAGTGGTGTCGGTGATGACGCAACAAAACGGTCATGCACGAGTGACTGCCTATTCCACTGTCCCAGTCCGAAGTTACAGCAGGTCCTTGTGTGCGCTATAGTTTTCCTTTGAAAGGACGATGGCAATTAGATATTTCCTTTTCGTATGTGTTTATAGATCCAGTGCACCTGCTGCACCGCGATAATCAAATTTTCAATTAAAAAAAAATATGTTTGTGTGTGAATGAGAACTTTGTGGCAGAGAATATACTACAAACAAGAATGAAAGTAAACAAGAATAGGGTGCGTTAGGATTATTTTAGATTAATTGATAGAAAAAAGAAACAAAGAGACTAGCTAGCTTATTCTGTAGCTATAATTATAATTGTAAATTGTTTAATTTATTGCTACACGCGTAGTCTAAACTAAAGCTAGCCAAAAATGGCAGAGTCAACGAGCCAAGTTGCCCCACGTCCGCCACGCAAAATCCATCGTGTATTTCAATTTTCAGCCAATATAAAATACAACTGAGCCAAATGGATCGACTGTCTCGGTCGTGTAAATTTAACACTGCATTATAACACTGATGTGCAGCTCCAAAGACTTATAAACATTGTTCGTCAATTTTTAAAGTCAACTTTAGACTCCAAGATTTGTTGTACAATTTTGTCAATGGATTTTAGATCGATTTTAGATTGAATAATATTTAAAAAAGCCATATTTTGGCTTGTGGTTAGCCTACAAAGATGTTTTAAATATTCATTTTAATTTATTTTATTAATTTAAATACCTTAGTTTACCGCCGAATGATCAAGATTGTAATGATAAGGCTTGTCAGTTATGTCAAGAGCTTGATATCTATCAAAACCTAAAAGCCATTAAAATTGTATTTTATAGTATAAACCATTATATAAAACTTACTGACGATGGAAGCATTGCTTCCGAAATGCATTTAAGTAAATAAATAAATAAAAAAAGTGTTTTTAAGTTATTCAAAATAATATCTCTTATTTATTTATAAACATTTATAAAAGCTTTTTATCTGTCTATAGACCACTCAACTCTAAAGATCGTAGTCGAATTTTTCTGGCTTGAGGTGAGGCAGTTTTTCATTATTTCGTACATGGGGTCTTGGGAGAAGCTTAAGCTGGCTAGTCATAGCTATTACTAGTTGAATATGTGAATACAAAAAAGAGCACGCTTAGCAGCTTTAGCTAGGAAATTCTAGGTCAAGCTTAATATTCTTGGCTTTCTTTTGTTTATTCACATGTTTTGGCTTAAAGAAGCTTTAGCTAGAACTGTTATTTTCGGGACCAAAAAGCAAAGAAACTGGATTTTGGATTTTGTTTTATCACAACTGTTTACTTACTCTACATATATGGCAAGTATTCTTTTCATGAGAAAAAAACATTTCAAAGGACAATCGGCAAAAATGTATGGTAGGTGGTCTAGGAACCAATAAAAACGAGACGTATATCGTTGGAAAGGTATTTTCATGCCCTACAATAGTCACTATGGCAGCTCATTTCAAATCACTGTGTGAAAAAAGTTATTCGCTAACCTAGGTTTTGTTTTAGTGCATTTTAGTGTGGAAAAAATGTATACAAACTTGGTCTAACCAATACCAATAAGATGTATATCGTTGAAAAGATATTTTTATGAACAGTAATAGTTACTCTAACAACTTTTATAAAATCACTGTGTGGAAAAAGTTATTCGCTGTTTTAGGGAATTTTGGTACATATAAAATTAATGGAGCATGGGTAATAATTAGCGAATAACTTTTTTTCACACAGTGATTTGAAAAAAGCTGCCTCACTGACTATTGTAGTGCATAAAGTTACCTTTCCAACGACATGCGTCGCGTTGTTATTGGTGGAAGTTGCACTCACGCTTTTTTGCCCATACTAGAAAATAACAGTTTTTTCACACTAAAATGAACCACACTATTTCATTAGTTTACGAATAACTTTTTCACATATTGATTTGAATTGAACTGCTATGGAAGATATTGTTGGTAATGCAAATACCTTTCCAATGACATATATATTGTCGTTATTGGTTAGATCAGTTTTCATAAACTTTGCCCATACTAAATATATTTTATTCGTACTAGAATGCACCAGAACACAATTCTGTTTAGCGAATAACTTTTTTCACACAGCGATTTGAAGTAAGCGTCTATAGTAACTATTGTAGTACATAAAAATACCTTTCCAACGACATATGTCTCGTCGTTATTGGTCTTGTAGACCGTTTTGTCTATTCTCCTTTGTAATCAAACTTAACATAAAGACAATTGATGGATAAGTCCAAATTTTTATCATACCGTCTGTCAGTCTATGCGTTGAGCTGAAGCCTAAGCGGTTGTCCGATTTTCTTCAAATTTGGTACAAAAGAATAGATCTAGAGGAAAAGTGTTGCTAGCTAATCTAGGAATCATGGTTATGATATGATTTTCTCAATTTTTTTAAACCAGCTATACCTAACGATTTTATTAAACTTCGTAGGTACCTTTAATAACCGGAACAATTTTCAAACGACTTTTGTTCAGGTTTTTGGCAAAAAATCACACAACAGATATAGAACGTTTAAGTTCTTTGGTTTATTTTTGGGTTATTTTATGCACAATTTTTTCAATAAAATCTGTGGTTCCTACGAAAAAAAAGTGTCATAATCTTTTTTGTGTAGAATTTAATGAGCAATAATATCAATTTATTAATTTTTTGAAAAATTATATTTGTAGAGATATTTACAAAAAACTGTTATCTGTCCCTTTTACAGTAAGAAATCAAAAGTGTGACTTCGACATGCTATAAGTTCATGATTAATAAACAACCGAGCTGTTGAATAAAAACCAAATCACTTTCCTTTTCAAGATGGTGGCCTTCCCCTTACCCCGGGCACCCTTAAATTTTATAATGAGGATATGTAACCAAACACAATTCGTAAAAAAAATTGTCCATCGATTAATGAAGTTTTAATAAATTTTTTAACAAAATTTGCGTCACCATGAAGTTCTTGCATGACTTTCTCTGAATCTATGTATTGTATGAAAAAATTGTGTGTATCTTTTTTGTGTACGTTCACATTTTTCCAAAAAACTGATTGTTTTGGAGAAATTAAGAAAAAACTGAATTATACACCCTTTTAACCCCCCTAAAAAATTTGCTCCGGCTCAAGTTTACTTAACTTTTTAGGAAAACAAAGCTCTCCACCAATATTCAGCTTTTTTTTGGCCTTGGACGCATTATTGAAGAAAATGTAAAAAATAAGAACTAGTCAAAGTTTCTAGTCAGGGGCTTATGAATCTTGATTCGTTTGTAGCTTTTACTATAATATTTTAGCTTAAACTATTTTTAATCACACAAATTGAAGCTTCAGTTGGAAAAACAAGCTATTGCTATATGAATTCAGCTTTTAATATTTTAAAATAGATTTTCTTAGAAAATATCTCTTATTTGTTAGATTAAGCTTGTTTTTATTCACAGAAAACCAAGCAACCAAGCTTTAACTTAGTAATCCAAGTCTAAGCTTTTTATTTCACAAGACCCATTGATACTGAAAATATAAGCCATGTTCCTTTGCAGGTGGTTTTAGTTTGGGATAACTATATAGCATATCTAATAAATAACCACCGGAACGCAAGCATTTGTAGGGAAAGTCTTTTACCCTAATCACATGCCCTCTGGTGGATTTTGGGTGCGTAACTACTCTGCTCATATACTCACGCATGAGATAGATGTTATTGCCTACAAGATTTTAGTTTTCATGTACTTATGCGTACTATGCCACCTCAAAGGAACACAGCTAACACGTAATAAGAATTTCCCTTTGCATAACATTGATTCTTTCATTCATCTTCTTTTTTAAACCTTGTGAACAATTCAAAGCTATGTTTGCCACTGTTTTCGTCTTCCGTATCGTCGGTCGCAAATGCCCCCCCCCCCTATACGCTGATATGCATTTTCATTGAGTGCGGTCTAACCTTTAAGATTAAAAATTATTACATCATTAGTTGCTAGTTAATTGCGAGTTAGTTACGCAAAAACAAAATGAATTGCTCTTTTAGTTTGCAAAATAATGGGTGTCCTGCTAACTTCTAATATGAACTAAGAAGTTTCACAAAAATTAATTAATTGCTATTTAGTTCTTAAATTTGTTTTATAATAATTTTTTTGATTATTTTTTTTAATTCATCTTCTAATTTTTTTTAAATTATTTTTGTTTGCGTAGCAAATTAGCAATTAATAAGTTCTCAACAACCCTCCCCCCCATTTTTGCGCAAACCAACAAAGCAATTATTTTTGTTTTGCTTAACTAATTCGCAATGAATTAGCAAAAGTTTCCTGCTTACTTTATGTAGCCATGTTTTAGATTTGAAATACATACAAGACCAATTTCGTGCAATCATCTCGTGCATATTATTTCTCTTCTGGCACATTGTAGGTACCATACCATATAGCTAAACCAACAAGAAAAGAAAGAACATATCATACCCTATTTTCATGAACCATCTGAACCACCACAAGAAGGGTTGTTTGTAAGAAAACTTAACACAAAATTATCCAACTGACCACCAACCAACTGAAAAATATAAGAAATAGTGGTGGTAAAAAAAAATTCATAGGTATCGCCAGGGACGGATGACTTAAAGTAAAACAGCGCCCAGGTTGGTGGATGTGTGTAATTAATTTCCAAGAAATATAACTATAACGTGTACGATGTTAATCCTGCATTCCTGCTTACTGATGCATGATAATTCAAAATGAGCGTTAGGTACAATGTGCCCCGAAAAACATTTCTTTGCAATTCCAATAATGTTAAACCATAAAATATCATAAAATATGTTTGATGAGATTAAAAAAAAATTCAAACTCCTCCTCCAGGGATTCAAATAAAAATGCATGTTTTTGTATGCTTTCTAGCATTCCTTCCTTGGGGATCTTATTGAATAAAAGTACTATATTCCACCACAAAGAACACCGCATTTTTGGAATCTCACACAACTAGACGCCCTGGATCGTAACACAGCCTACATCCGGCCCAGAGTATCCCGCATACTGTACACTTCAAATTGTTTCACTTGTATTTCACCTGTAAACTATGACCCCTTGGTATATAAATGTATGAGTCTAATGATTATGACTATGTGAGCTATATGGAAAAACCTGGTATAAGGGCAATTAATTTAAATATACTTACAGTCATACTTCTCTGATGTCTATACGTATAACTTTTTTTGTTCAAAGGATATAGAATGTACCCCTTCAGTGCTCTAAAAAGAAAAAATAATTTCAGTTAACATTGCCGGACACAATCATTTCATCGAGAGAGTGACCGAAAAAACTATACATAATAGAGTATCCTAGAGTTGGGATTGATTGGAAAGACCACTAGAAACCCTTAAAACAAACAATAAAATTTGAGACCAACAACAACAAAACAATTTGGATAACCGTTAAACCAGAGTTTAGTTTCAAGTTTTCTTGCGTGAAAGTTCTTTGGATTTATGACCTCAAAAAATAAAAAATAAAAAATAAACATCGAATTGACAATAATATCCTTCTTTTCAAAAAACTAATACAAAAATATATAAAAATATCCTCTTAGTGGGCGGTGGTCAGTTTATATTAATTTTGAGTTGTGTTGGTGTGTGTCTCAGAGAACTTACAAGACTTTTTATATTGCTTACGTGTCAAAAGACGAAATTCCTTGCCCAATAATAGTCGTCTCCTACTATAGGCAAAAATTAATCATTCTCACTGTGAAATTAAGTTCTCTCCTTATAATAAAATGAATTATTTAAATAAATTATCAAAAAGTTACTTACAAAATATTTAATATAAACAAATAACGACATCTTTCAAGTGAAGGTTTAAGCAAATGTGATTTGAAAATTTTACCAACTTATGTAATATTACAAGATAAAAAGAAGCGAAGTAAGTAACTTCAATAAAGTGCACGACTGAGCCCCCATACTCAACTCACATTCATAGCTCTCAAGGGGCTTAGAATTATTTGGATTATAATGTACATAAATTATTTTTAAGAAAAATGAAAAATAGATTTTTTTCAATTGTCGATACGGGACTTTATTTGTCTACACAACATGCAAAGGGAAATCGATGGACATGGGTCTATACAGGAGCCATAGAATATTCTCTTAATCAAAAGGAGCATCCTATACTTGCTGTCCTTGAAATTGAAGGCACTTTTGACAATGTCGTCACATCTCTTGCAATTGGATCTGCACTGTCTTCTCCGAGATTGACAGATCATTTGAAAAATTCATTAGTCTTCTGCTGCCAGGTTGGATTATTAATTGCCAAAACGGGGTGGATTATTTGCAGGAAGAAGAGGTGTACTATTCTGGAGCCACAGAGAGTGATTGCTCATGCAGATAAGATTCTGTTTCCATATGGGGAAAACATCGTAACATTCCTATATATCTTGGAAATCTATTTTATTAATAAACTGCACAAATCGGTGTGGGCTGTGAACTTCGGTAAACCTCGCAAAACTGAAACTGTTCATACAGCCTAAAACAACAAGCTTATCTCACAAAACATATTCCCGTGGTGGGATTCGCCTCCAAGCTATGTTACGCATATCAAGTTGGTTCAGGTTGCTCTTGATTGTACACACCATATAATGGGTTTTCCTCTCCTGCGCTACCTTTAGGGGCTAGTTTGGAAGAAGTACCACGTGGCATAATGGTTTGTGCATTGGACTGTCACGGCGCGCGAGGGTTTGGTGATCAGAGGTTCTGCCTCCCTGTGAAGAAGTGACAAATCCTCTAAGAATATCTCTTTTCATGCAAAAGTGCTTCTCAGTAGGTCCGTTATATTCCTGCCGTAATAACACGCACATAAAGGAATGGTTGAAAGTTAGGTCTCTATGCACTGGTTCTCCTTGAGCTGTGGTATCACAAAGAGTATTTATTTTTATTTAGATTTGAATACTCGATCATCGGTCTGGTGTGCCACTTTCCATATGCTCAACGTGTCCCAATCATTTCAGTCACTGTATATTTACCACGGTTGTTGGCTTGTGAGTTACGTACAATTGCTTACAAAATGCTTGAAAACACGTTGTCTTGCTGACATTAACGGAGCAGTGGGATGTATTTTATCCTTCATTATCCTGCAAAAATAAGTTTGGCAAGGTTACCAAGATATATTTATTTAGCAACAAGCACTTGCAGATCGCGGACGCAGGACCCTTCTTATCCTCAAGAAAAAGATGTGGCTTTGTAATTAATTCGTTTCTTAGACGGCTACTAAAAACTAAAAGAGCTGAATAAATTTAAAAAGTGTTTTATATTTGCTCTTCCTGCGGAAAAAAACTGCTACTGCTCTGGTCTTAGTAACTGTGCAGAGATTTCTGCCATGGAATTTTTGACATCTCTTTCCAATTTTGTCTTCAGAAACATATTTGAACTCAGGTTTTGGTTACAGTCCATTATTATTGGTGTTGAACAAGAAGTGCAGCTTGATAATTCAAAACAATCTATTAAATTATTTACCAAGTTTTTTTTATCGTTCGTCTCTTTGTAGGTATCCGAAAACCCAAAAAGAGAACTTGAAATATAAAAATGTCCCTCATGTGAAAAATTTGCCTTTAGTCAATGCCGGAGTTAAGGATGATAATCCAGGATAAACAAGTCATCTATCTACATAAATTGAAACTATATCAATATTTGTGTAGTACCTCGTGGCATAATGGTTATAGTGCATTGGACTGTCATGCCGAAGGTGTGGGTTCGATTCCCAGCCGTTGCCACCTAAAAACAGAAATGTTTTCTCCGAGGTACTTCCTCTTGCGAGGAACTGACAAATCCTTCAAGAGTATGCTTGAAATTAATAAGTGCTTCACATCTAGGCATTCTGACTCAGCAAAAACTTGTAGGTCCCCTCCATTCCTGCCAACAACAGGCACACAGTAATCGTTGAGAGTTGAGAGTAATTCACTAGGCCTTGGGTCTCCACAAGCAGTTGCGCCACCAAATTGATTGTATTTACCTATTAACATTTGTTCATCAAGCCGTAGATGAATAATACATGAATCTAACTTGGATTGCTTCATTCCAAATTCGTTTAGGCATGATATAATTTTTGGTTCGGCATATTCGAAAAAACTGTTTCAAACCATAGATATATTTTTGAAAAATGAACCAGATCCTGCAGGTTGTCTCAGACGTTAATTTGTTCCCTTAGATTTGATTTTACAGCTGAAGCTAACAAACATTTGATGTATTCACACTGCACCGCAGGCGAAAAAGTCTCTTCATAGCCTACAAAGTCCTTTTCTAGAGCCATGTAGTGAGTTATAAAAAAAGGTACAAAAAATAACTTGTAAGGTGACGATCAATTCTTCCTAACAGCTGAGAAACAGAGATAACTCATCTTCGTATTTTCCAAAAATTTGGCTTGAATTCTATTAGCTGACTCCTTAAGCTTGTTCTAAATGTTCGTTCTGTTGGCATGTAAATTAAAACAGTAGCTCTTGTCGTGTTCTCACTTAAAGCATAGTTTACAGTTCCTATGCGAAAAAAAATCGAAATTTTCAAAACGATTTTCCACCAATTCTGTGCATCAAATTGAATAATATTCAAGGCGAAAAACGTTTGCCTTGACCTAAGCCACCCATTGAGGCATTAATTTAAACTTAATTAATAAACTATAGGCCTGAAAATGGAAAATAAATATATGCTTTGAGGTGAATATATTTTGTTTTTGGAAGTGTAAACCGACCATAAAAAAAATATTTTGTTCACCACACTTTTTTCGCATGCAAAACAATTGCCGGTCCATTGTTTTGCATGACATTTCATGACAGCAATGATTTTTTGTTTTGCATGAAACTGTGAACCAATCATGCAAAAAATAAATTTACCATTTTATCTCAATTATTTTTGACATGCGAGAATATTTGCATAGATTTGTACTTGCGATATATGTAGGTACTATAGGGCAAGTTTTGGATTCGTGCAAAAAAAAAAAGTTTGAGATACCAATCAAACATAATATTACGATGATAGAGAACACCAAAAAAGTGGGTGGCACAATTCTGTCTGTTTGTATCTGGATCTATAGCCTAAGCCAATAATGATGCGATTTGCTTCAAATTTTGAACTTAAGGTTTTTTTTTTTAACTCTCCATCTCCAGAGGGAAATTAATTTTTTTTTTACAACCGTTAAGGAAAAGCTAATTTATTTCAAAAACGGCTTCAATGATTTTGATAAAAAAAATCGGTGTATATACCTACAATTGTAGATATGGTGTAATTTATGGTAAGAAAACAAATTACAAAAAACATTTATTAACGGTACCTGCCATATAACGTTTCTTATCATTTTCTGTTTTCTCATTAACCGCTCATCCGATTTCAATACAAATTTTTGAACAAAAGCTTTGTAAGAATATAAATAATAGTGCATACCAAAATTTTGGAAAAAATAAATTTTGGATTTTTAAAAAAAGATTCAATTTTATTTTTGAAAATTCAATATTTCAAAAACGGGTTAATGAATTATTTTGAAATTTCTGTTTTAAATGTATACCTATTAATATATGCTCAAAATTGGCATACCAAACATTTTTAAGAAAACGACTCCAACGATTTCAATTTTTTTTTGCATATATTCATATTTTGTCAAGTAATCAAATGGCATACTTTTTTTGAGGTTAACGTGTTAAAAGCTTTTTATACTTTTTCTATAATTACTTGAATAGTTTTAAAAGTTCTTAAGTCCCACACAACTTGAACATAAAAGCAAGTAGGTGCGATCCAGTCGTGCATTTTATTTTTTGCGCACGGGAACTGTAAACTAGGCTTAAGCCGTTTAGACTCGGCAGAAGCTCATGAAATTGTTTTTCGCTGAATTTTTGCAATTGTGTCTAGCTGTGTCTTAGATATCTTTTTGAAGCATATATAGGTATAATCTGCATGTAATGAAATGATGTATGTATTTTGCCCGCAGATCAACATGGGGCGATATAAACATTAAAAAATGCAGTTATAAATTTTTCGGCAATATACTCACATCCTAAGGGAAAGGGTTGTCAAAAATATTTCTGAGCATGAACGAAAGTTAATTGTAAATTTTGATACTCTATGGCCAGTATAAGCCAAGAAATGCCTTTTTTTAAATGGCACCCAACGCAAAACTATTTTCGTTCGAACTTTGTGGATCTAGAATGAGAAAGAGGCAGGTAGTCTAGATTTAAATAAAGAACAATAAAATCGATACAGTATTTTTCATAGATATTTTGGCTTCAAGAAATAGAATAAAATATAGATCAAAAAATTGTGTGTAATTTTAATTAGAGTTTTATTTGTTGAAAAAAATTGTTAAAACTATTTCTTGTTTCATCCCCAGAAAAATTAAGGAGTCAAACTATGTCAACAGTGGAACCAAATCAAACAGCACTTCTCCAAAACAACATAAAATATGTTTTTAATTTGTTTAATATTCCTCAGCCATATTCAACAAATAATATTAACAACAACAACAATAATAACAACAATAACAACAACAATAATAATAACAATGTTGTTACAAACCTAAGGAGTAAGAGAAAAAGCTAGATTTTTGTTTTTATTTTTGTTGATGGAAATTCGTATCGCATATAGGTCCAACGCCATCCATACTGTCGGAAAATTCAGTGGAATGCTTTCTTTCGGGACATAATATGATGAGCGATGCGGCCTCAAGTTGCAGTGAAGAATCGGAAGAGCTTACCAATTTAACATGGCTTACGGAATTGCGAAACGAACTCTTAACATGGCCCGATTCAGTTCAGCCGATAGTGGATGACGATTGTTCAGATCGAAAGTGCACTAATGGGAAGGTTGCACACAATAATAAGGCTACTGAAGAAAGTACAGCACCCCCTCAACAAAAGAGACCAACGGCTTCAGAACGATATAACACATTTTTGGAGAAAGTAAAAAAGTGAGCGAGAGTTCAGTACATTTACTTAACAAAAACTATTTTGAAAAAAATTATTTAGTGCAAAACCTTTGGATTAGCAGCTTCTGGAAATTAAGTACCTTAGAAGAAGTTACGTCGGAGTTTTTTTTGTGAAAAAAGTTGCAGAACTTTTGAATGAAAAATAAAATGCCAAGACGCTCAGTCTAAGTTCAAGCCCCGGTGATGGCAAGAGCTTTCCAATTGAAATTGGCATCGCCAAAGGAGTCTGATGATCGGTGGCAGGTGGCAACCATGAGACAGCTGTTGTTGTAACATTCAAACGTTCAATTTACATTTGATGATGTGAAAACTTTGCAGCCTATAATCTCACAACAAACCCTTTCCTTAAAATGAAAAATAGTGTCCAGTTTTAAGAATAAGCCTTCTATTTTCCAAGTGAAAAATATAAGCGCATGCTTTCTGCAGGTGAAATTCGGCTATAAGACAGTCCGCTGTCCTTAACTCCATGTGCTTCTAGTTTGGCCCACTTCATTGCTTGTACTATATGAGTAGGTTCAATTGCTTTGATCTGTTCCAAACACTGACCAAAACTACCAATTGTTAAGGTAGAACTTTTATTGTCAGAGGGGCACTGAAGCTAGTATCATAAGCCAACGAAAAGTTGCTTTCCGTATCGTCAAAATCGAAACACACACCCATGCTCTACATAATCATCTACCTCTTTTGTTTAATTCCTATTTCATCAAATACCAGTTTCACTTCAGTTAGTCACGGCAAAATGCTTAGCGGGTTGAACTTTCATGCTGAAGTTCTTGGTTCGATTCCCAGTCGCTTTCAACTATAAACAAAGAATGTTTATTTCTGAGGTAGATACTGCCTCTTGCGAGGAACTGACAAATCCTCCAAGAGAATCTGTTCTCATGAATAAGTGCTTCTCGTATAGTTTTAGGTCTCCTCTATTCCTGCCAACAGCACTCACTCAGGAATGGTTGAGAGTGCTCGGGAGCGTACCTCACTTCCGAAAACAAAAGTTGACGAAACTAGATGAAACGTCCCACTCCGCAATTATAACTGCGTCATTTGATTTCAGTGTATTTGCTTCTTTTCTCCCCCCTCCGAGAATTATTGTTAAGCTTTTCTATTTGTCACAATATTTCCCCATATTCCAGTTCCATTTGCCCTACCTGACAAATTTTCCTTGGACAGAAGTTGTTTGTTCTGTCAAGTGCCAGCTTGATGTAAGTCAGATGTTATTTAAATAGATGTTATTTTAATAAGAAAAATGGTGAATTACCATTGCGCATTCTTTTTTGGCTATTTGTTTCTCTTTGAGAGAATTTCATTAAAATTTTACAGACTGCCAATTTTTGCCCAAAAATCTCTGGAAATGGGTTAATGCAACCGTTGCCTTTTTGGAAGCGTGTTACCAATTGAGCAATCCACTGCAACTTACATATTTTATCGTCTATGGGTGTCTTCTTCATGAAACCAGAAGTTCCTTTGATTCATTTAAACTTTAAATGAATTCAAAACACGTCCTATTAAGAGACGTTTGTAGCTCTCTTTTTTTTTGTGGTTTTTGGCTTACCTTATATTATATCATCGCCGTTCTATCAAAACTCTCTAAGTCAATTTCTCTCAAAAACGAGAAACCTCTCTTGAATACGATATATTTATTAAAATATAATCATTTTGGGTCTGCTTAAGGTCTCTAAACCTTATGTTTGTCTATTTATAAATTAAAAAATTCCCAAAATCAAACATTTTCAAATTCTGGTTAGTACAAATCCATAAAATGTACCGATGTCTAAAGATAAATAAAAATGGACTTAGGTAGTTGTATTTATTAGATTTTCTTAGAACACGCTTGGGCAGCTGTCCAGCTAGTCAATGCCCAAATAGTTTAGGCAACTTGTTATTTATAAACGCATTCCAACGATTGTCCAAATGTGACCTCATTTATCATTTATTCAGTGACATGCCTGTATTTATTAATTTTTGAATGAATTTTAGTACTCTATGGGACACGTTCAACTAGATTTTCATTCATTTCAAAACTAGAAAATTAGAAAACCAGAAATATTTGCCAATCTTCTTCATTAAGCGTGTCTTCTTTGAAATAAGATTTGGACAACCAATTTCAGTGGCTAAGTTAGCCAATCGGTGCTTAATATTTATAAACAACATTTTGGAGGTGGACAGGTGTCTAAAGTTAGACATTGCTTGGAATGGGTTTATAAATACCACTGAGGGAGTTTTGACTGAACGACGACGATATTATTCCTTTAAGAAAACCACAGATTATTTGTTGCTGAGATAATCTCTTCTATGGGGTATTTCCAGAAGCTGGATACGAAGCTATTTAAAGGTAGCCTTTTCGGTCACAGATAGACATAGTGGTCACAGGGTTGACTATTGATGATTACTTAAATCATTTAAAAAACCTCGGTGACCTTAAAATACCTTTAACTCCTAACCCCTAGTTTCACAGTGGAAGTTTAAGCTTAAACCTCATTGTTTAAACAGCACAATAATGTCGTTTAATTTTATTTACACTGTGATACCGAACAAGTTTTTGAAACCGTTATTTTTTTATTGTTTTTTTTTCGTTGTATACATTTAAGTTTTTCAGCCTTTAATTTACCTTACACAATTTTTGCAAAAAAAAAAAAAAAATCAGGGACATCGTAGAATACGATCTTGCAGCTGATATTTACCAAAAGGATGTAGAAGAGAAACCACCTTTCAACTATTCACACATTATAGGCATGGCGATGGTGGAAAACGGCCGCATGACACTTCAGCAGATATGCTCTTGGATAGAATCAAAGTTTGCTTTTTTTCGAGTTCGAAAGCGATGGAACGTAAGTCTATAATTTTTTTTTTTGTTTCTCAAAGAACCTAAGTTAATTCAAACTTTGTTGCTTAGAACTCAATCCGACACAATTTGTCATTGCATCATTGTTTCAAAAAAATAGATCGTAGTAAATATGAAAAAGGCAAAGGCGGCTATTGGGAGCTTGGTATTGATCCGAAAAAATGCGATCGTAAACGTATTCGAAATCGAAAATCATCGAATAGAAATCGAAATCGATCGAGTGTAGAAGGTGAAGGTGGAGAAAGCCAACAAAAACAAGCCAATAATGAAATTATGAGAACAACGATACCTAATGTTAGAGTAGTAGAACACGACAATGTTGAAGAATTTGTTTTAGATGAGCTCGATGTGCAGCAAAATGTTGTTATACAAAAGGACACAGCAATGAATTCAGAATTTTTGGCGTCCATCATGTCATCATCCAGCCAAACAACAACAACTTTAGATGACAACAGTCGCATGTGTCCTTATGATATAAACGCTTCAATTAAGTTGCAAGACGTTTTTATAGCCAATGCTGGCAACGACAATGATAATAATAATTACAACAAACTGTCAAATTCTCCTAATTTATCAGGCGATGCTGAATATGAATTAGGAACTATTATTGTGAATTCGTCAGCTGCAGATTTAGGTGGTGTACCGAGCATGAATATCTCTGACATTGAACAGCAAATAAACGTAAGTTTGATAAGAAAAAGGACAAACAATACCTCTATTTAAATGCATTGAAGAGACAAAATTATTATAGAATTAGAAGAGGCTTCATTTTCTCGGAATTTTGTTCAACATTTTTTTCTGTTACACTATCCTAATCAGTGCTTCAAAGTATTCGTATTCGGATAGGTATCAGATATCCGAAAAGTGTTGGATATCCGGGTAGTAAAATTGAACAGTGGAGATCTGAGACTATCCGGATAGTGTCGGTTACCCGGATCCAGATTCAGATCCGAGACTAGGTCGATGAATAAGGTCTTACGCGTTCTAAGCACATAATTGTATAGTATATACATTGAATTTTGATTCGGACAGTGTCGGATCTCCATTATCTCATTTAACTATCCGGATATTCTATAAGAAGGTTTTTTTGTATAATAGAAATTCTATATAGGTACATACTACTGAAATAAATCAGCCAAGTAGAAGACTTAGCATTAAGGTTTAGACTTGTTGAATTATTGATTCAAAATAGCTTTTAAGGGTCTTTTGTCCTACAAATTGTTATTTTATCCAGATAACTCACTTGGACCCATCCATCTAAGGAAATTAAAAACTATTTTGAATCAATAATTCAACAAGTACAATCCTTAGTGTTATGTCTACTATTTGGCTGATTTATTTCAGTAGTATATGGGTGATTATCTGCCAACTGCGATTCTTTTTTTAGAAAATTTTCAAAAATTAAAACTTCTTGGAAACATTTTTTTGTTTTGTTTTTGTGGCTTCATTTAGTGTTAGTCACAGTATCAACTCAGTAAAAGCATTTTGCTAAAACTTTTAAAATACATAAAATATGATGAAATGTATAAAAACTGGAATAGACGCTAATGACACCCTTTTTCTTGTTTTTATTTTTTATTTGTTCTCCCTCTTTTAAACCATACTTTTGTTAAGATTCTTGGTTGTCTAAAACGTGTTGACCTCTTGACATTTCTACTTCTTTCTTTTTCTTTAAAAGAATTCTCTTTTTCGGTTTTGAAGTGTGTTCTTCTGAATGGCAACCCTTTTCTTTGGACTGAGTTATCACTTATTTTTTATTGTACGGAATAATTTTTGTTTGGCTCGTAGTATGTATTGCTACCGTTCTTATAAAGAAAATTGGTAGACAAAATTAGTACTGCAAGAAATTATTTCATTATATTTAATCAAATTTCAATAAGGATTTAAATGCCCCGATACTGACATCCATGTTGATGGTACTGACATTTAGACAGTTTATGTAACCTCATTTCTCTATGCTTATAAGAAAATAATTTCTAGGACAGTTTTAACTTATGCCGTTAAAAGGAATATAAAATTCTGATAACCAACCAAAAACATGGTATAACATGCTTAAAAAATACTACCACGGTACTGACAAATACATTTGTGACATACTTTTATCGCATGAAAACATATCACTCTTAAAGTACAACAACGTACAAAAACTAAAATGACTGTTGTTAACTATACATAAATAGTGTCTCTTTTAGAAAACCACAATACAAACGTGCTAAAACCAAAACAAAATGGTGGTTGAGCGGAAAATCTTTTGAATTCAAAAATAAAACTTCATGATTAATTTATTTATCAATAAGTATGTTGTCTTAATTTTTGCAAAATTTTGTCAAGTAAGTATTGCACTCAAACTTTTCTAAGGATAGCATTTTAATTCAATGAAGTATTTTATTAGAAAATAGTAGATTTAATTGGAAAAACAATGTACGGAAATGTAATGGTACTGACATGACTAATAAGTAGCAAATACTGAATGTATTAAATAGCCGTTCACCCAACTCAAACCAGAAATATAAACAAACATTCTACATTAAATATCAAAAAAAGCACTGGACACAAGGAAACACAGTTGGCACAGAATCACCCATACTTCAAACTATAACTGGCCCCGGGCAAGCAACTTCCAGCTAAGTGATTAGGAATTCTAATCTTGTTGGATATAGTTCACAGTAGTTTTTTCTGAAAAAATCCATGTAAGTTGAACTGAACTTAATTCAAATTTCAAATGACAGAGACCCTCACTATTGCACTGATGAACCCAGGTGAGTTTCCGGACGAAACGCCAATTTGTAGGACTAAAAGCCATTAAAAGCTATTTCGAATCTATCCGGATATTCGACACTATCTGGATCATGTCGGATCTCCATTGTCACATGACATTCATATACATTTCCGGATATCCATATAGTTTGAACATTCGGATATTGTTTGAAACACTACTTGATACTTTAAATAAATAAAAAAAACTTGATACAGTATTTATCGCTTATAAGAAACACGCTTATAAGATAACCTTGCTTAGAAGAAACTTGAACAAAAGCACAGTGTACTTTCCCATACATTTTAATGGTGAATTGTATGTAAATAAGAAGCGTTTATAAGAAAAACACTGATAAAAGAAACATTTCTCAAACACGAACTTTCTTTTTTCCATGTAAAGTTGGTTGGATTTAAGAAACTTGCAAAAAACTTACGAAACTCATAAAACATGAACAGGCCCTTAAGAAAATTTTTAAAGCAAGCTATGCAAATGTCATTTATGATGCAATTTGACATTTGAAGAGAAGTTCAGTTCAGTTTTCATTTTGACATTGAATTTGTTATTCGTTGTGTTTGTGTTCTTTTTTGTTTATTATATCCGTATAAGAAACTTATTTCTTATATCCGTTCTAAGGATATAACAAAAACTCGGTTATAAGGAACAAATATTATGCAATTTTTGAGTTTCTTATAAGCGTTATGTACTGTACCTTAAAAAGTTGAATAATTCGAAATAACAGCATTTTTCACTTGATACTATTTCTGATTTGTCAATTAGAAATTATTATTCAATTATTATTATTCATTTTTATTAACAGGTGTTTGTGGAAGATGAAATACCAGAACCATGTGAAAACGTAGTTATATCATCGTACCTAAGTAATGGAACGATCGGAAATCAAAGTCAGCCAAATGTTATTGTCGAGCAAATGGAGCCATATTGTACAGTTTCAACATCATCGGAAAGTAGTTTCCGGCCATACATTGATGGCATTGATGAGGCATTTCAATATCTGCGTAGCATGGACACCCGGTGTGATGATTTATTTGATAATCTTTTAGATATATCGGTTAGTGATTATTAGCAATGAATTGATACAATTAATTAACCTGGTATATATATTTTCGGCAATACTAAAATATAAATAAATCATAAATTAACTGAAGATGATATTGTGTGTTATTGAAAGTTCAAATATCAAATACCTATGTATTGTTATAATGATGTGTAGAGATATAAGGTCACATTTATTCCTATTGCGATTATCATCTAACAATTGATAAGTACTAAAGTTCGATATTTAACAAACCAATCATGAGTTGCACGAAAATTGACAATATCAATGAATATATGAACAGCTTTTTAATAAGGTGAGTTTAAAAAACTAAATTTCGATTTTTATCAATTATAGTTGATTGATTGCTGACAATCCCAATAGGGGTGATTAATATTGAAAAGTGCCTCAGAACTAAGAGCCAGCACAGAAGATTAAAAATTCATAAGGCAAAAATTCTGCTGATGAAATTTTATGATAGAATTATTGGGAGTAAGGGCGGGGCTTCCCTGATAAAAAATGGCGTTGACTTATTTCAAAAATGCACTGTAATGAATATTTCAAAAATTGCTTACATCTCTTACATTAAATTCAACTGCATACATTTTTTTCTTCTTTTCAGTTTGAAAATAAAGATCATTTTCAGTTCTTTTACTATTAAATAATAAATTCAAAGAAAAACGTTATATGGGCGATTCTACGCAAACTGATACTTTTGGGAGTGCTAAATTTTTGAAAAAAAGTTAGATTTCTCAAACTTTTTCGATGCCATAATGATTGTTACCCTGAAAGTGGTCGCACTACGAGTGTAAATTTTGTTTAAATGTTAAAATGATGAAATGCCACGGTAGTTTTTTGCTTGCCACGCACGGTAGTAACAATTTATACTTAAATCCACTTTGCAAAAGAATGTATGAGAAGCTTAGCAAACTCTATTGAAAAATGGTTCGATCGATAAATAAAAGTATGTATATGGTGTTCGAGATAACGCATACCACGGTAGTGAACATTTTTTTTCGTCCCAGACTGATGTCAAATTTTTGACACACCATTTAGGAAAGAGTCGTTTGGTTATCATGTAAATATACGGTGACGTATGCTGAATTTATATTACAATCCATCTTATAACACAGCTGTACGAACACGAAAATAAAAGCAAATTATTTGATTTTATTTTTGTCAAAATCCGGGGACAGATTTTGTACTCATACTGCAAATTCTGTTAATGAGTTATAACTTATAAAAATATGGAATATCAAAGCTGCAGTTATATATTTGACGTAAAATAACTCAAATCAATTTTTGTTTTTCAAATAAAGTTGAGTTCTAACGAAATAGTTGGTAAACTCTGCACGGTAGTGACATTTTTTTAAAATAGTTTTAAAAATATATACACTAGTGATTTTTTCGGACTTGAAATTACCATATATCGAACATATGACCTAATAGCTAATACAGTTGTAAAAAGTGGAAAAAATTCTTATTTAGTAAATACCTTAAATCGCCGAGGGACATAGAAGTATCAGTTTGCTGGGAATCACCCATATATGTATGTGCAAATGAAAAGACAACAAAAAAAATAGTTAAATTTTTAAAAGAAAATTCTCAACAATTTTGTGTGTGATAAGTCGTTCTCGAGATGCTGTTTCAAACACAGTGTTTTTTTTAATGGGAGCTGAAACACAAAACTTGAAATCATAAAATTTCATGAGTATAATTTTGTAATGAAATATTGCTCATATTCTTATGAAACAAAAATATTAATAAAAACGATGCTGACATTTTGTATATAATGATGTGCTCACATCCATGAAACATTTAAAACAAAAAACTAATTCGATTATATTTCTAATGCTGTGCTTTCATTAAAGATACAATACGCATTTGAGATAATATTTTATAAACACTTTCGATTCCGTGATGGACCTGGTCTATTCCGAGGATAGAGTTTTGATAACGTTAAATTTATATTCACACTTAAGAAACATTTTGAAAATAATTAATTGTACTATAGTCAAAAAATATTTATTTCGAGTTTTATATTCGAGACAAAAATAAATTAAGATTGGATTGACAAAAAAAAATCAAATTGAAAAAGAAAATTAAAAATGCGCTTTGCCTGTTTTAAGCACAATGTTTATTGTGAGTATTGATTTTGGAATTCATATTCATACAAACGTATGTTGCATATGCTCTTTAAACAAAAAATAATGTATAATGTTGATTTGTCAAGTTTTAAAAATAAATTCAAAATCAATATATGTAAATGTAGAAAGAAAACGAAAACATTAATAATCAAATTTATAAATAGGAACTGAAAATAAAGTTAAATTTTGTCATGGAAAATAAATATGTAAAAGAAAACCAGCCCCTATACTATAAAGAAAATAATTTAAATATTAGAACCAAACAATAATAAAGAAAACGCTCAATTATTGTATGAAAATAATGTTTAATTCATTTTAAGTGCAACAAAAATACATACAGATAAATTATATCTGAAGAACAATCTTAGTTTTTAATTTCCGTCATACGACTGAAAGTTTTTGTCAATAATTTCTATATAACCAAGTTTGAACCATGGGCGTGAGTATAATAATATTGAATATCTACCACAAATGCAAATATTTTCATTATAGCCTCCAGCCACCAATGAAGAAACGAAAGAGTCCATACAAATACTTTTTTATAAATAACAGAAGATTATGCTGTCCCGTGAATTGGAAGGCAGTTATCTAAAGATTACTCGTTTTCTGATCATAGATCCTTCAATTCAGTTTGAACGATGAACACATTCCAGCCAATAAGCTTTTCGAACTCAATAAACTAGCCCAGGCATTTATTACTGAAGCTAAGTATACAGTTCCTTGACGAAAAAAAAACTACATGTATTTCTTATGGGAGCTCTTTTTACGAAAAAAAATCTTTTGACGTTTAAATTTTTTTATTGAACTGTTAACTACCCAAAGAAAATAAATTTTATATTCACCACGAATTTTTTTCGTACAAAACAATGTCACTGACATTCTTTTTCCGAAAATAATGCGTTTGGCACTTAAAAAAATGCCAAAATTTATTTTATAATTTTGAAAAAATAACAAAAACTTGAAAAAAATGTTGTAAGAAAAATTGCATATTAACTTTGTTGTCCAATTTTTTAACTCTTTGTCAACAATTAAATTCAAAGCTGAAAGATTCGATTGGCATGTTTCCACTTTAAGCAAGTTCATAAATTTATTTTTCATTAAAAACAATTTTGAAAAAATATCCCGGCACACACGCTACTATGCGGGAGAGTAAAAATGTGTGCTGGAAAATTGTATAAGTTGGAAAAGAGTTACTCGTCCAAATGATTTTTAATAATAACATATTTCCAATTTTAAACCGAATTTCTTCTATAATAGTGAAGACAAAATAAATTCTGTAAGCCTTTCCTTTTGCTTTCAATTCAAAAAGTTCAAGTAAATTTATAACTTTTTCTGGATAGCTTTATTAAATGGCAGAATTCATAACCTAGATCAAAATATGATATGTCTTCATCAGACTTAATATTGAGTGGATCTAAAAATCTTAGCACAAACAATCTTTTATATTTGAAATCAATTCTTAACGTGATTTCATCGCAGATTGATAGTATAGTAAAACATTTTCTTATAGCAACAAAATCATCATGGGAAACATTTTCTTTTTTCAAACAAGCTTCAGCTTCGTGTCCTATCCAATTTTTTAATGAACAATTCGTTTTCGTAGTTAATATTTTGAATTTATTTGTGTTTCAAGAATAGACATCGATTTTTTAATGAAAGAAATTTACTTTTTAATGAAAATGAACGCGTTCAGATTTCAAAGAATTTTTTACTCAGAGGAAGAATTTCCAAGAATTTTTTTATTAGAGGGAAATTCGAAAATTTTGAAAAGGAAATTTAAGTAGATAGATATAACGGGTGATTTTTTAGCTGGTTTGGTTTTGGCAACACTGGTTTTGACAGCTGACGTGTGTTTAGTACCTTGTGTCACTGTCAAACAGCTTCAGTTTGGTTTGCAATTTAACCATGGATCGTCTTACAAATGAACAACGCTTGCAAATTATTGAATTTTACTATCAAAATTCGTGCTCGGTTCGAAATGTTCATCGCGCGCTGCTTCCATTTTATGGTCGGCATCATTTTTGGTTGAATGGGTACGTAAATAAGCATAATTGCCGCATTTGGAGTGAAGATCAGCCAGAAGCATTGCAACAGCTACCAATGCATCCCGAAAAAGCCACTGTTTGGTGCGGTTTATGGGCCGGCGGCATTATTGGGCCATATTTCTTCAAAGATGATGCGAATCGCAGCGTTACTGTCAATGGTGAACGCTACCGAGCGATGATAACAAACTTTTTTTTGCCCGAAATGGAAGTTCTTGACTTGCATGATATGTGGTTTCAACAAGACGGTGCCACATGCCACACAGCACGCAAAACAATGGCGCAATTGCGAGGCGAGTTTGGTGAACAGTTAATTTCACGTTTCGGGCCGGTCAATTGGCCGCCTAGATCGTGCGATTTGACACCATTAGATTATTTTTTGTGGGGGTATGTCAAGGCTAATGTCTATAGGGACAAGCCCGCTTCGATTGACGCACTGGAAGCCAACATCCATGCATTCATTCGTGAGATACCGGCCGATATGTGTGAAAGAGTATGCCAAAATTGGACTCAGCGGATGGGCTACCTGAGACGCAGCCGCGGTCAACATTTGCATGAAATTATCTTTAAACATTAAATTGCAAGGTTCAAACTATCGATTCAAATAAATATTTCATTCATTTTTTCGAATTTTTTGTGTTTTTTTTTTTTTTAAAGTTCTAAACCTCTTAAAAAATCACCCGTTATTAATTATTACATTGACATTCAATTTTCTTTTGTACAGAAGTGAAAAAGTGTTTTGTCTTTTTCCAATAAACTGCTCAATCCTATCTTTTATCTCAAGTTTAACAAAAGTAAAAGTAAGAGCGTTCCTAATTTTTACTTTTGTAGAAAAGTGAAACACAACTATATCCAAACAAATAGTAAAAAACTAATAATTCATAGATTTCACTTACACCGATAATAGTTGCTGAACTAAGGTAGAACTATAATGGTCAGAAAGCCACAGCTAAAGTCAAAAGCCAACGAAAAGTAGCTTTCCGTAGCATTAAAAGGGGAACACACACATAATGTACTTATCATCTATCTCGTTTTGACATTCCTATTTCACCAAATGTCGTTTTTACTTACACTCTCCACTCCGCAATTATAGTCGTGTCATATGCTTTCCTTGTATCTGCTTGTTTTCTACCCACCACTTAAGTGACCCTCCGAGCATTATAGTCCGAGCTCTAACCTTTTCCGTGTCTGAATGCATTGAGCTCAACTCAAATCTCATATGCTTTTTCGCAGGAAGGTGTCCTTACAATATATTTGTATTTTTCACAAAAGTAAAATAAATGTGTGAGAAGAGCCACGAAAATCTCAAAAAGAGCCAATTTTGGATGATTTTAGAAAAGTGGAGCCAAGAGCCATACATGAAAAAAAGAGCAAAAGTGGCTCTTTAGAGCCATGAAGGTAGCCCTGTTTGCTTGGACCTTCAAAATTTCATTGTAACGCTTTTTGGATTAGGCGATTAAATCGGCTTCGTTTACAAATTCAAGGCTCTTTTAGCAATTTCGTATAGACGAATACGATCTAGCGTTAGCGAAACCACGAAGCTTCTGTAGCAGCTGTTCTTCCTTAAGCTTTGTTTGAGGATATTTACATGGCTTCATTCCAAGAACCTGTGCTACTCAGATTAACTCCCACAGGCACATAGGAAATCTTTCTGGGTAAGATATGTTTTTCTCTTATTGCAAAACTCATAATTTTTGATTTCTCTGTATTTAATGTCTTGCCTTTTGTTGACAAATATCTGTCTAGAGGTTCCAAATATTTTTCATCTGTAATTCTGCGTTTGCAAAAATGGCAATATCATAACTATCAAAATTACTTGGAGTGAGAACTCATCGATCCTATATCCTTTGATTGCATCTAAGAAAGGCACTTTCGTTGGGGTCACCTATCAAAAATCTTAACTTCGGAACTCAAAGCAGGACATTTTGCGTTTGTGGGGGACAGCGGGACACGAAGCTCCAATGCGGGACTGTCCCGCCGAAATCGGAACGTATTGTCACCTTACGTATAACTCATCATCGGTGAATGTTATCGAAAACAATCAAAGTTTGTATCAAACCTTCTATAAAACCTATTTTTTTCTTCTAAGTGTGATCATTTCAAAAATATAGTTATTTTAAAAATTTGTGCAACTCAAAAATATTATTTTTTTTTATCTTTGCTCCTAAACGGCAAATTTTTTGAAAAATAATGTATATACATACTTATTGCGTTGTCAATTGTCTTAAATGGCAATATCTGGAACCGAGCTCTTGCATAGAAAAAAGTGCGACATTTTTTCTAGAGAAAATAAGAAGGTAAACATTTTTCAACAGCTTCGCCGTTCAGGGAAAAGACAAATAATAACCGGTATTTTTGAGTTTTGACCAATTTTAGAAGAATTTGTATCAGAAGACACAATGTCTTCTTGAAGAAGGTTACTTAATCTACATATTGCTTACACAAATTTTTGACAAAAATAAATATATTTATTAAGAAACATCTGTTAAGCAAAATACTTGTAGATACAAACAAATTAATAAATAAATAAAACTACTGTTTAAAAGAGTTATTTGTGGAAAACATATATTTTCAACTGGAAATAAAATAAGATAAAATAAAATAAAATAAAATAAAATAAAATAAAATAAAATGAAATAAAATAAAATAAAATAAAATAAAATAAAATAAAATAAATGCTATACATTCTGCAATTCAATTTTAAACAGAATTCTGAACTCAGAAACAAAAACAAAACATCTTCTATAACTAATAACCCTATATAGTAAATTTGTTGTCTTACAATTAGATAATAAACAAAAAATATCGCGTTCATTCGCCTTGAAAATCATGGACCTATCTTACACTACACTACATATCACTTAATTGGAGTCACTTATTTCTTTTCCACTATTTTCGGAAATTAACAAAAACCTAATCTCTATGTTTCTTAAAGGAACCAATGTATCTTAAAGATACTATAAGCTATTAAGTATACGGAAAATTGAAAAAAAAAAAAAATAAATAAAAATAGCATTGTGAGTGAGCTCAATTCAAATAAATGGAGTGTATATGTAGATTGTATATCAAAAGCATTGTCTTAAGATTTTGTTTGTAAACATATTTCTGTAGTTGCGGGGATATCTTCCATTAACCTACGCCTATGGGAAAATTCAAAACATCATGGAATCACATTATAATCCACTGCGGCGAGATGCCGTGTGAAATTTTGGTGCTTGTCGCAATATTATTGCAAGCGAATGTAAAATGGAGTATGATGATAAAAAGCGATACACTGCTAGAAGTCATCTCAAAAGTATTTTAAAACTTGCACTAACAATATCTACGGTTTTTTTTTTATTTTATTATTCATCACCATCCGATAAGTTTGATATTACTAAGATTTAATTATACTGTTCTTAAAGGCTTCATATAGCATAGATGGATACTTTAACGGTTAGTGTTAAGTGAAGTTTAAATAAAAACAAATAATGATTAATTATGACATCACTATCTACTAAAAGTTGTATATATATAAAGTTAAAGTTGTTAACTGCATTCCCAGAAAGTTCTTCGTAGAATCTGAAAAATAAAATCCAAGCTCAAAGAATAAAATTCTTATGTCTAGTTTTTTACAAAATAAATACCTTAAACGAAACTTAATTTTAAGAATTAAATATGAAAATGATAAAGATTCATTGAAATCGTATATCGAGTCGTTCTTGAAAAAATTCCTCAGTTCTGTGTTAGCAAATGTTGGTTGAATAATTTAGTAATAATCCCATTATTATTTTTTAAATGCTGTTTACGGTTCAAAAACTTGCCTTTCGCTATACTATCAAGTGAATTTCTCTTAATTAAATCTTTTATCAAAGTATGTCAAAACTAGCCCTGCTGGCTTCTCTGTTCAATTTATCACTGCACATCTGATGACCATGGGTGTGGCAAGAACTTTTTCTAGTACTGTTTTTTAATATTGTGAAACTTTTCATCAACTCTTGACTCATCTTTATCCACATACCACTGTTAAATTATTTATTGTATGAAACACCATGGAATATTGTTTCTAGTTTACGTTATTACTTAAGTCTTGACAAAATACATACAACTCAAGTTTGAAGCGTCCAATGCAAAGGGGCTCATATTAATACGTTTTAAAGATATATGCAACAACTTTCTTGTTCTATTAACCACTTTTACAACTATGGACATTTGTACTGTTTTTTGCTTAGCCAAACACCACGCTTAAGTATTTTGTAGGTAATAGAATAATTTGTGGTAGTTTTTGGGTATTACCGTGGCACGTTTTTTTCTCATTATTAGGACCAAATATAAAGGAACCTGACATACTTTTTTCGAAATCAAAGAAAATCTTTTTCTTCCAAAAACGGCTCCAGAAATTTTTTTGAAAAGAGTTCAGTAAACGTTTTTTATTAAGGGACCCTTAGTTTAACATTTTGAATCCGAAAAATGGTTCTATAAGAGGAACTATTAAAAATAATTGTTCGCAATATCTAAAATTATTTATGTAAATACCTTTAAGTCAAAAAAAACGGTTATTTATGAAATACCTCCTATAGAACCATAGTTTTATTTTCGTTTTTGTTGCAAATTTTATATCTTCCAAGGAAATAAAATCCACATTTTTGCTGAATTTGGTTGGATCAGTAATTTTGTATCTAATTCTGAAATTGTCCATCAATGTTTGCATTTATAATAACAAAATCTAATTAACTTTTGAGCCAAACAGCAACCCTTAGATATTTTATGTGTAATAAAATAATTTGGGTACTAACTTGACAAGATTTTTTTTATTTATCTCAAAAATGGCCCCACAGATGTTTCTTAAAAGTACTTAATAATTTACTTTAAGTAAATGATATATTTAAGTTAAACTTTTTAATCCGAAAAATGGTTTTATAAGAGCTACTATTAAAAAACATTTTTCCGATAAATATTTTCACTAAAGTAGCCTTAACGTAAAGTAATTTATATGTAATTCTTTTTACAAAAACCTGTAGATCCATTTTTGGGGGGAACAAATATTGTCTTTAACTATCAATTTTTGTTTATAACTGATTTTGTTCATTAAAATAAATATTTCTTAGACCCAAAAAAATTATTACAAATTGCTTTTTTTGAAAACTTAATACATATTTCGAATTATACGGTAAATTTTTTAATTTTTCATTTATTTGAATTTTTTTGATATTATGTGAAAATAAAAATACGGTACTTGCCTTACGAAAATAAAAGCAATATTTCTTGCCTCAAAAACGGCCAGTAGTAAAATTTTGATAAATTTAGTACAGTTTGCTAAAATTGACGATCTTACTTAGTATAAAAATATCGTGCAGTACGGCTTCCGACTTTGATTTTTCAAATATTAACAAACATATACCTATAGAAACTTCCAAAAAGTTAAAATAATGTTACATATCAAAATCATCAAAAAAATATATTTTGAATTAAGAAAAATAAAAATCATAACAATTTTTGGAAAATTCAATATCTCAAAATTCTTGTTTGAAATGAAAATTTTGACCTACACATAAATAAGCACTTAAAATTTGCATATACAATTTTATATTAGAAAATATTAAAATAAAAATGCATGTTTTTGCATTACATTAATTTTTGGAGGGCTCACAGCTGAACCGAACCAAGTCAGAAAAAGGAAATTCGAAGATAATAAGAGATTTAATAAATAAACTGCCATTAATTAATGAATATTTTACTAGTAAAAAGGATACGGCGTAGTACCTCGTCTCGTGGCATGATGGTTAGTGCGTAGGACTGTCATGCCGAAGGTCTGGGTTCGATGCCCAGCCGTGCCACCTAAAAACAGAAATTTTTTATCCGAGGTACTGCCTCTTGCGAGGATCTGACAAATCCTCCAAGAGTATACTTATCATGAAAAAGTGCTTCTCTTTAAGCCGTTCGGACTCGGAAAAAAAACTGTAGGTCCCCTCCATTCCTACCAACAACATGCACACAGGAATGGTTGAGAGTTGTAAGTCACTAGGCCCTGGTTCTCCTGGAGCTAATGCGCCACCCAATTTATTTATTTTATTTATTTTAAAAAGGATATGTATAAAGTTTATTCCTTAAATTACATTATAATTACTATTCTCTTACTTAAAAATGAAAAACTTGATTTGAAAAATATTCACAAAAATTTGAAAAAAAAAAAAATATATGGCTTGGTTTGGTACTGTACAGCTGTGAGCCCTCCATTTGTGATTGGGTCCTTTTTCAGTTAGGGCAGAGCATCAGTGTGAAACAATAGGTTGTGTTTCTTTTTTAACAGAGGTTGTTCAGAGTACAGAAAAAATTCCAAGCAGCAGAGCAGTAAAGCACAGTAAACAATACAGTGACACAAGGTGGATTCAAAAATAAGTATTTACGTGTATATTTAGGAAACCCACTGGAGGATATACTTATCGGAGTTGGGAAATAATGATTACTTTTTGTTATTTATTCAAACCTTCATTTTGATTAGGTACCTACACGTGATTAGTAATTGAACTTTTTTCATTAGATTTTCATATACATATTTAATTGTAACTAAAGATAAACATTTCCATTTCTTATAATTGTAATTGGAAAAATTCACTTACAAATTATAAGTATTTGCAAACATTCACTATCAAACTATAATTGTAATTGAGAATAGTAGTGTGTTTTTGCAAATACTTGATGGAAAGCCTTGTGTTAATTACATTTAAGGTCATTGATTTCTTGGATAGTAATTCATTACATATTTTTATTGATTAAAAATCACGTAAAATGTAATTGAGAAACGCAATATTAAATAAATTACACTATCCATTACACATTACTGAAAAAAGAAATCATTGCAGCTTTTTTGATGATTACTACATTTGTATGCAATTGCATTTACTTTATAGATTTGCAAGTTATTGACACTTCGTAACTACATCTACCAATTACATGATGAAACGTAATTGAATTTCTTCAATTACATTTAAAAGTAATTGAGAAAGTGTTTGGAGATTTCAATTACAAGTAATTGGAATTCATTTTTTGTTTTAATCATTAGTTACCATTTCTGGTACCTATTTGTCAAGTCTCGTCTACCATTTTAATGGGTCAGAATACTCTGACCAAAAGAAGCAACAAAAACAAAGGATATATGAAGCTCAAAGCTATGTATATATTTCAAAAACAAATAAGAGGGCTCAAAGCCCGGTCAAATCAGAGCATGCTCAATTTTGTTGAAAGAAACTACATCGCTTTGCTAGATACAAAGCCTCGGAAATTGGAAAAAAACTTATGTTTTTCATAGAACCTATGTAGGTAAACATTTTGTCTAACAAAAAAAAAACAATGCTAACGTGAAGTTCCCTTCTTCAAACTACCGATTCAATTGTATTCAAAAGATATTTTGGAACTCACTTTGTCAAGTTGATGCAGTTGGTTTGAGATTCTGCATATGCCGTCTGTCTTCAGCCTGCGTAAATTATGTGCCTTATGTTGTATTTTTACTTTATTTCAATCGTGTGTGTAATCTTATCTCATAGCCTATGTACGTTACAAAATGTTTGAATAGAAAAACTTAAAACAATTGTGTGAATTTGTGAGATTTGTTCTCACGCTACTACATCACCATCACCCACCATACAGCGCAGCATAGCCATCAAGCATGGCATCGCATAGAAGTGATATGACAATGACTTACGCAATCTTTTCACTCTCGATTGAATTTGGTATCCAATCTTAATACTAGGAAAACCTATAGTGATGTGATCTTGTGACGTAAGTGTAAGTGGTAAGAAGTAATAATGAGTCAAGGCTCAATCTATGTGAAGATATATAGGAAGAAGTAGGTTCATTAGATAGGAAGAAAGCCTTATAGATAAGATTTCCGGTTTGAAGTTTTAAAGCTTTGATACAATTTGATGAAGTATTGCATGAAACTTTAAATTGTTCCTTCTTATATTTCCAACAAATATCTCAATTGAAGGATGTTATTAGAAAACAGAAAATATTGAAGTTTTCCATTGATTTTCTAGATATTTCTCTTCCTTTTCAACCATAGGAAGCAAGAGTCAGTACCATTACCTCTTTAAAGCTTATTCTAGAAAGTAAGGCTTCAACTTTCGGGACTTGTGTTATGTCTCTGCACCATTTACATAATTTTTTGTTTAATGTAACTTTTCATTTTAGGCGTTAATTTTGTGCGGAGTCCTTCTAACATCACTTAGAGCCAATGCAACAATAACTTCAAATGAAAATCCAACACATCTCAAGCCCTTGATTGCCACTAACAACAACAATAACATAAATGGCAGTAACAATAATATTTCTCATTCACAAGCTGATACGTCTGCTGAAGAAAGTATCAACATTGAAAATCGACAACTTTATGATACGGTTAAACATGCTTCTGGTTATGATCCAGATGTCAATAATAATTCTCATGATGTATCAATCAAAGACATTGAAGAACTATCCAATAAAAACTCATCTTCAGCAACAACTGCGGTCCGCATTCATCCTCGCAAATCGGCCGTGATTCAAGCAATTCCAAGAAAAGTCCGCGGTCCAGGTGGCAATACACATTTGTCTACAACATCAAGTATGACTTTTGTGAAGCCGCCATCTAGTTTGCAGCCAACTGTTAAGGACTATGGAGCTGGGGAGCCTACAACAACAATTGTATACGCCACATCTATCCCGACTTCAACGCCATCGAGGACATTTGTCAATATTCGACCGGTGCCGCTCTTGTCGAACCAAAAATATCGTTCTACAGTTGTTGTAGAAAACGAAAGAGCAAATCATCATCACGATGTTAAGAACACAAAGCCGGTTGTGGAACATCAGCAATATTCTGTTGACGAGCAACAACACCAACAACAACAACGTTCAAACGATGACGAGAATCATCAAGAACATAAACTGCTGGTCCTAAAAAAGACGGATTTGAGAGACGATTCAAATTCTATGCAATCGACAACAACACCAAGGACTCAAGCTGCAGTCTTGCCATATCAAACAGATCAGCAAGAAAGAAATCCTTATAAAAGTATTCTATATTCCAGGATTCGAACGAACAACGAGGAGATTAACGATGAGCTTCCTTCTAACAACCGCCAAACATTTTACCCAAATCACAAGTGGACAAATGAGGATTACTTGCAAAGAGGGTTACAGCTTATGCCACCACCACCATTGCCACTTACACCTGCATCGGCACATTTTGTATACGAAAACCCAGATCCACGACGAGATTACTACCACCCACCACTATCTCCTCATACTCATCCTCCCGCTTCATCTCCCCATCAAAATCAAAATTTCTTTCGTCCACGATACATTGCCGCTGATAGCCACCAGGAAGAAATGTATAATCCGGCATATGATTCGATGCCACAACAACAAGCTATGCACGGTCTCCTGTCGCGACAACAAGAACGAAAACAACAAGATTACCAGCCTCTAACTGTACGGGACTTCGATCTTCTGCTGCAGCTTTTAGTTCTTAGGGAGCAACGTCTCCATAATGCCCATCAGGATCCATATCTGTCGTCATCGACAAAAGATTTCAACTGTCGAAATAATCAACAAGAAAATAGTTATTACTATACTTCTCCAAAGGCGTTGGCGTTGGCGTCGTCTATCCATGATAGCCCCAGTAATTTTAAAATCAAATATATGGACAACTCTATGCTACGCAGTCAGCAACAACAACAACAGCAATCGACAACCCAACTGCTACCTTCCAACGTGAGGGAAGAGCTTTTGTTTCGAATGTTATTGCTAGCGCTGCATCTGCAACCTCAGACTCAAGCTCAATCTCAACCAAAGCCAGTATCAAGGTTTTCATCCATGTTGCCAGAACACCATTACCATCCCAACATGTATCTCGGAACACCTACGTCATCATCTTCTCCGGAACCATCCCCATACCAAGGATTCCGGCATTTACATCGCAGTGCAACTTTTAAGAATCCCGTTAGGAGTGTTCAAGTTTTAGGAGAGATTGATTGATTTATCAACAAATATTCATTATTTTATTGTTTTTTTTTTTTTTGTTAACTTTAAATGTTTATATTTTTATTTTTCGATTATAAAGCTTGAAATATGAAATACAAAATTATCATTTTTTATGTTTAGTTGACTCGACTCGAGTCGGGATTTCAATTGGCATTTTAATGGTTGGCTAAGAAAAATAGGAAAAAAAACTTTTGATGGATGTAACTTAACTTGATCCCACAGAAGAAGTTCGTTTTGAGATGTGATTGAGCTTGAATAGACCTTTTTTGTGTCAGATCAATCTCTATGAGAAGCATAGGTGCTTGATACTAACGTGGTCTTTTAAGTTTAAATTGTGCTAGGTAGCCTTGCACTTACTGTTGGGTCTTAAAATTATCCAAATAATCGAGTCATGCGAGAAAACTATCACGCTAGAGAACTATCATGCGAGAAATTTATAATGCGAGAAATATATCATGCAATCATGCTTGAAAACCATCATGAGAGTAAATTATCATAGAGGAAAGATTTCATGCGAAAAAGCTTAATTCTATAGATTTATATTTTTAAAAATTATAATAATTTCTTTTTTGATATTTCAAAATTGAACAACCCTACTTTGGCTATTGCATATTGCTATGCAAAGGCTCCATATTCAAAATCAGAATTAGTGAAAGGAACCAAATGGAGAATGTTCGACAGCGAAGAGATGGCACATACGACATACCTAAAAAAAATCAATTGTTGACTTTGATTTTGCGTTTGTACATTAAAAAAAAATTGCGTGGCTCAACTTTCAACTGTTTGTTATTGGAGGTGGTTTTTATGTCGTAATGGTGATGGTGATGTTCATCACACGATGCACACTTCCATCACCAATAAGTGAAAACACAGTTTAGTATAAATAACTGAATACTGAATATCGACCTCCGCTCTGTGATACCACGAAGAGATGATGATCGTTGCGCTAGTATTTCTTTTTCGTTTTTTTTTTTCATTTTATCTTCGTAGCTTGTTATATTGATATTCATTTGGGTTAAATTGGTATGAAAAATGTTGTTGATTATATCAAACTGTGATGTCATAGAGCTAAATGGCACGCGATTAAGTAACGTAATCTTTTACTCTTCTTGATCGTCAAAAACAAATTCCCCAGCGTTAAATGCTTGTTGTGGGAAGTTATGCAAAAAAATCCATCACGGAATTTAGATTAGAATGTACAATGAAAGTAAATCAATCAAATTTAAATTTAAAATCAATTGTCTGACATTCTACTGCTGGGAATTTAATTTAAGATTAAACGTATCGTCATTTCTATTTGTGAAAGAAATAAAAAGTCTGCTTTCAATCCTATTTGCCTGGCATAGCTAGGGTTAGGTAATTTTCAGGTGCATAGGTTTGAGAAGTGGGTATGACGGAAGGCCTCTACCCCTTCAAATGCTGCACATCACTGCATAAGTGTGAAAATTTCATGACAGGCGTTTTGAGTGACCAAACGCAACGGCTTTTTAGGTATAACCACTTGAAATGTACATATGTCAATTTAAAGGCCTTGGCTACAAGCCTCCTGTTAAATTATTACTGTGCTAAGGCGCCAGTTATAGCTATCATTGAAACTCATCATTGAAAATTTTAATGATTGATTTTGAAACGTTTGGGAAGTAAAATCAGTTATTATTTTGATGGAAAAATAAAGCTTAAGACTTAAGTAATATTTCTAGCTAAAAAAATAATTCAAATAGGCCTAACTTTCCACATAAAAAGACCTTTCTTATTTCAATGATTAAACTACCTTACCAATGATCATTGAAAAATTAAAAGTCAATTTTTGTGAAAAGTTGGGCCTATTATTAAATTTTGTTTTGACTAGAAATATTAATTTAGTCTTGAACATTAATCGTCCATCAAACTAATAAATGATTTTGGTTTCTAAATGCCTCAAAATCAATCATTAAAGTTTTCAATGATAGCTATAACTGGTGCCTTAGTGAGCTGATTTCCATTAAGAAATAGCAAGCTCCACTCTGTGTTATCAGTTTTTGAATTTCAAAAGAAATAAAATTTTTTTAAATTATTCAAGGGATAATAATTCGAGGATTGTATTCGTTATAAAATTAACTCGGGATGTTATTAATACTTGTCTTTATATTTATTTGTATCTTTATCTTTATCTTTATCTTTATCTTTATCTTTATCTTTATCTTTATCTTTATCTTTATCTTTATCTTTATCTTTATCTTTATCTTTATCTTTATCTTTATCTTTATCTTTATCTTTATCTTTATCTTTATCTTTATCTTTATCTTTATCTTTATCTTTATCTTTATCTTTATCTTTATCTTTATCTTTATCTTTATCTTTATCTTTATCTTTATCTTTATCTTTATCTTTATCTTTATCTTTATCTTTATCTTTATCTTTATCTTTATCTTTATCTTTATCTTTATCTTTATCTTTATCTTTATCTTTATCTTTATCTTTATCTTTATCTTTATCTTTATCTTTATCTTTATCTTTATCTTTATCTTTATCTTTATCTTTATCTTTATCTTTATCTTTATCTTTATCTTTATCTTTATCTTTATCTTTATCTTTATCTTTATCTTTATCTTTATCTTTATCTTTATCTTTATCTTTATCTTTATCTTTATCTTTATCTTTATCTTTATCTTTATCTTTATCTTTATCTTTATCTTTATCTTTATCTTTATCTTTATCTTTATCTTTATCTTTATCTTTATCTTTATCTTTATCTTTATCTTTATCTTTATCTTTATCTTTATCTTTATCTTTATCTTTATCTTTATCTTTAACATTTTGTACTCTGGAACAAATATGAGCAAGTGGGTTGATGATGGCTTAACCCATCTTTGTTAAAATATATGAAACGGGTACTCTTAAGCACCTGAAGTAATATTGCATACGAAATTTTGTTAAAGGAAATCAAAAAGATATGATTTTCTTGACTGTCATTGTATTTATAAATCATAACTAAAACTTAACATATCCAGTTATACTTAACCGCTAAAAAGCCTTGAATCACAAGAGCAAGAACGTGCGATACATGCGTGCATACTATTTGTTTCTCTTCTTAAAAGGTATCTATACATATATCGACTTTAAAATGTTTGTTTATCGTAAATCTAGAACCAACTTGAAGGTATGCCTACACCGCCAACCCTAAGATACCATAAAAATTCCATCTTGTATCACACAGTCATTTGTGGTTGAATCACGTAGTACCCGATGTTTTGTTGACGACCTTGGTACTTGTGCGACGACTCATCTGCTAATACCTACACCTTCCTCTGGCTCTGGCTTTGCTTTGTAGACGTACTGTAGCGTAGGTAAGAGGTAACTCGATTTCTTTCCCACTCATCCACACCAAATCTAGTGGCTATATTACCAGAATTTATCTTTTGTCGCAGACGCAGACACGCTGTATGTTTATGACAATAATGCGTTCCGCGGTATAACCTATAGTTTGCCAATATCAAAAGATGCATAATCTTTTTTATTTTCATGAATTGGAAATTTGAAGTCATGGTCAAAACGATGATAAAAAACCCACTAGTTCCGACCTTGAGGATACTCTTCCATCTTGATTAAAGATAACACAACAGTACACCATCAAACAAAATTATCACTCGATAAAATTTAAAGGAAATGAAATTTTCTACATTTTTTGTTTGGACTTTTATAAAAATTGACGTTGGCGTAGTGTGATATAGTGCGTTCATACATTTTAGTATAGTTTTAATCGGGATGATAGATATTACCAAAAATTACAACTTAGATAATTAATAAATAAAGAAGACACATGTCATCTATTGAATATTTGTTCCCAGGCTTATTCTTAGAAAGTATATTTCGATAAATTTGAAAAACAATTTATATTCAAATAAAATCAAAAGTTAATTAAGAAACAATTAAGTCAGCATATTTTGCTTAAAATGCCAAACAATTATTCCGGGGATTAACTTTATAATAACGGAAAAGACGAATAGATCTAAATCAATATCACGTCAATCGGGTTCATATTTGTTTTATTGTTGTATAGTTGCTACTCAATAATAATGTCAATGAAATAAAAAAAAAACGTCGATTTATTATTAACATGCATTTAAATGTTATAAGTTTCTTTTTGTTGTTGCTTTTATATCTGCAAAGTACCAACATTTTGTATTTCAAAGACCCAGAGAAGAAAATATCACACCTTTTACACTCATTCAAATGTCATTAGTCAAACCAGTCGGGTGGTTGTGTTTCACTCAAAATCGCATAACACACAAAACACAGCACAATCTAATCTCTATTATGAGGTTTTCAGGTGACCATTTGTTCTGTTATTCCGTTTTTGTTGGAATGCCCTTTGCCGCAGGCTCTGATTTTATGGGGAGTTAGACGTTGAAAAACCCGAACGAGATCGAAAATTTTACAGTCAAGGGAATGACGTCACAGCAAAAAAGCATAGGAGAGCACTTTACAAAGTCAAGTATATTCGAACAAAATTGTCTGCGAACTCGTTAGCCAAAGAAAACAACCAATGCCATCGCTCGTCGACCGACACGGGCTTCAGTTGACAGGGTCTCATTATGAGCATTCCTCCTCTTAAACAATTTAGCCGTTTTACTCGCGATTTTATAAGTTTACACCTGCTTCCAGCTTTGGATGTACTGGTTAGTAGAGATTCTTTCTTTAGTCACACAACCCCGTTTCCATTCTGATATAATATTTAAAGCGAAACGCATCGGTCTATCCTTAAACCTCCTTTCTGATTTTCCTAAAGCTTGCAGAGTGTATAACCATCCCAAGGGTAGTAAAAAACCCCTTGAGTACCCGCCAGAAAAAGGAACATAATAAATTAATATAATTGAAAATGAAACACCAAAAACACAGTGAGACAAATTTGATACCTGATCAAAACTTCTTAATGAATAAATGAAACGAACGCATGAGTTAAAAGCTACATTTAATTTTGGTTTGCTCATTGAATCCATCCCACTTAAAATAGGAAAACCGTAGGTTATAATTGGAGCCAACAAAGTTTTGACTAGCATCAGCCCTGTGGCTTGCGGAATGAACAATGAAATTCTCCACAAGCGTCTAAGACCTCCTTAAATGCCTCTTATTACATTTCTTACATGATCATTCCATGTGAGAGAAAAATCGAATTGATGTTTTTATTTATTAAGTAAAATCGCGTGGTTAACTGATCCAAAAGCATTAGAAATTCCTTGCCAGCATTCAATGCAACCCGAATGTCTACTATATGAATGCTTTCCAATTGAGGCACGGAAAAGTTAGTGATCATGTCTTTGTACCGCTCACCATTCTGAACATCATCATTTTTGAGGACACCGGCCCAGAAACATAACCAAACGGTGACTTTCACTGAATTAATTGGGTTTTTATTGTGGACTATCACCTATCCAAATTTTGATTATTGACATAGCCTTTTTTTTTAACCAAATGAAACTATAGATAGCAATGTTACCTTCGGCCCATTCACTAAATGTATGGTACGAACAATGATCGTTTGGCTTCATCTTCTATACCAAATTGACAAACCACATTAACTTCAAAACAACCGAGAGCTGTCAAATTAACTTTCACATAAGACAATTTTGCCAATTTAAAGTTCTTTCTCCTAAAAAATCACCCTCTCCTTTTTATGAGAATGTAGCAAATGGAAGTTTTAAAAGAACTCCCTAAAAAGGGAACACAACTGTAGGTATCTATGAGAAATGAGATGAGAAGATGGCGTTGCCTTATTGCTTCTGTCAAAAACACTCGAGTAAAAAAACTCCTGAGATCAAACTCCTGATTGTTTTTTAAATTGTTTAATAAGCTTAACTATTTATTTCTAAAACATACAAAAAAATTAAATATGGCCACCCTTATTATGACAAACTTTATAAACATGCAATACAATTGAGTGCATGTTGAAAAGAATTGAGACACAGCAAAAATGTATCTCATAGGAAGTCTGACCTGAAGAAGAAGTTTCAAATCTCGAACTCTGGTGATTTTATGTATTATCACCTTGACTGTTGGACTAATCGTAACAATAACAACAACAACAAGACAACACTGCATATCATAATAAATATCTTAATAGATACACGGTTGTCTCTGAATTATTGATTTTTGATTGTTTACATAATGAATACCGAATGAGTGGGTGATCGCGATGATGAGACAGTGATAATAGCGGATAACCATCACAAAACTGGTATTTGAATTCTACTCCAGTTTTGTGGATATTTTTTTTTCCTTTTTGCACAAAACAACTTTATGATAATGATATGTCATGCAAATGGTTGTACAATTTAAATGATAACATTTTGTGGTTCATGTTCCATGAAAACGAAAACTAAAATGATGACGATATTACGATACTATTAATTCTAAGAGATATGTACGTGGTTATTAAACAAAAACTTGTTTATTTTATAAAATCGACCACGACGACCGCGATGACGGCTAAGATGGCTGTGTCGCTTAATAGGTGTATTAAGAGATGTGGTTTCAATTTCTTCGTAAGTTGGTTAAATTCGACAAAGACTTTGAGTGGACTTGAAAATGCTAATAAATGCACTTGAGAATCAGGTATGTTTTTCTGTCTTAAAATTCATGCGTCATAAACTACCTTCAATCAAAAAAAAATCATGTAAAATGGATTCGGGAGAGTTCTTACCAAGGGTAATGCAAATAAACAAGAATATTTGCAGATAATATTTGTCCACTTTGTTTACGGAGGCATTGAAAACTTTGCATTCAATGGAATTTTCATTATTTATGCCAAGAGATGTTGACTTGAATTATGCAAAAAAAAAAAAATATTGAAGAAATCAAACAAAAAAAATGTAGTTTTTGTCAGATAAAAAGCAAAAGCCATGTTATCCAGATTTTTACTTTGTTTATAATAAAATATTATAAGTAGGTACGGCTATTCTATATATCACACAAAACATTTTTTTTTTCTTTGTTTACTATTTAATCTTTTATATCTCATGCTCTCTAAACAAAAGAGTTGACTAACGAACTCTTTTTTGTGTTATTAATTTTGTAATATTGCTGAAAAGCATGTTGAATTAGAGATTAAAGTTGAGAAATTCAAAACACAACAGATAGAAAAATATTATATATGTGCTTTTTATACGTGAAAATATGTAGGTATGTAGAAAATAATAATTTATTACAGATATACCTGGATTAAATCGAATATTTTTATTCTTAAACTAATTGAAAGTTTATAAACATGAAGACCTACAATAATTTTAAGACCTTACTGCTACTTTGACTCTAAATAAATAACCATAAGATCCCAAGTTGTATACTTCTTAACTCGACTTTTCTGGAAGTTTCAATACATTTTTTTAAAGTCATTTTCTTCTTTACATACATTTCAAACTTAAAAATCAAGTAGGCAGATTTTTCTTCCAAAATACCAGTATAGTATTTATTTCTTGACACTTCCCCAAAGTTTCTTATATTAAAATGTATCCCTTGAAATTTGTGCATTTAATAAATTAAATGAATAGGAGATCATTTATAAAGGCAAGTTAAGGCCTTATTAAGAAAACTATAAGTATATTTGGTAAAAGATAAGGGGAATTTCTGGAGGAACCAATCAGAATATTTTTCCGATTTTGTTTTTTTTTATTTTATATTTGTTGTCAATCGAATTGCAATTAAATTGAAACTTGCACTACGTATGATCAAGGAAAATAATTATTATTAGATATTTATTAAACTTCCAAGTTAAAGGAAATCGGTTCGAAAATTAAATTTAAATGTGAAAAAAATGTTTGGGCGTTTCACAATCATCCGAAACAGCTATAAGGAAAGAAGTTGGCTTTTTAGTAAACTGGTGGACATTCCTTACGATTGAAATTTATTTTGAGGAGAAATGCAATAATGTTGCATATACAAAACTGCGATGAATTAATATGAGAAATGAAACATTGTAGCATTGATTTTAGAAAAAAAATAGTTTAGTTTAGATTTAAAAAAATCTTTCAAATATTTTCCCGTAATATTTCTTGTCTTTTTTTAGTAGGTACCTACTTATATCCATATCAAACCGTCACCTGATTGCAAAAACTAGGTAACTGCATTTTCTAATTTTAAAACATGTTTCTAAAAACGGCTATATTAATCAAAGTTTCGTAGACTTTTCATATAATTCAATTTCGTCAAAGCTTAGTGAAGGATACTAATGAAACATTAAAATGAAAAACTAAAAATATTCAACCTTCTCAGATAAAACATGGACATTATTCGAAAAATTAGACTTTTATATAAGCATCGATGTCATAAAGGTTAACTTTAATGACGTACATATAGTTAGAGGGAATGTGGAGAATGTGTAACGAAGTTAAAAAAAATGTATTTGGTATGCAATATTCTCTGACCTTCTTAAAAGTCAGTGATGCTTACAAAATTTGAAAAGAAAAACTTTGGTCGAACAATCAATCATTTTTCAATTACCAAAAATCCGTTCAACAATAAGTGTAACGAAGCGTTTCACTTTTTATCTACCCGTCTCTCTTGAAGTATGAAAATAACTTACTGCAACTATGGGATTATATTGTATCCGCCGCCGCCGCATCGATTCCTAATTTGATTTATCACACCGAACCCAGGGCCCTTTTTTTTCTTAGCTTAGACTTAATTTTGATGAACTCTCATGTGGCAATATTATTCATTCTGGATTTAAATCGGATCTATTTAAACAAATTCATTTGTCAAAGTATTGAAATGTAAGCAATGACATTTTATCAGTCGATAATACTCGTACTACAGAAAACCTCTTAAGTGCCCGGATTTAAACATGGAGGATCTTCTATTATACATAAAGCAGTTAAAGTGCACTCGGATTAAAAGAAACTGGAATTAATTAATTGGATTTAAGAGCAGATTTGATGAGTAAATAATTATATGTAAATGGAATTGGATTAAATTTTCAAATTTAAATTACTTTTAATCTGGATTTGAGTTTTAATCTGCTATGCTTGACTATACAAACAATTTCAAACACTTATATGTAATGTTTTCAACGGATATAAATACATATAAAAGAATCTTTTCAATCTACTTACATATCTACACATAATTTGAAAAGAAATTAAAATTTAAGTAAAGGAAAACCAAAAGCAAACCAAAATTAAATGAGCTGCTGGATCGCCCGAACTTGCTGAGGGTTTAAGAAAATAGTAGAAGGACATGGAGTTAATGAGATAAAAATGTTTAAGAACATGATACAAGATATTTGAATTAGTTAAAACCACTCCTTTGATAGCTTTAGGTGAAAAAAGAGAATGCCATCTGAGTTCTTGATTAAATATGATTGTATAAGAAAAAAAAACATTTTTAAAATTGGAGCGGTTTTTGAAAAAAAAAAAAAATATATTTATATTTTTATATATCAAATTCTTAAGGACAAATTTTGGTATGCAAATCCTAAGTTCTTATATATGTGCAAATGAAATAGAGTTAAAAAAAAAATATAAACTCGCTTTTGAGAAATCGAATTTAAAAAAAAAAAAAATCTAAATTTTTTTTTAAAAATTCTAAAATTTCCTTTTTAAATATTTTGATATGCAATATAAATTGTACTCATTTGAAATTTGTGCATTAAAAATTAATCTCAATCCGTTCAGCCGATTATGAGAAAAAAAGTAAAAAAGCGAATTTGTTTTCTTTTGTGTTATCGTGATGAAAACGTTCAAATTGTTCAACAAAGTTCAGTAATTTTGTGAGTTCTGTTATTGAATATTTGTATTGCATTTATGAAATTGAAAAATTCTAAGTGGTTTTTTCAAAGTAACGAAATATATTCACCAAGCTATGTGGGGGTAAGTTGAACCAGGCGGACCACCGCTGTTTTAAAAATAAATGTTTTATATTGGAAAATATTATGACAATTTTTGGACACATAAATTTCCAAAGATAGAGCAGAATATTATTGCTGTAATGTTATCGTTGTGTATGGAAGCATATTCTTTTTTAGACTTTACTCGGCGAGTAGTGGGTGCATTGCTATTCTAGCTGAAATTGGCCTCATACAAGTTACAAGATTCTCATTTACTGGCCATGGGGAAATTCACGTTACTTATAGTTGTGCCTTGAATTAAATTTTGGTTTGGGATCAAATTAAGTTCAAACTAATAGAGTTTATGTCCTTAATAGAGCTTCTTTTTCCATTTTTAAGGCTTTGTTGATCCAACTTACCCCATCTACTGGTCCAACTCGCCCAGCTAGTGAGGCAAGTTGAACCACTTGGACTTGATGCATTTGAAGTAATCTTATTCTTCTGCTATAGTAAATATGTTTTAATTTGTTCAAACTTAATTTAGAAGCCCAGGCTACAGTCTTTCTATTGATTCCAGTTTCATTATTATGTTATGAATATGTACAAAGATATAGGACTTCAAGCAAAAAGTGGTCCAACTAGCCCCGCGCTACCCTACCGTTATTTTCTCATTATAGTTAGATTTGTTCTTAAAATATTTTAGAGAGTGTTAAAAACAAAACTAAGAGTTTCAAAAAATCTTTGAAGTCACTTCCAAAATATTAGATTTTCAAAAAAAAAAATTGAAGTATTTTTTAAAACTCTAAAATATACATTTTTTTTAAATTTTGGTATACTACTATTCATATTTTTTAGAAGCTTCTGTACAAAAAAAAATATTGAAATCAGTAGAAAATCGAAAATAAAAAAATGGTTCTTCGGGAGAAACCTAATAACCAATTTTTTTGAAAAATGGTTTCCCATCCAAAGGTAGCCTTTACCAAAAGAAATTCATTGATTTTTTTTTAGAAAGGTTATTAAGCCGTTTTTGAGAATAATGCGAGTATGTAATTGCTAAGAAGTTGTATGGTAGGTAGCGCTTTTTTTTTTAGGTTTAAACAAAAATAAAATAAATATGTGGGGATAATCACCTAAGACCTCTATGTACCAAGTTTTAAGGAAATCGATCCAGCCGTATAGGCTGTAGCCGAACAGACAGAATTCAGCCGTTTAGACTGTAGCAGAACAGACAGGCAGAATAGTTAGACCCACTTTTTAAAAGCAAAAGGAAGATTATAACGAAGAATGAAACTCGTTATTTCAATTGCATAATTTAATTTAATTTTGGTGGGGGCAAAACCCCCATTTATTCGGCTTAAAGCTAATTCTTAATCGAACTTAAAAACTAAGAACTTAAGCTAAGTTTCGTGAGGCGTTGAGCGGTTCAGGAGTCGGTTTTTTAAGGAAGGAGTACTTAGGTTAAAGTTGAAGGAGCACATGTTTGAATTAACAGCCCGCAGCATACGAGAGATTGGTTCGTTGGAGCCATAAGAGGTTCGGTGGGTGGGTATATAAAAGAGACGAGGATTACGTGTATTACGAGGATTAGTATTAAAAGAGACAGAATTGTAGAGCGATATGCAGTCAACGGAACCAGAGAGAAGTCGATGAATGAAGAGAATGTCTGATATTTCTCTTCGTTCTTCCAACGAATTCAGGTTTATTAGTTTAAGGCGATCTAGGTAGGGAGGCAGGATCAGAGGGTTGTTCCACGATAGACCTCGAAGAGCAAATCGTAAGAAACGACGCTGGATGCTCTCAATTCTTGAAATATGAGTAAGTTGGTAAGGGGACCAAACTTGAGAGGCATATTCTAGGAGAGGACGAACAAATGATATATATAAAGACCGGGTAACATAGGGGTTGGAGAATTCTTTGGACCATCTTTTGACGAAGCCGAGCGCTGAGTTTGCTTTGAGAATGATATCGTCTATGTGAGTGAGAAAATTAAGCTCTGGGTCACATAAAATGCCAAGGTCGCGAATATTATCAACTATGGGTATGGGTTGATTATGGAGCAAGTAAAGACGGGGAGGAGATTTAATACGTTTGCGTGAAAAAGTGATTGATTGGCATTTGGCGACGTTTAGCTCCAAGTTATTTTTTAGACACCAAACTGAAAAACTGTCAAGATCCTGTTGAATAAGGGAAGAGTCATGTGCTGAGAAAATGGTCTTGAAGAACTTGGTATCATCGGCGTACAGAGATATAGAAGAATGTTTGATGACCCTTTCAATATCGTTAATAGCGAGAATAAATAAAGGTGGGCCTAGGTGGCTGCCTTGGGGGACACCGGAGGTAGCTAAGAAAGGGCAAGAGGTGGCAGATCTGAATCGAACGCTGTAGTAACGGTTTTCAAGCCAAGAACAAATCCATTTTAACAAAGATGGTTCAAACCCTAGAGTGGATAGTTTGAAAAGAATAAGCTTATGGGAAATTTTGTCGAAGGCTTTGCTGAAATCTGTTGAGATAGCATCAACTTCGTAGCCTTTTTCTATGGCTGAGAGGGTGTAGAACACAAATTCAACAAGGTTAGTGGTTGTAGACCGGCACTTGAGAAAGCCATGTTGTGAGGAGGAGATGAGAGATTTGCAGTGGAAACTTAAGGTTTCATACAAAATACTTTCGAAGAGTTTGGGTATGTGTGAAAGTTTAGCAATGGGACGATAGTTGTTAACATCGCTCTTCGGACCCTTTTTGTGTACAGGAGTTATGAAAGATGATTTCCATATCTGAGGAAACTGTCCTTGATTTAGGGAAAGGCTAAAAATTTTTGAGAGAGGGAGAGAGAGGGTGGAAGAACATTTTTTTAGAAGTATGGCAGGGAGACCATCTGGACCCGGATTAAATTCATCGTTTAATTGATTCAATTTATATTCGATGAGAAAGGGATTGACAGTTCGAGGGAGAAGCGGTCCAAGTGAAAAACTTTGTAGATAATTGAAATAGACAGAATCAGGAACAAAGGAGTCATCAGCAAAAGCTTGTTTGAAGAATGTGGCAAAAAGGTTGGCAATAGTGCTAGGATCACTCGAAGTTACGTTATTGAAAGAGAAAGTGGTTGGGTAGCCATCGGATTTTCTTTTGTAGTTAACAAACTGAAAGAATGACTTAGGATCTTTGATAAGGTTGGATTGCATTTCCGTTAGATAACGCTGGTAAAGGGAATTGTATAGCTCGGTAAAATGGAGATAAGAACCAAGATAGTTAGAATAGTCAGTAAGCGAACGAGAGCGGAGGTAACTTTCCCATAACTTATTTCTTTTATTCCGCAGAGAGCGAAGGTTGCGATTATACCAAGGTGGAGAAGTAGACGAGGTTTTGTGGCGGGAAAAAGGAACATAAAGAGAAATAGAGTAAAATATTTCTCTGTAGAATAGAGTTAAGGCATCATTTACGGTTAATTTATCAAAATTGAATGAGACTTTGCTCATTGATTAGACGAAAATTTGCTTTGTGGAAGTCGTAAGAAGATATATTCGTAGGGGGGGTGGACTGTGATGGAGAATCGTGAAAGAACGAGAGAAGAAGGGGAGGATGGAAGTTGTCGATGGTTGGTAGAGAAAGGGGACTAGGTGATACAGAGGAGTTGATGGGGTCTGTTGTGAAAATAAGGTCAAGTTGCCTACCCATAAAATTTGAGATGCCACTAACTTGGCAGAGGCTTGCATCAGCAAGGCTATCTAAGAAGAGACATTCTTTGGCAGATGTGGGATTGGAGGCAAGATAAAACGAAAGATCGTCTGATGGAGTCCATTTTAGATTAGGAAGGTTGAAGTCACCAAAAAGAAGCATCTCATCATGGGGTTCACATAAATCAGTGATATGATCAATCGTTTTAATTGCAAGTTCATAGGATTCGATGGGTTGTGAAGGTAAGATGTAACAACAGACAACAACCTGTAGAACAGAATTTAGCTTAAAAAAAGAATGCCATCTGATTACTTGAGGAAATATAAATACATTATGTATGTATATACAAAAAGAATTTTTTTTTAAATTAAAAATTTTTATAACATTAAGCATAGTTTACAGTTCCCATGCGAAAAAAAATCAAAATTTTCAAAACAATTTTCCACCTATTCTGTGTATAATTTCGTATAATATTCAACGCAAATTGTTTGCCTACCCATTGAGTCATTAATTTTCCTTAGTTAATGAACTTTATACCTTAAAATTGTAAAACAATTGCTTTTGGATGCAAACCAGTTTTTATCCACCACATTATTCTCTCGCATGCAAAACAATTGCCGGTCAATTGGGATGTCCATGCGGATTTGTTTTTCATGAACCAATCCTGAAAAAAAATTTGTATTCACCTCAATAATTTTTGATATGTAAAAATATTTGCATTCACAAGTCAACGAAATTAAAGCAACACATTTGTTTTCAATTTTTTTTAGTGTTTTTTGAAGAGCTGTATCTTTGTGACGAGTGGTCGTATTAAGTTGAAACAAAAAGCATTCTACAGCTTCATGTTTTTGTTTTGAGATTTGTCTGCAAACGTTTTTTTTAAATATCGTTGTTGCGTTATTGCAAAAAAATGAGATGAGCAAAAAAAAATATTTTTTTTTTATTTTTTTTGAAGTTCCTCATTTCTATGGATAATTTTTGTTTGAGTCAATCAAATGTAATGATTAGATACCTTGTTTATTCAGCTTCAATCCAAATTTTTTTTTTTGTTGTAGTACAATTTTTTTCCATGGTTTATCAGACTTTGAATGGAAAAATATACTTTTAGCCTTGATTACCAATATCGCAGTAAATAATGAAATAAAAATAAATTGGGTGGCGCAACAGCTCATGGAGAACCAGGGCCTAGTGACTTACAACTCACAACCATTCCTGTGTGCGTGTTTGTTAGCAGGAATGGAGGGGACCTACAGTTTTTTGCCGAGTCCGAACGGCTAAATGAGAAGCACTTTTTCATGACAAGTATACTCTTGGAGGATTTGTCAGTTCCTCGCAAGAGGCAGTACCTCGAATAAAACATTTCTGTTTTTAGGTGGCACGGCTGGGAATCGAACCCACACCTTCGGCATGACAGTCCTACGCACTAACCATCAAGCCACGAGGTACTACACACGCAGTAAATAATGACGTTACACAAAATTCAAGGACGGTTTTGGAAATTTGAGAAAGCGTTCTACAAGATTTTTCAAGATTTTGTAGAAATTAGTTTTTTTTACCGTTCACCGTTAATTTAAAGAAAGTACTAAAAACCGACGTTTTGTGGTCTTTTCGTAAATCTTTTTTTCTTGGTAAATATTGATTGCATGGCTTGCGTTGATATACAAATTTTTAGACTTTTAAAGCATCAATATTCTTGTAAATTTTCAAATTGATTCATCGAACCGTTTTTCCTTACCAAAACTTCAAAGTCTTACAAACCAGGTAAAGGAACAAATTTTGTTGTTCCTAAACAATGCGTGGTCGTCATCAAAATGACAAGAAAACCGCAATTTACGATGTAAGTCCAATTTTCCTATGGATATACATACATAGTCATAACCAAATCCCGAATTCGCCACTGCATAGCAGTAAGCTTTCAAAGGCAAATCGACGTTAAGGTTTTATTGTATATTCTTCAATTTTTCATATTGATATGTACAAATTATGCAAAGTGATGAGGGCAATGCTTACAATGTTAAAAAGATCGTCTTCTTAAAAGTTTTTCTTAAGCCCCCAACCAGCAAACTTTAGGGAAGAAATACAAAACTTGATTTAATCTGACCCAGGTATCTATGTTCATTTATCTTCATTCGAAATGCTTTGTGTTACTGGTTATACCTATCTACTTGTGCAATAAAAGTGAATTTTTTGAATAAGTTTAACTTTATTGCTGGCGGGTGCTTTAACGCGACTTGATCTTGGAATAATTAGGTGTATCGTTTCCGTGTAGCCTTAAAAAATCAATACATTTATGCACTTTCAAGACATCACCATCCGGAGGTAAGGCTATATAAAATGCAGTAGATCTCCTAGTCACCTCATGGATTTTCCATTTATTTTGCATTCATAACATCATTCATAACATCGAATAAGCACTTTTTGTTTTCTTTTAGGCGACCGACCGACGACGACGCTGATGGTCTACAAATTAAAGCCATATAGGCTTTTGGCTAAGGTATGAGCAACAAAAAAAATACTATTTTAGCTTCTTCATCTGCGTTACAACAACGGGTTACTACTTTATGATTTACTGAAGGTATCTACTCATTTCGGGGAAAAAATCCAATTCACACTCAATTGCCTTATTTTATTTTTCTTCTTCGTCTTCAATGATCCAACTTCCAATGATCCACGTACCTACCTATAATGATGGGTGGCCGGTTTTGTCCACATTGTCGTCGTACTTAGGTTCGCATAATGACACAATTTTTATGATGATAAGAAATTGCCTTTTCACTCAAACTTTGAGCGGAGCGTCTACATAAAAGACTCAACTGTATAGGAATGGCCATAGCTGATGCGAGCCGCCATAACCAACGAGTGCAAATGCCATCAAGTCAGGTACGCGTACCTTATTGTTGTGCTTTGTATATTTGTGGTCGTTTTATTAAAAAAAAAACATCTTGAATCTGAGGTGGGAGCGCCGTATACATATAGCCCCACTTTGTTTTTATATTCCATTCCAGTGCTTAAAGTGAAAGGAGCCACATTATACCCTTGAGGCTGTCCGTAACAAATAACAACGGCAACGCAACCCGAACAAATTTATCCTTCTTTTGTTGTTTCGTTTAGTTATTTTTTTTTTATATTTTCTGTCTGCAATCTAGACGTGGTTTCGTTAAATTCTCAAAAGCAAACAAATCAAGATAATATAAAAAAAAAACATTTTGTGTAACCGTTAAATATAAATCAACTTATAATAAGGAGTGTGGTGCATGTGGTACATGTTTAATAGTTTCCTTTGAACTAAGGTACTAAACTTGATGACAAAAACGTAAATGTTTGTGAAATTACCAAGAAAATAAAAAAAAGAATTCATGCAATTTGCAAGACCTCTTCCTCCTCTTCTCTCTCTCGATCTCCTCAATCTCTTTCTAAGCTCAAAGACAGTTTAGGAAAAAAAAAACAAAAAGTGTTTGGAATGCACACTGCATCTGCATACGCGGTGGTAACTGACTGAATCGCCATATTCGTACCGACAATATATTTTTTTTAAGTTTTATGTTGCATATTAATTACATGAGGTATTTATGGAATTTAAATCAATTGTGTTGGCAAATTGGATTATAAACATTAATGACTGCTGTATTTAAGGTAAATATATAATTTTCACTAAACATAGTCAACTATACTTATTATTGCAACAAAGAATTAAAAAATTTGATTCAGAAAATGTCTTAAATTTAGTTTACCTGAATCGGCTTGAAAATATTTGAAATTTTTATAGATTTTTCGTTGCATTATTATGATAAGAGACAGAACAAACAAAACAAATAAGTAAACAAAAACACGAGGATAAATTTTCATGAATGTCTGTTTATAGATTTATTCCCCAAAGCCAGTACTAAATTATTTACTAAACTTATGTATTCAATTTTATACAAATACGTTTTTTTGCATTAAAACCAAATTAATACAAAAAAGTAATCGAATCGTTTGCTATATTCCACTTCTGAGACTAGTGTTACTTATATATACAAAAGTATAATTTTTATTAAATCAAGAAATCTCTTGTATGTGTTGATCAGTTTTCAATATTTTCTTGTCAACAAGAAGTTGCTGTTGGTGAGATAAGCAACATGGATGCATCAGGGTCAGATTATAACCTCATATTAATCAAGATATGTTAGCTCGCAGAATCAGTTTATTTTCAACCTCTTATAGTTTTGCTCCCCTTCAACTTATCTTAGACAATATTTTGAAAGTACATACATTAATAATTAGATCTTTTTTCCAAGATCGAAGTGATCATAGTATCATTTGATTTAGGAATACAGTGGATCGCCTACAACAGCATACTACTTATCTAGACAAATTTTGCATCTGCATATTTACAAGCAGGTTTGTCAACATAAACAACATAACTACGGATATCAATAAGAAATATACAGAAAAGTAAAACAGAAATCAAAAAAATTTTGGTATACCTGATTTGGAAGAGCTATTAGTTGGAAACAATAAATGTTCAGTAGGTACAAGCCAAATTCTTAGCCTCTTTTACTTCCGGTCTTTGAAGTTTGAAGTGAAAAGTGATACATTAGTTTCATTTTGCTTTGCAAAATTATCAATTATGGTTGATGAGCCTGACTTATTGTTAGTAAATAGATTGTTTTTAACGGAAAATATCTCACTTAAAAATGAAGCCTCAAAAATTCATCCTTGGATTTAAACACTATTTCGTTGTCGTTTTTTCAAAACCGAGAAACCTCTCGTTAATACGATATATTAAATAAAATATGTATAAATATTTTAGTTTTGTAAAAGGTCTCTAAATCTTATGTTAGTCTATTTCTAAAGGAAAAAAATCCTCAAATCAAACATTTTCAAATTCAGGTCAGTAAGAATCCATCAAAGGTACAGGTGTCTCAAAATAAATTAAAATGGAGTTAGGGAGTTTTCACAGAACGACGGCGATTTGCTCTGATTGTGTAACTATAACTGAGGCTGCTGGTGCGAAAGGAAAAATCCCTTAGAATCATAAACGACAAATCTCGTTTTGCTCTTCGACGAAGAAAAATTGATGATTTGTAGGATAGCAGCATATTATTTGATGAAGTCTCCACTCCATTTAAAAGTAAATTGTGTGCGGAAAAATCACATTTGTATATTTGTTTTGTTTGTTTTTGTTGTTTTCTTTCATTACAACATGGCTTCATGTGACTTTTTGGCGTTTGTTTTGGTTTTTATTTTTGCAATTGGTTGAACACTCCAAGAATATAACTTGTTCGCTATGTTCTCGTCAGTATTTCAACTTTACAAAATGTAAGATTGGAGCACATGATACATGATTCCTTGCCCATAGCAAAATAGGAGACCAACTAGCATAAATGATTCTAAGAACGAACAACTGACTGATCATGATCAAGTAGTGAGAAAGTGAGTATAATCTTCGCCACCAAGCCGTTATTTGCAAAATATAACAAAGTTAATGTACTTTCTTTAAGCCATAGCAATTGAATTGATCAAAGACCTTGTTTAGATTGGGAAAATTGAGTTCGGTATCAAGTTAGGTTGTGGGCAAGAGTGGGATTCATGGATGTCTTGAGACATGAAGAAAACATAAAAGCCGGACTCATGAATCTCATTTGTTGTTATTTCAATATACAAAACATTGAAGCTGTTTTCATTTCAATGTGTTTTGAGTCATGTATATAGACACGATGACACTCACGAGTCCGTATTCAATATTTTCTTTCCAATGGATGGATGTGTCTTTATTTATTGCATGCAGAGTAATCAGCTCCAGGCCCCTATCAAAGAGATCAGGTTCTGAGCACTTTTAAATCAGCCAAAATTTGCCTACATTGTCATACTGTTGGTAAACGTTCAGCCATGGACAATGATCTTGTCGATGGTGGTGCTATTTTACACACCGAGGTAGTTACCCACCAAAAATTCTTAAACAATATAATAATTAAATAAGAATCTTATAACTGCTTACATAACTCTCCACTATATGGAAAAAGGGTGTCGTTTTCTTACCAAGCTCATGTTTTAAAATTAGTATCCCCCTAAATTACAATTCGTTTTCCTAAAAAAATGTTGTCCGCGGTCATAACAAATTAACATTCGCCAATCGAAAGGTAGTTAGGTGGATAATTTGTTGTTAATTAGTTGTGATACTTACGAGTTTGTCGTTCAATGTTGTCTAGGTTTTTTTGTTGATGCTTTGCACTTCATATTAAATCAAGTTGGTAAAGCACCTCCTCGCAAATAGGGGATAATACATATTGTATTTAACAATTTATTAATGAATAATTTGCTGTTAATTAGTCGTTAATTAGAAAATTGAATTTTCAAAATTTTAATTTAGCCGTGCAACATACAAACAAAAACATTAAAAATATTCCACGACAAAATTGAAACTCTCAACTATAATTAACGACAAATTGTTAAGCAGTAAACCTTTAAAGCCCTATCAATTAAAAGTGTTCAGATATCTTCTTATTCACAAATTAACTTAAACATTGATCAGAAGTTTATTCACAAATTAAAATTTCATATTCATAAAAATATAAGCTGCTAGTCCACGTTTAGTTCAAAATCTTATGAAAAATCTCAACAATCAAGAACTCAGCTATAACAAAAGAGTTTCTATTGAACTGTACACTTCCCACTAAATGTGAACTTTTGTACACATACTCTTTCATTTGAGGTTGTAAATAGCATGTGTGGCACCAGTATCTTTTGGCGAGTTAGTTTATTATCTAGAATTTTGTTTAATTGGTTAGATTTGACACTGAACTTACTGACCAAAGGCAATCCAATTCGTGTTTTATTTGCGTTTATATGTTGTTATTTTTTTAAATAAAATATTTGTATTGTAAAGTGTTAGTGTGTCAAAAAAGTACTAAAAGCTTTTTTTTATTTTCATACATACACAAAGTTTATTTGTAAAAATTTAAAAATGTGAATTTATTTATAAATAAAGACGCTAGAAGTATCTACATATGTGTGCAAAGTTTCAGCAAAATTTGTCAATCTATTACTGAAATTTATGGAAATAACATAAAAAAAAGTCAAAATACAATTTCCGTTACCCGCATTTTCGCAAAAGAAAACAAAAAAGCAGTTTAACTAGAATATCATTTGAGATATCATAAACTCATATTTTTATCAAAATCTTTTGATTGGATTTTGAGTAATTTTGAATAAAAAACCAAAATTGTTATATTTGACAAACATTAAATTTTTCCTTTAAGAGAATCATATAAAAATATTCCGTTCCAAATTTGAAGCAAATTGGTTCACTCGTTTAAGCTGAAGCATGGATGTACAGTGACACATGCCGATATGGACGTCATGATGAAACCATCTTTGTTTTGTCGTTTTCAATAGGTTTTTCTGGCTGTTTCACACCTTCTAGATTCCAATCGAAAACAGAAACATCGTCTTGAAAATTCACACACAGACAACCGAATGACGCCCTTAAACAAGCGGTGAAACCGATTTTTTCAAATTTGGAAAATAATTTCTGTAAGAACTTGTTTAGTAACATTAAAAATTTTTAGAAATTCTGTTCAACCGTTTAGGCCCTAGCTCGATTTAAAGTGGTCATAATGACGCAAAAACAAAATGGAGTTATCATAATTAACTTTTTAACGGTTCCAATTATGGTATTTTCTAACTCAACTTTTGAATTTTGACTTTTACGCCCTTTTTCTAAGGATGGCAGTGGACATGTATTTATGCGGTTGTTTCATGTTAACTCCTTGAAAATGTGAACAAAAAGACTCCAAAAATACTTCTCGGAACATCCAGTGGAAGGCTTTTGCAGTATGCATCGCATTTACACGCGTGGAAAACGGTCATAAATTCTTCCATTTTCACGCCATTAATGAAATAATAGTGTAAATTGTTAAAAAATGCGCTAAAATGTTCGTCATAAAATATATTACAGTGCCAACTGTTATTTATGTTGCTATTTAAATGAAGCCATGTAATTGCAAAGTGACACCATTTAAGAAATAATCACCCCGATTACAGAATCCGAGCTGCGGAGGGGGTCAGACTCAATTTTGACATTTCTCTCATAGTAAAAATGTCAAAATTTGACATTTCTCTCATAGTAAAAATGTCAAAATTGAGTCTGATTCCCTCCGCAGCTCATTCATCGGATTTTGCAATAGGAGTGAATAACAGTACCTACACAATAAAGAATGAACTTGCACATTCTTGCCAATCGAAAACGACATTAGACTTTGTCATCATCATAATGTTTGATACGAAACCAAAATTTGCTCTATAAGAGCAAGTATAATGGATTAGGCTGGCCGTCATCATTATGGTAATTAAATGTCGAAAATAAAACGCATTCGCCCTGATTAAGAATCCGATGAATGAGCTCGATTTTGAAATTTGATTCCCTCCGCAGTTGATTCATCGGATTCCGTAATCTTGATGATTATTGAAAAAAACCACATCTTTCAAAAAAAGTCTTTTGTTTACTAAGCCTCCTTTAGAATCTTCCAAAATTACCTCACCATTATTATTAACCGTTTATAAGAAAATATTCTTAAACTAAAATTGTCTTGCCACTCACGTTTCTTTTATTATAAAAGATAAACATAATGGAAGTTGAAGCACCAACTCCGCAGTTCAAATAGCCAGACGAATGCAAAACAAAAATCTTTATTTCTTGTGTATTCAATTTGCGATATAGTGCGGGTGTAGAATTCTTGAAAACAATCAATCTTGCATTATTTTTAAATCAGTTAAGACATTACGATGATACTGCAGACGAAGAAAATCTGTCCCCTATCAATGTCTGTCGGTCTTCACGCTTTACCTAGACCTAGAGCTTGAGACGCAGAACGCCAAGCATGTAGTTCATTCATCGACCTAGGCGTTAGATTTTGTCACATTTGATCAAAATCTGGGGCTCTATATCCATAGTATCTACAGTAGTATACAGATATATGAAAATTTAAAAAATCAATACAGTTATATAAAAGTTTTATTTTGTTCGCATATCAATATAGAAAATGACAGTGGTGCTGTTGTTAGAATTTCTTTTAACTTCCTGACAGTTTCAACTTTTTTTTTTCTCATACGCATAGTTATCTTATATCCATCATAAACTGTGGCTACATATACAACTGCCGTACACTTAAGTTTTCTTAGTTTATTTAGATATTTTTTATTCCTGACGGACAATAAAATTAAAGTTCTTTTAAGTTTCTTCAAGTTCTTTATCGTGCTGTTTTAGGGGCTTGCTGTCCAAAATAGTAATGACGTGCGTGGTGGCTGTTTGGAGAAATTAAAATTCATAGTAGGTTTAGTGTACATTATTATTGTTGATGTTGATATTGCAGTCATGCAATAACATTGCCATATAAATATATTGAAGGTTGAACGAACCTTTGGTTATTTTCTAAGGAAATAATATTAATTTTCCCGTTTTAAACTTAAAGCTAAGATCTCCGCCTTGTGAATTTTCTACCTATTTTATATTTTTTGGCAGCACTTCCAATATAGGAAGAACCAAATTGCTTTTATCTTAAAACATTTCATATGTATTTGCTTGGTAGTAGCTTCTCTTGAAAGCTGTGCGAAAAAGAGTGATAATAGGTACTTTTTCCAAATAATCTGCTACTATTATCAATATCAATCAATCTTCAGTGTGAGCATCAGCAAACTGCCGAGTGAAAAGCAGAACAAATTTATTCGTTTATGATTTCCTTGTACATATCCTTTTTGTATGGGATTTTTCATTTCACATCAGCAGCGTCATGGCTCTAGCACAGATAATAGAGTAAAATGGATATCGCATCTAGTACAGCTTTACTTTTTAAGGAGAGCTCATCCCCAAGTGATACTCTGACAAACTCACCCTTCTTCGTCTTTTTGTCATGAAATCTGCTCCTCTTGGGAGTTAGCTGGCCTCATCTCGAGACCTTTTCGACTTGACATTCTGTTCTTGTGTTGCTAGAAGACTGTTGTACTCCATAACAATCTTCTGTTACTTAATCTTGTCAGTGGTGTCCTTCTTGAACTGCACCTTGGGAAAAGAACTCACGTAGCACTGCTATGGATGCTACTGTTACTGCCTATGCTTCCCGTTGGTTGCGGTTGCCCAAGAGTATCGGAACTGTCAGGACTATTTGGGCTCATCGTAAGGCTGGTGGCCAAAAGCTCATCCTCTGTGTCGCTAGATGGAAAAACTGCAAAAAATTAAAAAAAAATCCCACGAGTAAGTCCGAAAGAGCCAAGGTAAGGCCGATATACTGGGGAAAGGCGAAGAGTATGACAGACAATTCTACGGCAGGGATTATGAACATAGCTCACGCCACAAAACCACTGAAAATGAGAAACCCCCCGTCTATGATCAAATGGCACTGCTGAGGGTTGAACTATTGACAAATAAAGGAACACTAAAAATTCGACTTGACCTTAGTGGTCACCATATTGACAAAGCACAATATAAGAAAGAAAGAAAGTAATATTTAAGTTATTATCAAATCTTTGACGAAAAAGTATGGATGTTTTCTTTTGTAGATTCTTTCACATTCTTCAAACATTGTTTACCTTTCGATGAACTGTAGCTGTAAATCTGGCCATACTCGACAGAGCCAACGAGCCAAATGGCCCGCGCCCCCGATCTAAAATCGGTCGTGTGTGGCGTATATCGGCCACCGATCCATTTGGATTTTCAGCTAATCTGAAATCCAACCGAGCCATTATGGATCGGGTGGCTCTGTCGTTTATGGGCAGCTTAAGCTAGAACTTTGGGACAAAATCTTCCAACCGTGTGAAAAGACATCTTAGTATTGTAAGATAAATTGGCAATAATTGTGAGGGTATTGGCAGCTTCATTTGGAAGCACCTAATAATAATGTTAATTCTAACAACTAACTGTCTGTACTTAACATACAAAAAACTAGATCGTAATATCTTGCCAAGTTTCAGGGCCTTTTTGATAGAAAGTGAAAAGCTTATTATCTGCATCTTATCTTCTTAACGATCACTCCAAAAAAGAATGTTAATATTCTTTTTTGAGAAGCTTCCAAAACCTTAGAAAACCAATATTTTCGTCTTTTTTTTTAAATGGCATAATTTTACCAGACAAGAAGTAGTATCATAATTGAATTGTGGGCTCACATGCGGTGCATCGGTTGGAAGGTTGTGGTTGATTTTTGTATGATGAATGAATGAATTTCCGCACCAAGTTTCCGCGCTCTGGGAATTTTTGATAGGTTAATTCCATATCTAAGCTGTATGAGAATGTGATACCGTTTCATTGTTGAATTCAAATTCAGAATCTTCATAAGAAGAACTATCATTTTATGGGACTTAGAAGACTTCAGGACGACCAGTATAAGAAACACCATAACTCATTAAATCTCACAGGTGACATATTGTTGAAGCTGATGGATACCTTTTATGAAGCTTAGAATACTTAATTCTAAAGTAAAATGTACTATATATATAGAAAAGAATTCTGCGATGATTGGGCTCCAACCCACTCTTCTTAGTCACCAGATAACTACTGAACCATTGAGTGCCCATCTGTATGTGACACTCAATGTATTATTTTTCGTGAATAGCTTATTTCTCCTTCTCAGGCAATTTTTCTATAATTTCTGACATATTTATTACACTATCTTTCATCTGTAGAATTGTTTTCAGCATCCTTAGGTTAAGACACACCCATAATTGAACCAGATTTCCTTCCATCTGGCACGTTTGCTTAGTTTATTTTTCATTTTTGTATGTGTTTAATGACACTACTGAACTGTCACCCATAAATCTCTGGTCTTTTTAATAGGTTCAATGGCATCCGTAGGTTCAAAGACTTCCACAAGTTTCATTTGATCATCAATGACACGTGCCGCTACGCCCACGCTCTGGGTCGGTGATTGATGTATGATGTTTAACCATAACGATTATGGCTGATGTTGAAATAGATATGTCTCACTAACGCCATTGATACCGAACTATTTTGGAATTTTCAACCAAACCATTGGTTTGTGGATGAGGCCCAGGGTTATTGGAATTGACTTTATTTCGTTGACTTCGATAAAATCTTGAAATTCGCTATCCATGAATGCTGTCCCATTATGTGGCACCAAGGTTTTTAGCAGTGGCTTAGAAAGTAATCTTTACCACTGCTTTAGCAGTGTGAAATATAATTTCTCAATTTTGGTTTTTAAAACAAATACGCCTATTTTTGCTACCTGGCAGGGAGAACTTAAATTGCCTTAGTTCTAGGGCATATTTACTGCTCGTCAAATTGCATGCATTCTAAGTATTTTGCCTTAGCATCTTGATTCAATTTGTACAAATTTCTTTTCGGAGTATACCAAAAAATTTCATCAAAATCGGTTGAATGATTTAGTTTTATATATAGAACTTTTTCAGCTCTCCCATACAAAGCTCCAAAAAAGTGCGCTAACTCACCACCGCTTAACTACAGCTTTTGGTAGATAGAAACTAGGGCTAACACAAGGGGGAGGAAAGGCCACTACCCCCCTAATCAAGATACATTTCATACAATTTGTCTTCTTTTGAATGCATACAAAGCTAAATATCTATACCAATACAATACTATTTTGAATCAATGTCTGCTCTTTTTTCCGTTGTAAAGTCTTCATTTATAATCTTTCTATATGATAAGCTATTGTGCTATTGTGATATTTTAAAGAAGTTATTTTTATTGAGAAACCTGAGAAATAAAAACTATACAGCAGAACTGTTTTGCTCATACAATGTATGGGAGAGGATTGTAAGAGAATGCATTCGTTATTGAATCCCCATCATTTTGCAGCAATCAATTGAATGCAATCTTTTGAAAATTCATGCATTCTTTTGCATTCCTTCGTATTTTTTCGTTCTTAAAAAACGTAAAATGTTAAAGCCCCAATAATATAGGACAAAAGAATGCAAAAAATGCAAAGAATAAAAAAATCGAAAAGAATGCAAGAACTTCCAAATGAGTTCTAAAATGAATGGGACTTTCCCCTTATTTGTATATCAAATAAATGTTGATCGGATTATTTGGAGTCGAAGTCTAAAAGTGAAGTCAATGGATATATGGAGGTATGCAATCTTTTAATTGAAACCCAGGCCGTGTATGGCCTGAGGAAAGGACCCCTGTCTACAGCTTGATGGAAACTCTAAGTAACATATTCTTTAATCTGATTTTGATGTAGAAGGGCAGCTGCTTTTTTCCCTCACAGACAAACCATAATAAACTCTGTATGGTCTTTCCAATATCGGCAAGACGCACAGTAGTCAAAAACAAAATTCTACCTGGACAAACTAATTTTTTGATTTTCAAACACTTGTGTTTATTGAAGATTAATTAAACAAAATAAAATATACAATTGTATGGCTTCTTTTAAGGAGAAAGGCGGGAAAATGTACTTAAAATAAACATTTAATTTAAAATGTTAGTTTTTCAGTAACAAATATTTTTATTTAATGGAGGATTATATTTGGTGTACAATTAAGATTTTGATTAAAAAGTTATATCACCACCCGTGCTTAATTTTATGGAAGGTATTTTCATAAGCAAACTTAAATTTTTGAACTAAATTACTAGAGCCGCCACTAAAGCCTTACTTGAAAATCAATGATTGTAGTTCACAACCTGATTTTTATGTACCTCTTAGAATACCAGAACCTTGGAAGTGAAGTGTGCATTGGATCGTATGATGATCCAACGAAAATTACAGTTTCACTTCTCCTAAATTTTCGCTCAAGCAATCGAAGAAGGAAAGCATTTCTGCCACAAATACGCGATAGTTATGACGTTAATTGGAGTATTTTAATTGCAAAAATCAACTGATATGAATTCTTAGATTGTCTTGCATATAACATAAACTTCAGTGCCAAGGGATGATAGGTTTTGGTTCGGATGCACTTGCTTAGTTTTTGACGTTTTTTTCGGCTATGGGAGAATCGAAGCAGATTTTTTATTTTGATTGTATTTGCTACAACTTTTTTCGAGCAGCACGTAAGTGAATTTCTAAATGAAATAATATTCAGAAAAATGAGCTAAATCAAAAATATTTTTCTCGGTAGTCACCATTATCTTATTTTCTTGCTCTCTTTTCTCTTAGCTTATCAGGTAACTCAATAATTTCGTAAGACTATGGTTTAATTTTTTTTTCAAGCAGTTTCAACCAATTTCCTGTTATTTTTTCCCTACATCCTCATCAAAACACTACCTATTTAATGCAATTTTAGTATTACTACTTGGAGATTACTACTCTTTGTTTAATATTTGACGAATAGAAATGAAATGAAATGAAATGAAATTCCTATTGCTATTTTGAAAATCTGGCAATTGCAAGACGTTATAACTTCCCCAATAGCATAAAGTAGCAAGAAATGTTTTGAGTCCATTAGCTTATTAGCTAAGCTTAACGAAACCATAAAATATAAATGGGCGCTACCGGGCGATAACACATACGCTCTATAAAAACAAGCCCTTCATTTGAGTTTCTCAACTAACTAATTCAAATGTTTCTCAAAAGACAAACAATTTTTTAAAATATCTTCTCCTTTTCACTAAGCACTAACATTCAGTCAAAAACTCCCAACATTTTTTTAATCACTTCCCATTACGTAGAACATGCGTTTACTTTGAGGACTGATTTTGTTTATATTTTTCTTTATATCTTGTCTATCAAAGCAGTCATTTTGAACTTGCGTAGTGCTTTTTTTTTTTACAAAATATGTTAAAAATATTTTTGCAGCCTTTGTGTGAGATTTTTAGTTAATTTTGGAACAAACTTTTTTTTAATTTTGTCCACCTAGATCGACTCTTTTGACCACTGTGCGAAGATTGCATGGTTAAGAGGTCGCCTTAAACCCGTTTTCGAGAAAAAATAAGACTTCCAAAAGCTTGCTGATTTGTGTGATAGAAACCTGCCGTTGAAAAATCCACCTTAAGAATATCCTAAAAACCTTAAGTGTCCATAATTTTATTAAATCGATCAAGCCAATTAGGCCGTGACAAAATAGACAGCCAGACAGAATTAAATCCATTATCACAATTTCAGGTTCTATGACATAACTCGTGCTGTATTATAGAAGGCACCAACATAGATTGAGCAAATTGTTTACAGCAAAACTATGAAAATCAAATTTTAAAGAATGGCACAGGCTTAAATGAATACAAATATTAATTACAATCTATAAAAACAAATTTCTGATTGCATAAACCTAAAGTAGCTCATGAAAAAAATAATAAACGACTATTTAAAGTCACACTTAGAAGTTAAAGTATAACCTTGAAATTAAGATATCGCATGACAATTTGAATATCTTGGCTTGATTGCTTTAAAAAAATACATAAATTTAGTAAGAAACGAGTACAAAGTAGGTATAATGTCAGTGGCCTTTTAACTTGGCTTGCCAAAAAGTGCTTAATTTATTTATGAATGCGGTTTTTTCTTAAGCTTAGATAATATCTATCTACCTACTACCTACTTATGTATGTATTTATGTGTATTCGTTTAAATATGACCACAAAAATACCGGATCAAATGATTTAACCAATAAAACACATTAACGGTGATATTTATATTCTTTTTTTGTATTGAAAAGTGAAACTGTGAACCAGGCTACTATGCCATCAATATAGAAATGGAATGGGAAATCTATAGGGTTTTGATAAACTGGCTGAATACCCTAGGGGCTTAAAAAGTTTAATTCCGAAGAAATATTTTGTGATATAACATAATAAAGCAAGTCATTGTTATTCCAAATAGACTATAAGGTAGACCATTTATGCGTCATTTTATCAAGGCCAATATTTGTTTTTGTGAGTGTAAACTATGTTTATAGAAAAAGTTGCACCGCAGCAACGCACTAGATGAGAAAATACGAATTCCTCAACTAGGACATGTAGAGTGAATGGACTATAAATGCTCCGAATTGCATTTAAACTTCGTGTCTAACCCAGGAGGGCATAGCATCGCATTGGTATTGAGAAAGTCCTCGCATGAGGAGTCGCGCACAAATTAGCTACCTAACTAGGATGTATAGTTAGTAGTTGTTTAAAGCCCGATTTCATTAGGAATTTAATCCTTAGAATGGAACCATAATTCAGGAGCTTAGGAACAAAAAGTGACATTTTGACTTTTTCATTGTTTTTCCCTATGTGCGTCACTTTAGCAGAATATATTTGTGGTATTTATTAATTTTTCAGTAGGTTTTAGATATTTAATAAAAATTTTTGAGTTTGTCACCTTTTGATCGAAAACCAAAATATTGCAAGTAAATAATTTTGACCCACTTTTATTTTCAAGATTAATTTTCATTGATGCATATCGTAATTTTTGATTAAATCTTCTTGGAAATCGACAGAGTTCATGGTTCTGGGCCCGATTAAACAAAAAAAAAAGAAACAAGAAAGTACCAAAAGTGAAAATGACACCTTTTGTTCCTAAACTCCTCAATTATTATACATAACATACGTATACTTAAAGCACAGGTAGGTATTCTTTTTCTAGCCAAAAAAACACGAATGAGGATTTCCTTACACCACTCTATTCTATGTTTCCCTTTCGTTTTTTTATTTAGAACTTAAAGCTAATAAGTTACAATCGGTTTCTTTTAAACCTTACGAAACCTCGCAATTACAAATCTGACTTTCACGAAATCGCAATTACAAAATCTCGCAACAATTAATTGCATTGCAAGAAACAATTTTTTTTAAGCTAAACTAAAAGTGTATATTTAGTGAATGCAATTAAATTTTGTAAGATTTCTTAACTCCCTACATACTTTTAAACTATTTGCGAAACAACTTACTTCTAAGTAATTGAAGTGACATAAACTCCACTATTGCCCAAAAATGTTTTTTCTTATGATACATGGGATTTGTAATAAAATTGACCTTGGAATTTTAATTAAATCGGACTCTACGATTATATAGACCACGAACACTTAATTTCATACTTACGTACTCTTTAGGCTACAATCGTAAAACCAAGCAATAAACCTTGGTTTACCAACGAACACACAAACCTTAATGCAAAAACGGGATGATGCCTTGCCATGAGCTTAGTACTTCTTTAAATAAATGGAGGTCATTTCTGGAATAACTTGTGGAACATTGGCATTCACAAATAATGTGGCAGTCCAACTGAAGATTGCGATGGCAATGCTCCCAACAAGATGTTTGTGTTATTACCATTACTGCTAATACATCGGGTGAGCAAAGATTCTTCTTTTTCGTTCATGGGTCATTGAGATAAACCTAGGCCCTATTGAACCAACAGCTTATCATTAACCACTTTTAAACTTATCAATTTGAACAAATTCTGAAAAAAGTGTCAGGTTTTGAAAGTCCCTCCTAGCCAAATGGGTCGCCGTCGCGTCTTGCGTGGTTCAGTCGTGTATGGCAAGCCTTACAATTTTTAGAATTTGTTAAAATTGGTAAGTTGAAAAGTGGTTAGTGATAAGTTGCTGGTGCAATAAGGTCCGGGTTTTGCTTTTGATTCAGTAAACAGAGGTGATGTTGTGATAAGTTTACTCCCTGTAAAGTTTAAAGCTTTTGGGCTGGTTGAAATTCACCCCTATTTTGCTGACAGCTCTCCTACCTCTTCCCAAAAATGGAAAAGGTGATGAGTTCAGGATATAAAAGTCTTTTCCTATTTCACATAGTCTTCAAAGGAATTAAAAAAAAAATAAGTCAATTTTCCATTGTTACAAAGCCTATTTTGTATTCTTACTTGACCATGAAAAAGCAAGCCGAGCCAATTGGGAACAGCTTACACCGAATAGTATCGGTTTCCTTCACGGTTCTACACTTGATCCGATAGTGTTTTTTTTTACGTCAGTGATTCTTCTTAATTTCTTGAAAACATCCCTTTTCATATTTCATATCTATGTAAGTGAATGACGTTCAATTGTTTCTAAGCTACCCTCTTGGTCTCATTCAGCATAGAATTTTCTTCTTAAATGAAGACCAAATGCTCCCAGCTGAATGACCATATTTGAAACCCAATTAAATCTAAATGCCCTTTGATATCAAGAAAAAGTCTCAATCTTTCTTGTTTGCCTTGGATATTTCTAAGCGACACTGTGGAACCTGAAATAATCTCTAGGTGACATACAATCGTTTCTTGACTCGGCAGAAGCATTTGAATTATAAGTAATTCTGTCTTTTACACCAGTAACAATACGTTTCTTATTTGCACAGAATTCCATAATACCAATATTGATGGAAGGAACCTAAATTTACTTTAGCTTCAATTATGTAAGGAAACGAAACATAAATGTCGCTTTTAATAGTGCAGTGCGTTATGTATATGGCCTTCGAAAATACGACAGATCGTTTGGCTCTGCTACTCATTTGATTTGTAATTATCTTGAGCTTCGAAGTTTGAATTTAGTCTCTAAAATATTTTTATACCACAATCACAAAACTGCCTTGACAAAATTATAATTTCCAACTAATTGCTTCCAATTTACCCATTTCTGTCCATATTTAATTTTTTCAATCGGGGCCGTATTTCCTGGGGCCTAATTTCGCGGAGCCCTATGTGATTGGAATTGAAAAAAAAAAATCAAAATTATCTCAATTTTTTTTTAATTTTCAATATTTCAAAAACGTGTTGATGATTTTTTAAAATAAGGTTTTAAGATGTAGATATATTAATAGTAGTACCTCGTGGCTTGATGGTTAGTGCGTAGGACTGTCATGCCGAAGGTGTGGGTTCGATTCCCAGCCGTGCCACCTAAAAACAGAAATGTTTTATTCGAGGTACTGCCTCTTGCGAGGAACTGACAAATCCTCCAAGAGTATACTTGTCATGAAAAAGTGCTTCTCATTTAGCCGTTCGGACTCGGCAAAAAACTGTAGGTCCCCTCCATTCCTGCCAACAAACACGCACACAGGAATGGTTGTGAGTTGTAAGTCACTAGGCCCTGGTTCTCCACGAGCTGTTGCGCCACCCAATTTATTTATTTATTTATATTAATATTTAAAATCAGCATACCATCTTTTTTTTTAATTCTTAAGAAATTTTGTTTATACAAAATTAATTTTTAAGAAAAATATTCAAACGATTTTTAATTTTTCTTGCGTATATATCTGGGTTCGGAAATGCTCACTTATGGGCTGCTCATGGGTGAGTACAACTTAATGAGCGTTTATGATAGGCCTTTGATCATGAGTTATTAGCTGTGAGCCTTTTTATTTTTGCTCAGGCTTGCGAGTGGGTGTTTGAGTGTGTTCATGCTCAATCCATGAGCACTCTTATAATTCTTACTAACCGTAAATGCTAGCTTCATGAGTCGTGAGTGAGTAATTTAGTGCTCGTGATCGTGAGCAATTATTATTTTACAATTTAGAATGAAAGCACATTGAAACATTGTTGCAATATTTTTTACCGAATTTAGGTTGGGAATAGGACGATTAGGATGACGAATATTTTACTTGAAAACCGCGAACTATTGGATTATACGAATCCAATTATTATTAATAACAAAACAACAAACGAATTAAGACAATAATAATCTGTGCAACCTGCACACGCGAAAAGTGAGATCGAATTTACAAACTGTCAAACGATCAATGAAGTATGGGAGATTGAGACAAAACAAAATCCTGCAACAACAACTGCAACTACGATGCAGCCAACTGGCTAATCAGCTGGTTTGTATCTTTTTCATCTACGAGAACGTAGGTCCAGGCGATATACGTTTCGAAATTTGTTTTCGTAAAATATTCTTTTCATTTATTTATTTCATTTGTGTAGTAAAATAGTAGCAAACCAATTAATAAATGTATCAGTTTTCAATGACTAAATGCTCACCATTGCTCATGAGCTGCTCAGAACTGCTCATGAGTGCAGTAAGCATTTATTTTGTCTACGTATGCTCTACGCTATAAGTGAGCATTTTCTTTTTTTTATATTTGCTCATATACTCACGCTCATCATGAAACTGCTCATGGTTATGAGCAAAATATGAGCAGAGAGCAAAAAATGAGTACCTACTCATGAGTCAGCATTTCCATACCCTGAATTATTAATAAGTACCTACTCATGTAACCAGTCGGCATTCTTATTTTAGAGCTTTAAAACATTAGTTTTAGTTAGTAATTGAAAGAACTAGTTTCATACTTCGTTACAGGTTACACAAGTACCTGTATGTATTTCTGTAACTACCAGCATTTTTTATAATATAAAATCTCTGACATTCCAAGCAATTTTAGCTATAAGAGCATTTTTTTGTGGTGATGTCTACGTTTTACATGTGCAAAAAAAATAAAAAACTTTATTTAATTTCAAGTAAACTTACAATTTATAATGTTATTTGAGTACCATTATCAGGCATAATTTATTGACGCGTGGTGCTGTTGTTCCAAAACTCACTTTCATTCTGATTGCTTTGGCTGTTGATTTTGTTGATTGATGTTCCTGGTTAAGTGGTTATAGGTGGAAATACATCTGTTTTGATTAATTTATCAAAGCAGACAAACAAATCAAACGAAATATACATATTTCCACCCACATCCAGGAATATTAATAACAACATCAACAGCCACAACAATCAAAAAGAACATCACCACGTGTCATTTGTCAATAAATTAAGCCCGATGATGGATTTTTGAAACTGAAAAACGTCGACGTGACTTTAATCTCAGATAATAATATATATTTTGAATTTATTAAAAATTTAATAAGTTTATATCAGTTTTAAGATTTCGTTAAAACATTTTCCTTTCATATTTATTCATATAAGAGCAAGTTCATGTGGAATGCGGGAACTTTACTTGAATGCCATGTTTAAGCGTTGTCATATAATGTTTCAAGTGTAACAAATAAATTGTTTACTGTAAGTACGATGTTACTTCTGTATAACTTTTTGTTACACTTTCGTCCATAAAATATTTATATAGAATTGTTTTTATTTATAAATTTTCCTAGAGTACTACTTGGAGCACTTTTCTCATCTGTGGTTTTTATTTCACATAACTAATGGAAATTACGTCCACATCCAATCTTCAAGAGAGCTTAAATTGTGTCCACACATTGTGTACCTACATCACAGCTTGGTTCAATGTGATCGCTTAGTGCAGTTGATTCCTAACCTTGCCACCCATCCGTTCAAATTCCAACTTAGCCTCTCGACCATGCATACCTATAAGTCTAAGATCCGACAGCAAATTTTGTGAGTGGCTGGATGTATAACCAAAATCGGAGTATGAGAAATTATATCGTGATATCAAATACCAAAGTCTGGCAGGTTTTGTTTTCAGCCTTTGGGAGGAGTGGAGGGGTAAAACGAGCTAGGTCCCTTTTTTAATTTTCAAGGTTATTAACTCGAATATGATGCTTTGACATTTTTTCTAAGCAAAAACACCACAATCTTGACGGTTCCATTAATAGAACTGAAGATGTAACCATTTCACTAGAACCTTATCACCCCTTTTTTGGAGATTTTCATCAAAACAAAAAATCAACAAATAAAGTCTCCACAAAAATGCTGATAAGGTTTGCTTAAAAAGTTTAAACCATGGGTCCAATTTATCGGATCACTAAGATAAAAGTCCTGAGACTTAGAGAAAATGACAGAGCATCATTTCCTATCTTTGAAAAGTGCATTGAAGTGTTAATGACCCTAAGATTTAAATAGGAAACCAAGCTGGTTTTAACCCCCACACCCACAAAAGGCTGAGAAAAAAACCAACCAGATATGTACCTAGTCCCTCATACTCCAATTTTGGTTATGCATCCACTCCCAAAATCTGCTGTCGGGCCTTGGTCTATATAAAACCCATTTTTTCGGAAATGAGTTTTAAAACAGAATTACTTATGTTCCTATTTAAGAAAATTTGTTTAAGTCGAAAAGTTCTTTTTATTTGGATTTTTTTTAATTTGTTACAGTTGTATTGCTTTTATAACGCTTCTTTTGAATTTGCTTTACTTTCTTGAAGACTTGCCGCAACACTGGCTCATGTTTAAAGTCTATTTTAATTTTTTGTTTAACTGGCTGAACACAATGCTGTAGGTGTAGCGGTAGCACGTTGCACTATCAAAGTTGAAAGTTTCGAAAAAAAAAATAGTACTTACATTGCGCTATACAATGTGACGCTGCAGATGTAGCCACAAATTCATAGTGTAGTAGAATTTGGGAAAATTTCAACTTTCAGCTTCAGTTACATGCATTGTGTTCAAGGAGTATAAATGAAGCTCATTATCTTTATTATAATATATTTTCCACATCATAATCATTCACATTTTTTAAACCTTAATGAAATAATGAATTGTGTGTAAAATGAACAAAAAAATTAAGCCCTTTTTTTTATTTTTTTACAGAATTTTCCTACAACAATGCATCAGCCGGCCGACACTTTTTTTAAATTTTAAAAATATCGCAAATAAATTAATATCAATCACAAAACAAAATATAATTTTAAATACAGATAGATGGCTAAATCAAAACATAAAAAAGTGGTATTCAGCCAATTGCTTAACGGTTAACAATCAACTTGACTACCGATACCGAAACCTATACCAACTTGACTTGATTTAACTAATTGTTCGATATATCTACTTCTACATATATAATAGAGGTTTTAAGACTCTAAAGATTGTAAACCGGTATATTCGTTTAGTTTTCATTTATTTTCTTGTAGTTCACCTTCAAGTTGAAAGTGAGTCTGGATTTTGTTGTTGTAGTTGGTTTTGGTCACTTCAAAGTTCCAAGAGATTAAAAGACCATCAATTCATTGGCAAAAGTGAAGAGCTTAGTGTGTTTTGTAGCTTAATCGGACTGACATACTTGTAACGGACAAAAGGTATAGTCTCGCTGCCGGAACACAGGACAAACTAAGACACTCATACGCAGAGCTGCTTTAGAGTCCGGTTTTTCTCCTTATACCTTCGTAACCTATGTGCAAAAACAAGAAAAATGTTGTTCTTTTTCTGTGATCTTTGAGTAAAGAGACTGTAAATTTCTTAAGAGAGTATTGATTTTTTTGTCAATCGGCCTTGCAGAGAATTCATGCGAACACATCGATAAAGAATTATCTCACTTTTTTTTTCTTGTAATTTCAACAACATTTGCAATATAGTAGTTACAAACCACTAGATGGTATCCGTGAGATACATATACTATACATACTTTGACCATTAAAATTCACAGAGTGATCATCGGATTGGCAGTTGTAAGCAGTTGGAAGCCGAAGCAGCAGAGTGGAAGCAACCAGTTCTTATTTATTATTATTATTTTTTTTCCACCGAACAAAAGTGAAAGTACGACGACATCAAAACAATATGCTTCTTATTAAAATGTAAGTACACCACCTGATAATTATCATTTATCAACATTATTTTAGTGAACACAAATATATGCGAATAGAAATATTACACTACTTGAAGTGGAATGAAGTGATATGGTCAATAATTGAAATGAAGACTGAATGTGAATGAAAATTTCACAACACAAACAATTGACGAGAAAACCTTAAAGCCTTCAGACAATGCATAATGATGTCTTTTCGATTGTCACCAGGTGCTAGTTACTTTTTTCTTCATCAAAGATAAACACAAAAAAATCCGTTAGGCAATGTTTATCTTGTTTAACAAAAAAAATTGGCAAGGTTATTTAATAGTTTCACTAAAGAAAACTCGTTAGCGTGTTGATTTTTTGGTTTTTATAATAATGTTGGCAGGCCACACTCGATAAAAAGAAACTTCCAAGTCAATAATTCGCTTACAATTTTAACTAAGGATAAAGGTTTTTCTAAACAAGATTGCAAGACAGACTAAAAAAGCACAGATGGGGAATACGGTGGTCATTATCCATAGGATGACGGGCTACGCGAGGGGGCATCTAGTTTAATCTATCGTAGGCTTACAGAATAGAATACAGCCTAGATAGAGGCTGAAACCACTTAAATAGATTCAGTACCATTTCTTTTTTTATGAAATAACTTTTGCTAAAATTCCATAAAAGCGGGTTATCCCGGATCACCCGTTGAATTCAACGTTATACAGACATTTCTGCAGCTTGGTAATGTAATTTATTAATTCAGAAGTTTTTTGAACTTAAATACCGAAATTCTAGTTAACGTTAATATTTAAGATCAAAATGCAGCTTGTTATTTCTCCTCGATGTTTAAAGATTTTTAAATTTTAAGATCAAGCAATTAGAATTCATATCGACTTTTTCCGGTTAACGGTATTATCTTACAGCAGCACAACCGGTATTCTCCAAGCAACCACATGCTCTAAGGGGGAGGCATTAGTTTCATAAAAAAAATTGATTTCGCGGTTTCAATCGAATCTAACATTGCGATGAGATTTGGAAGTCTAACAAAATATGGGTTTTGTTTGACAGAATTTTTATTTTTATTTCCTAGGTGCAAAATTATGTATTTGCTTTAGCTCATCTAAAACGGATAGCAACCATACAACAATTTTGGTTTTTGTCAAGTTTTCTCCAAAACGACTATAACGATTTTTATTAATCTTAGTAGCAGCTGTAGTATTTTAAGTGATTGTAAGGAATGAATATTTTTGTTATTTTTGGCGAAAATTGAACACCATCGTATGGTAATAGAATTTTTTAATTTCGTGCATGGCTCCAAAAATTTTATTTTAACATTGTACCCTACATACATATAACTTCCTACTATTCAAAATAGTATAGGTATTGCGCTTGCAAATTTAAAAATTTTTTTTTTGCAATACCTACCAAAATTCAACGAAAAATCAATTTTTAGTATTTAGTTTTTAAAAACAAATATACCTTATATCTTCAATGTCTTTCCACGTTAAAGCATTGAACTTCAACTAGAGAGCACCCTATTGGATGTAAATATTAGTCGTGTATAATTAGTAAAAATATCTAAAGGTACATTCCTTGTTGCAATTATTTCAACGAAACTTCATAGTTTAATGCTAAAATCGTCTTAACCTATATCTGAAAGAAATATCATATTGAATAGGTCGTTTTGTACAGAATCGTGAAACTGCTACTTGGCGAAAAATTTTGAGTCTATTCGGTAAAATGTTACATCTTGCTACAGCTGACAAACTGTCAAAAATTTCTATTTGTTTTGACTACAGGTTGTGTGACATGTCGTATACGAACACAGAGATACGCTACAAAACATATACATTTTCAAGAAAAATATTGGCACTCCAAAAAGTGTTGATCTTATTCCACAGCTTTAATTGAATTATTTTGAATTCAATTTGCAATTTTTTTGACCAAAATCATATCTGCCGTTTTTTGTTCATACAAATTAGTTTTGTTCCAAAAACTTGACCAAAATTGCCAATTTGTTACTATTGGCCACCAATTTTTGCACAATTCCTGTTCCAGACTTCAAAAATTGGTTAGTTTTGTGCAGAAAAGAGCGCTCACGAGAGAGAAATAGGTTTCCCCTTCCTAGCAAATTCTACCTAAGAAATTTCTTCGGGAAAACATTTTTTAGTCTTTTAAATTTGACGTAAATCAGATATCAGAACACGGTTAAAAATTTTGGGGTACTTTTTAATATTTTCGGGGTTACATATATGACAACACCAAAAATATATTGAAATCTAATACTTGGCATATTAAAATTTTGAAGTCAATTTAAAATACATAGAATAGGGGAAACAAATAACTATTGTGGCAGAAAATTGTTGCCAAAAGTTACCACCAATCTGCTCCATACTTTTTCGGCAATCTCAAAGACAATTTCATTAAAAATTGACAAATTGCCATACTTTTGCCCAAAAATCCCTGGAACAAATCTATTTGTTCAACAGAAATTGGCAAAGATTTTGAAGAAGGTGACATTTGTACGTCTCTTATCAGCGCTCTCTCCTGGCAAAAATTGCAGAATGTTTGGTGTGTAACAGGATCTGGCAGATATTGGTAACAATTTATTACAATTTACAGTTTTGGTCAACGTCTCGAATGTTAGTCTCGAGCTGGTAGTCATGGTAACTAAAGCTCACAAATATATTAACATTGTATTTCACTTACTTGTTAATAAAGATATAAATAAATAAATGAATGTTAGTCTAGCCACTTGGCGGGTAGTTGCAGTTGTATTTAAAAATGACAAACATTAAAAATGGTTATTTATACATTTTTTAACTTTAAAGGCTATCTAAAGTTAGACAGTAATTACTATCAATAAGACTGCTAGAGCTAAATCTATAAAAGCTATAAAATATTCACCCTGAATGCTAATTTCACGCAAATTGATCTACATATCTCGGATCAGCAAGCCTTACAAGTAAAGGACTGGCTTTAACTTTGAACTCAAACTTCGAAAAAAAATGACTCTGAAAACACCCTTTTTAAACCGAATGTTTCAAGCGAGTTCGCTTGAAGCGGTTGCATTTTTACCAATGATTAATTAAGTGGCATTATTCAAACCCCATTTGTGTGTTTAGAGATTCAATGGACATGTCGCTTAGACTATAATAGTACCTTGCAAATTAGGTGGGAACAGTGGATCCTTTTAAGTTATTTCCAGCGCAAATATTAACTTATTTTTGTCTCATCTATTCGACCCTAACTTTAAATATATAAAACAGCATAGGTACTTCCGAAATTTTTTTTAAATTACAAAAATTAAGAACTTACCCTAGAAAATGTCCCGATTTTTTTTTTTTGAGACTTATGTCCCAAGTTACTGTGTCATAAGCCCTGAATCGAATTCGGGACTTATGTTGTCTAAAATGGGACATAAGTGCCAAATGAAATAAAAACAATTTTGTGGATAGGTATATAGGATAAATTCAAAGTTTCTCTAAATCCAATCCAGATTCTTAAAATACAAAAGAGACTATACATTCACCCAACCTCGTACCCACCCCAAATCATATAGTGTGCCCAAGCAGGGGGGTTGCATACATACCTTACTGTTTATTCGCCGTAATGCTGGGTGCCAGTACTGTATTTATGTAAGGCAGGGCAAATGTAAATAAGATCAGTGCTAGCACCCAGCACGAATAAACAGTGAGGTATTTATGCATCCCCCCTGCTTGGGCACACTATATGACTTGGGGTGGGTGCAAGGTGGGTGTATGCAAAGTTTCTTTTGCATTTAAAGCTTTTAACTGTACTTTGCATAGGAGTAGGTACTACCGAAAGAAATAAATCGAGAGAACAATACCGGTTCTACCATTTCGTCAGCTGTGGTCTCTTTTAATTGTCTATAGGTACATATGCAAAAATAAAAAAAAAAATATACGTGGGGCTTAAGTCCCGAAATGTTTTTTCGGGACTTATGTCTCAGTAGGATGGGACATAAGTCCCGAAAAAGAAATTCGGGACTTATGCCCCGGGGACTTATGTCCCTGCGCCTGCTTTCTACACAACCAACAGCACATTACCTCTGTCCATTTTAGTCCAAATAACAGCCAATTTTTTTTTAAGAAACTTTGATGGAACTTGGGACTAAGATTGGAAGAAATGGGCAGTTTTGAGAATTAAAGAAGGACACCACAAGACACTCGAATTGCGAGGTGAAAATATTTTGTTTTATTTTTGTCAGATGCCTATTAATTATTTGACGTCTTTGATAGGGTACAAACCGTAAGTACGAGCTATCAACAGAAATTGTTTTTTACTATCGCATGCGGCAGTATATTCTTCTGAAAAGAATAGAAAATGCCTCTTGATTTAATTTTCAGCATCGGTGTCAGAAGACAGATGCTTTTAGGCGTTGACCACAGGGTAAACTCGACACGTCAACGCCAGTGAGTAAACGTATTGACAGTCTAATCGTGTCTTTACTTTCCAAACCACCAAATGTTGACTCTAGTGGAAACAAAGCATGAAATAAATAAAATGCACGTATTCTTTTGTTCAAGAGGCTTTGGGTTTTTAAATTTGTTGTATGTATTCTTTATATTAATTATGAAAAGCATTAAAACCGATATTTAAATTCTCCAAAACAGCTCCTTGATAGTTTGAATTTTTTTATAATACTTATTAGTAAATCGCACTTATTTCAGCATAGGTATGGAACAAAATTTATCAAAACCATAGAAGTCGTTTTGGAGGAAAATAAGATTTTCGTTAACGGTTTTTATGATTTGCATGTACCGTAATTTAAAACCAACGTTTTCATAGTTTAAAGTTTTCAAAAATATTTTTTAAATATTCTTTTTTGGAAAATTTTGGTACACAATACCTATTTAAATCATAAAAAGCTTCTGTACAAACAAAATTTAATCGGTCGCAGGTTAAATGGAAAATCAAAAATCAAATAACCATTTTCAGAAAAAAGTATTTTCCCCCAAGTTATGGAGCCGTTATGGAGAAAAATACGATTATGTTAAATTATTATTTTTGGCTCTAAGAAAAATGAAAAAAATGTGTGAGGGAAATGACCAAGCACGCTATGTAGGTACTACCAAGTTTGGAGGAAATTAATTCAGCCGTTAAGTTGAAGCGGAAATACAGACAATCAGAATTGTGAGACCCACTTTTTTCGTCTTCCCTATCATCGCAATGACAAGTTTGATCAAAATCTTGAATTCGATTTTTTTAAGAGCCTATTACTTGCCATATATGTATGTACATACATACATAAATAGATAGATAGGTATATGTTTTACCTATTTATACATCGTAAATCAAAGCCTGCGAACCTTCACGTTTCACGCCATTTTGTTACAGACATTGTTAGACTTTATTTCTGACTGACCTGTTAATCCACACTATTCCTATTGTTGTAAAAGTATGCTGCGCTCCCTAAACACTTGCCTATAAACACTTCAATTTTATATAAGGAATATGCCAACACATTTTCTTAAACTAGAGAAATAGTACTTGAATCAAAACAACATACAGCTGCGCCATTTTTTTAATACTCAGGGACAACCAATGTATCAATTCAAATTATAACATTTCATCAGCACCCCTCCCGAGGTCGATTGACTTAACCTTTCCAATCGGCTGTTAAAGCAAAAGAAGTGCGTTCCGGAAGTGTCTGCCTTGCATTCTTAAAAGTTCAATAAAGTCGCCAAAAATTTGGTTTTGAACTTAACTGCATTGTACTTAATTCCATTGCACCGTTTGTTTGTATAATTTTTTTTTCTTGTCTTAACTTAAGAACAAGTTTAGCAGGCTAGTCACGCATGTGTATTTAAATTGTCTGTAACCGGGTGGCGGTGGATATATCCATGATGGCGGCTTATGAGACTTGACTATTAATAGCTATACGGTAAAGGGCAAAGACTTGAAACCATTTAATGAACAAAAGGAAAATGGATGGCAGTAGCAGTAGGTATTTAATTTTTTTCGAATCTTTTAAACCTTACAAAATGTATTGCCTTAAATAAAGCATGGCTAATAGCAAAAAAAAAAAGTCAGGATCGCCATAAATAGGCATAGCTGTACGTTATATACCTGAAAGACAGTTGGAAGTGAATTCCATTAAAATGTCATGCATCTCGCTTGTTGTGAACTTAATTACCTTGTACACAATAACCAGTTCATCCACATAGCTGGATGACCTTTCGTACTCATTTATTTTTAGATATACATATTTCGTATTATGTGTCTTAAATGTTGAATCATTCCTTTGGGTTTGTCTTTAGCTCTAAGATAAAAGATTTTCCTTAGAAATAATTATTGAAGTTCACAGAAATGCAAAAAAAAATATTAAAAATAGTGGATATCGGTGGTAAAGAATGAGTAAGATCAAAGTATCTTTGGTTTCTCAATACACCTACCAAACTTGCTCATTACGATGCTATGAATCATAGGTATTCACAGACTAATTATAAAAGACTCAAGCTTAAGCCATCCATCATGGGCCACTCTACTTGTTATGAATTTTAGACCACCAATTTTTTTTTATAAGGATTATCCCCGATCTACCTCACTTATAATTTTGAGAAGAGTAAGCAGCGGTGACTGACGAAGTGACTAGTTTGATTCCGGTTTCTGCCCAGATACTCCAATGATTTTTTTTATAGCAAAACAAAAGTGAAGAGTAGGCGTATGAAGCTTGGCTTGGCTTAATGAAACTGATCATGGTTTGAATATTGTTGGCATGAAAAGTCCCCAGACTAACGAAAGTTTATAAAGAGTGTGTGCCACAAAAGACCGTCTCCGTCACCATCGGCGTCCTCGTCTTCGTCTTCGTTTGCAAAGATGCACACTGGCGAGGTGTGTTTATGCTTTCCAGCTCTACGGATTGAGTTGAGATACCTACTCATACCTACTCGCAAGGCAGTATAAATCAATTACTTAACAAATTCCATTCCTAAGATACCACCTAATGATTGTGTTGTAAGTATTTTCAAGTATTTACACTACGTGTCCATTGATAAGTGCTGCAAATATTTAAAGAGCAATAACACTGCCTTACACGATTTTGATCATGAGAAAGTTTAATTCATTCTAAGGTAATTTTTAGTGCTGAATTCAAATCCGTCAACCGTCACTATAAGCTTGGGTTTTGAAATAATACCGTTAGAAAATGACAAAAAAAAACGATTTTCCGCAATATATGAGGAAAAGTAGGTATGTATAGTAGGGTGGTCCTTATTTGTATGGAGGAAAAATAAAATTGTTTGTTTTTACTGAGCACCCTTTTTTTTCTGTTCTTCTACACTAAAAACGTGTACCAAAAAAATTTCATACTAATCGGATTGTATTAACACGTGCCGAAATGAGTTTGAAAATTTGAATTTTCATAAAACCGACCAAAACCAGGTGCTATTAAAAATTTGATTTGCAGAATTAATAAAGTGCACTTTCAAATCTGTTACCTACTCTTGCCCCAAAATAAAAAAAATAAAAGGCACGACTGGGTCGAACGTTCTTGCTCAAAAAGTTTAATTAGCTTGGAAATTAAGAATTTTCAAAAATATTCCAGTAACTATACAAACATTTTTAAAATTATTATGGAAATCTTTTGAGCTGTTTTTAAGATAAATAAGGTTTTTCATAACGGTTGTATAGCAAGTACCGTTATTTTTGGAGCTAAAACAGTATTTAAATAATCCCTAACCCTCACAGGGGCATCAACTTTAAGCTCAATGCGGCACGTGTTAACGTGATTTAAAAAAATAAAAAAAAATAGGGTAGTGTTTTAAGATGTCAATGAACAAAAATAACGGGTGCTCAAAAGTTTTTCAAATAAGGACCACCCTAATGTATAGCCACATGAGGCTATTTTTTTTTTTGTAACAAAATTAGCTACGATTACTGAAAGTACTAGTCTCGTTCTTAAAAATTCAGTCCGGTCAAAATTTGTTTTAGTTTGATTAAGTAAAAGAAATAAGGAAATCGTGCCATACTGAATTTGTTCGGGCCACTGTGCCAGAAAATGTTCCGTGTCAAAAAAAAACACAATCGTGCCTTAGCGGCAGGGCTGTCAAGTTGAATTAAGGCCATTTTAAATCGATGCCGGTTTACACGTGCTTCAAGCTCTGTAGCAGCATTTTCATGGGCATGTATAAGAAACTTCCTTATACTTTTTGATAGCTATTTCAGCTACAAATCTAGTTGTAGCTGCAGCATTCTATTGTATTCAGGCAGTTGATCGCAATATTTTGAGAAATCACTCTCATCATCATCCTGGCAGAATCTTTCTTATGGTAAAGTTAAGCTTTTTTGTCAATAGTATTCAAATTTCGTTTAAAATGTATTCCACATAAAATTTTGATCACACATAATTCCGCTTCATTTGTGTCAAAAATTAGATTTGGGATAAAATTCAATACAATTTCAATCGAGTTGAGAACCGTCCTCAATTCTTTCAATTTGTACACCACGTTTTTTCGCTAGAATTGCACTTCAGAGATATCAAGGTGAAACGTGTTTTTTTGCGTCCATTTTCTTCAATTGCAAAGACAGAAAATCTCATGTGCGTGTTCTCGGCAACAGTGAATTAAGCCCTTTTAGGAAATCAATTTGAATACAAATACAAATGACGAATAATTATTCCACTAAAAATACCAAATCGCATTTGCACAAGTGTGAAAGCTTTCTTCACAGGCTAGGGAAAGCCCTTGTTCGTCATTTAAAAAATGCTGGGCATTCGGCTACAGAAGTTCCACTCTGAAAACTACAATATATCACTGAATTTATGAAGTGATTAGGAGTGTGTGGAGATGTGATGTTGGATAGGATCGGACACATTCAGGTATCCTATTGATTACTTATTGTGCCTGTTAACACTCTCGTCTTTTACATAATCATCTTTTTATTTTCTCCCTGTTTTTATTTACTACTATTTTTTTCGTCATAAATACATATTGCTTATGATTATGAAACTTTAAACAAATTAATGAATAATTATATTCAGTTTTCACTTTTTAATTTAATTTCTATTTATCTCAAGATTTTTGTAAATAAATAAAATGAAATTAAAATATTAAATTATCAGAGTTAAGGTGTCGAACAGTTTGTTTGAGACTTGAAACCAATCTCAGTATCAATAAGACAAGATGTTTATAAAAAGAAATCAATAATTATAATAATAGGAAGAGCTTTATTTTGGGAACTGATTGAGTGCTGATTGAGAGCTGTTTGCAGTATATTTAGTCTCAAATGGCCACCATCTTTAGGTCTATTGATGATAAATTTAAGGCACAGATCTGGAGTTTCAGTGCTTGCCCTTCTCAAATTCTAAAATTTCAATTGATATACTTGATCCTTAGCAAGCATAATTTATAAATAAAAAAAAATTGAATGTGAGGTTTCCATCCACTTTGTAAAAATAATGTAAATTTTTCTTCCTAAAGATGCCTTTTGGGTTGCATGGTACTGCTGTGCAGTGCGGACAGCATGAACTATTCACAAAATATAGCCGAAACAGAAGAGCGCGAGGGTGTTGCTTTCGAGGATAATTCATTTGAAACAGCACATAAAATTTCCAAATCTCCCGAAGAGTTTTACACAGCTCATAAGATCTCAAACAATCTGAAAAATTCAGAGCATCAGACTATGGAGAATGATGATGAAAATGATGCAAGTCCTTTGATGCAATTACAGCAAACACGAAATCTTCTTTCCACAAAAGAACGGCCCGAGCTCAATCCTATTTTGAGTGCCTTGATTAACGAAGATGTCATGAAGAGCATAGAGGCTAAACGAGCCATTGAACAGGAACAACTTGATGCTGTGGTTGCAGCTGAAGGAGCTGGTACTGATTTGTCTGATGTGTCATCAACAACAGAAGTTCAACCAATTCTTTTGACAACTTCCAAAGCTACTATGTTGGAAGAGAAATTAGATGACCCAAACTCAAATTTATCTGATCAATCAACTATCTTGGAGGCTGCCGGATCAGAGAATAATCAAAAGTCCCGTATTCAAATTAAAAAGGGTCCCAATGGAATGGATTACGAATACGAATACGTCTACTATTATTACGATGATGACGAAGCTCTCGGTGGTGGGGGTGGTTCAATAAAGAAGCAACAAGAAGCTGAATCGTCACTAGTTCAAGAGACCAGCAAGCGAGGTGCTCAGCCACTGGAACGTGGAAAGTCGCGTTACACAAATATCGAACGCAGCACAACTTCAGCCCCCGATAATGCTCTTGTAAGCGGAAAGGCTAAGGGACGTTCTAGTGTCCCATCAGCATCAAGCAACGATGTTGACGAAGGTCGCTTGCCAGTTATAACTCGCTTTCCATCGCGTGGAAATAGCAACGAGGCCCATCCAACAGTTTCGCTAGAAAATTTCCAAAACACTGCAAGTGCTTCGAATGAGAAGAGCAAGAAGATCAGCGTAAAACATCCTAGCCTTGAATTGGTAGATAGTGAGACTTTTAATACAGATGAAAAGCAAACAAAGGGATCGCCACGCAATGGAGATTCTGAAAAGACCACACCAGCTGCAGCAGTTGTAAGTGAAGCAGCACCAGCTGAACCAAAAAGTGAAGAAAAGATTGAAGAAAAAATGGTCGAAGAAGTTGAGCAAACAACACCTTTAATGGAGAAAGCTGCCTTGGATTTGTACGCTATTTTGGCAAATGAAAATTTAGAAATGGACATGACCACCGATTTGGAAAAAGATTTAACAACCATTATGCCAACAGAATCCGATGATGACACCATGACAACAATGGAAACCGAAGATGAGACTGTTATTCCCACAACACCAACCCCAAGTACAACTACCACACCCCCACCAACGACAACCACAACAACCACAACCACCACAACAACCACCACTACTACGACCACAACACCGGCACCTACTTTGTTTGGAGCTGGTCGTCGTGGATTATCTACAGCCGGAAGAAACCGATTCCGTTTGAAATCAGGCAACTCTGAGGCAACAACAACAACTACAACAGAGGCCCCCGCTACTCCAGCTGGTGACACACGAAGTTCAAGTTCAGGTGGACTAAAGACAAGAAGTGAGTATTATTTGTTGTTTTCTATGCAAATTCTCTTAAGAAAAAAAAATAACTTTCGTGTTTATTTCAAGATCGCTTCCAGCGGCCATCATTCGGAAATCGTAAGGCTTCCGTAACTCCAGCTCCTGCTTCAGTGCCTGATGTTGTTGAAAAAGAAATTGTTGCCAAAGAAGCGGACAAACCAGTAGAATCTTCACCTGCACTTCGTGGTAGAAGTAAGTGTAGAAATTAAATTCAATTTACTAGATGGTATATAAGGGATTAAAAGTCGTCCTGATTTTTTTCATTTGACATGACCTCTCGATTAATGCTTTTGGTCTTGAGATCTCAATTCCTCGACCGAATTTCATGTCTCAAGGTTTTCATTTTGATTTTGGGCTTTCTAGAATTTTTCCATTTTTGCGCTAATATTAATATTTAAACAAACATTTCCAGCTCGCAATCGCTTCAATCTCCGTGGTCAAACTTCTTCAACGACTACAGAAGCTGCACCGAGTGCTGATCAAGAACAAAATGATGAGATTAACCAAATTTCAAGTACAACAACACGATCACTTCGTGCTCGCCCAACATTAAATATTCGTGGGCGAAGTCGCATCGGAGCACGCCCATCAGTTGCCCCTCAAGAACCAGCTACAGCCGAAAACGACGAAACTGCCACTCCAGATTCTGTGGCTGCAGAAGCTGGTGATGAGAAACCTTCCTCGATTTCTTCTCAACAAACTAGGCCGTCAAGATTTAATATAAATCGCGCCGGAGCTGCTGGCGCACCTGGAACCAATCGTCTTTTGCCACGGTCACGCCTCAATATACTACGTACAACCTCGACAACTCCAGCAGCATCCTTAGAAGCATCAGACGAAGCTAGTCCCGAAGCTAAGGGTGAAGCTGATAGTGAAAGTGACGCCAAAAACGAGGCCGAAACAACAACTTTGGCAGGAGGACTAAACAAACTGAAATCCCGCCCACGCCTTTTAGTTCAACCGAAGACTGATAACAAACTTAAAGCATCGCCGGCAATTGCCGCCAGAAAACCCAACCCCCTGTTAGCGCGAAGGAAGCTAGCACTAGGACCAACAACAGGTATAATCTCTTCACAAACTAGGAACTAATTGGCATTCGAAAACCAAACCAATTGCTTTTAATATTTCAGAATCCGTTGTTGCTGCTGATGAACAGCACGCTGAAGAGACTGCTGGGGAAAGCCCCGCCGATAAAACTGACTCTGACTCAAGCTCGTCCACAACCGAGGAAGTGAAGGCTGAAGACAACACTGAATTGCCAGAAACGACAACAAAGCAAGCGCGTGGCTTGGGACTCTTAACGCAGAGGAGGCGTCTGCCAATACGAAAACCAGGAACTCAACTTTAGGATGTGTCGTTTTCGTGGTCCCACTCTAGCACATCTTTCCCTTCCCCTCGCCTTACGCCTTCTTAAGCCGCATTCATATTCGAAATTAACCGTCAACATTTTGCCTCTCCTTTTTATTTTTAGTTTTTTTTTTAGTTGTGCCTCATTTTGGAAAAAAAATACCAACATGAGATTAATATATATAATACTTTTTTATTTTTATATTTTTAAATTTTGTAGTGTTCCCATTCTAATAATTATCGTAAAATTTGATGTATTTATGTAAGAAAATCAATTAAATGACTTTAAATCTGTGTGTAGTTAGTTATATGAAAATAAAGTCAGTGTTTTGTATTTTTATGTTTTTTTTAGTTTGAATCTTTGTATATTTAGCAAAATAAAATATAGATCTAAAATAATGCGGGAAAAATAAATACAAAACGCTTAAAATTAGTAAGAAAAATTAATGTTAAAAAAAGCCTTATATAAAGCTTATATAGAAACAAAAAGAATAAAGATGCTTAGTGTTTGTTTTAAGTATATTTCAATTTAAACAGAAAAAAACTTACTAAGACTACTTTCGTTACATAAATTACTAAAAACAAAAAAATTAATAAAAAGCGAAATATACTTAGTTATCATATTGCATATTATGTTTACGAATACAGACATATGCTTAAAATAATGGTTAAATTAATCAAAAGTTATATAATTTGATACAAAAAAGCTAAGAAATATAAACAAAACAAATATAAAAAAATGCTTTTCAAAGGCTTGAGTTGAAAATTTTTAATACGAAATTACTTCAGTACATTTTATTCTTTTTTGGGTTTTTTGGTGACTTTCCTTGCTCACCAATATGCAGTTTGTAGATCGCTATACACGAAGCTTTCGAGAAAGCCGATTTTTGAAAAGTTACTTTTTTGTATCGGACGATTTTATTGCAAGTCAAGCTTATTGGCCACTTAATGGTCAATCTCACTAGTATATTCGCAATGTGGATACAAGTAAGCTGAAGCCATATTCAAATTTTAGTAAATACAATAATAAATAACACCAGGTTTATAAATATCGGTAAGCTTTTGATTCTACCTGAGCATTGAACTTGTCGAGTTGTAAGGTCAAAGATTCTCGAGTTAATCACTAAATGAGTCCTGAAAATAAAGGCACCCCACTCATCCGTAAACCTTTCTCATCCAAACCCATACCTTACCCTCGTCAGTACGACGAAAAAAATGTCCAATGTTATCCCCCTCATCAGTGGCACGGTGAAATAGCTGTTCAAACTGGTTTCATGACGCCGCGCATGCAGTACACCGTATCGCTATCCGACGTGTTTTCCTAACACATTATTCCTTTCTTTGACAGTATCTAATCATATAATACCTTCCTCACCTAATCCAATTTTTCGATTTGGGTTGGATCTAAGATGTTACACGATCCGTGCTGATGATCAACCTGGCTAGGGACCCAATTAAAAATACTAGCTAAATCTTTAAAGGAGTATCCGGATTTTAGCACAGTTTGGCAAAAACTTTCAAGTAACCATTTCTTCGAGGACTCTCTGGGAGGATATTAATGGCTTTCTTGCATGATGAATCGATTCATATCTACACATACGGATGGAAAATTGATGACAGGCTGGTTGGGGATGTGTACTCAGAAAGACTACAATTAAGTTTTCTTCCGTCTTCCTAATCATTGTAGCGTGTTCCAGGTTGAGCTTAGAGCTTATGGATATCAAAAAAGCCCTGTCTTGGCGAAAAGAAAACGTGATATAATCTGTTTGATATCCGAATCTTCTCGGATAGTTAAGCAGCTATCAAATCTCTGGAATCGATCTCTACTAACTTTATAACAACCCTTAGTTGCCCTTCATCTCTGCTGGAGGTGGCGCAGCGGTTTCACATTCACCTGTGTTGGGTGCCAGGGGGCCGATTCTGGTTCTGTGAAAAAATGAAACGAAAATTTTTTCACGCTTTCACACTAATTCCGATTCCCGTTCTGTGAAAATGTGCAACCAAACATCAAAAACTTTCATTATGAATAATTTGCTTTCACGCCGTCATTTGGAAGCGACTATCCAAAATGAAAGCGTGAATACGAACAAGCAATGACAAATTCAATCATATCTCTCTCTCTGTCAAATCCATACAGAAAAAAGTGTTCCTATCTCACGCATTTCTCTGTTCTCTTCAAAAACACAAGTAAATTGAGAGAATCGTGCAGTTTTCAGGAGAAATGGTAAGGTGGTTCTAGCATCGATAATATAGTTTTCATTCACAGAACCAGAATCGCTTATTTGTGGCAAATGAATCGAAAAAGTGAAAGCAATGGTTGGCAGCGAATGTGAAAACGATTTATTCGATTCACTTTTTCACAGAACCAGAATTGGCCCCCTGGGCATAGAGACAGTAAGTAATTGTAAGCCCGATGAACTCACTAAAAATGGAACAGCTTTACCTCTTATATATGGCAAGAGGTTTACCCATTGCTACATGTTAGTTTGCTGAAGCGAGATGCTTTTGAGAGATCAATCCTTAGGTGGAAAAACACCATTCTTGTTTGACAACCAATCAAATCTGGCCAGTAATGGATCTTACCTACACATTAGCCCTATGACTGGGGTTAAAACTGGACACGATCTATAGGCAACTATCACGCAAGGGGTCTTGGCGTATCCTCAATAACGATTTTTGCAGAAGCTGTAGACGAGAAGAGATAGAATGGAATCCTCATAAAAATATACATAGGAAATCTGTTACGCTTTACAAAAAGCTCCACATAGTTCACCGAGTAAGGAAAAGGTATTCCTAGATTCATGTGTTATCACAATGTACCACTCATGGTCTAAGTGTATCAGATCTTACGACTGGTAACCACTTCCACCTAACCTGGCTTGGGCGCGGAACTCGCATAGGTCATCGGATGACAACATACAAAATATTGCTAAAACTGCTGCGAAATGCCTAGGTTTCCTTAAATGATATAAGAATTTTTTTCCCTTCTTATATCGCTAAACTCTAAAGCATACATACGCCCAAAGCTATAGTATAACTCTCATATCTGGTCAGGTGCTTCCAAAACATCACTGCATCTACTGGGTAGAGTCCTAAATAGAGTTTAAAAGCTGATAGGTGACAGATCAATTCGGGCAACATTTGTTTCGTTGGAACACCGTCAGAATGTTTCTTGCTTATCACTGTCTTATCGAAATTTTTTCAAACGTTACTCTATTGAAAAAGCTAGCTGCATTCGTCTCCTTAAACAATTTCGGCCTAATACCCGCTCTGCTGGGAATGCTCATCAGTATACCCTTGAGCCGTACCTTGATGAACCGTCAATTGTAGTGATTCTTTCTTAAGCCGTACCACACGATTGTGGAATTCCTTAACCAACTCTGTTATTTCTTCCCATTTCAATATCCAGATATTTCAGACAAATGTACATCGTTATATCCAACTCTGTTCTCTCTCTATTTCCTGAACGCGTGTACTGTGTGAAAACATTTTTAGGGTACCTACCTACTCATAACCCTGCGAGTGTGCGCCAATTATATAAAAATGAAGGTTGACACCGTTTCCGATAGATATGAGAAAAAATAGGCGTGGCAGAGGGTGGACTTCACAAAAGTCAATTCCTCTAGCTAAAAAGAACCAAATCTGAAAATTGCATCCAAGCCCAAGGATAAGAAAAATCGGCGTGGTAGTGGGTGTTTCTAGTTCAAATCTTTGCCTTAACCCTTTATTGAATACATTCGATTATTAACGATGGCGAAAAACTATCCAAGACACAAAAAACCTCCGGGACTGACTCCTGGAATAAATCTATACTATGAATTTCTAAAATCTTATACTGTGACCTTTAAAAAAACTTTAAAAAATAATTTTTAAAATGCTTAGACAAGAATAAGTTGCCTTTCAGATGGTATCCATTTTTTTGTGGAAATTGTGCAATAACGACACCGGCAGTAAGGTAAGATTTGAGTAAGAGCTTGATTTTTATTATTTCCCGGTAGAGCAAGTAATTAATATTAAAACTTTAGCTCAGTAGTGAAAAACTTGCCCTTAATATCCCATTGCTCGATTATTATATCCATCCTAAATAAAAAAATTCAAATCATAAACATTTTTCAGTGGTAAGAATAATAGTTTTTAATTTGTCTTCAGCTTAAATACATAATAATTTATTTTCTTATACATTTTATTGTTTTTTAGATTGTTTTATTCTTTTTTGCTAGTTTGTCTAACAAGTCCAAAATGTGTTTCAGTACATTAAATTTATTTAATAAATAAAATTAACAAAAAAAAATAAGAATCATAGTTTTATAATGTAACATTGGTATACTTTTAGTTTCTATTATATGTTACTGCTTTAGTTTAAGGTACTGCAGTTTTTACTTTATTTGCTTTTTTGCTGTTGACTGCGTTTGCCCCAAGCAGATTGAAGTTTTTTCCAGTCTTTTGTAGATCGCTTACCCCACATTCCTTTAAGATTATTCCAAGCGGGTTCCCTTTTTCCCCATGCTCCTGTGTAGAAATATTTGTTTAGAAGAAATACATAAATACACATACATACGAACATATACTGATCAATTATATAAAAATAAAAATTATTTATAAAAAAGCAACTAAAATAGGGGCATTCATTTTGTGGATGCAATCGTTATTGACTTGGATTCTGAGAATCAATGAATAATTTTAAATTATCGTATTCTTTAGACATCCTTCCATGAGGTAGATGGTTATTTCGTTAACGTTTTGTAAATGGTTTTAATAGTGTTAACAGGTTTTGGTTTAGTTCAGGAAGCTAAGTAACTCTATGTCATTAGGTTAAGATTCTTCAACTTACCTCTAAATTTATTCCATACCGCTGAACGTCGTTTACCCCAAGCCACATTCATGTTCTTCCAGCTTTTTTTATCAAAATTTAATGGTGAGTGAGGGTCAATAGCTGCTAAATCCTTAAAATTATCTGTCGAAGTTGCTGCTCCCACATTTGAAGCAAGTATATTTGGATTAGTTGCATACAAAACGTAATACTTCATTGCTTCTGGTTCTGTTTCTGGTTCTGAATTGATGCGTTCGTTACTATTTTCACTTGGTTTAGTTAAAGTCCATTCAGGCTGCTCACTATCATACTCATCTAAAATCGTTCCCTCGTCCGATCGTTTTCCCCATGATCCTTGCAATGATTTCCAAGATCGTTTTAATTTGTCCATTATATCTGATGTACTAGCATCGTTTAAGTAGCTATCGACGTCTTGAAGGGGAATTGTATCTTCGAATAATTCCTTTGAATCGGCATAGACAAAAATTCCTAAATGGGCACTTAAAAATGCTACAGCTAATAGATGTAGTAAACGTAAATTCATCGAATGTGGCACAAGCGTAAAATTGTTTGCGATTTTTGTTTCCATTTGATTTCGCTTTAAGGATGATGTTCTGTTAAAAGTCTTAAATAGAAAAAAAAATTAATTTAATTTTAAATTATTATTATCCTTGTAGGCTAAAAGTATTAAAAGTTTAAATATATTTGGCAGCAGCTTGCCAACTGTTAGCAGCTACCGATTAGCCTATGCAAAAAAATCAATTTTGTTCATAAAGGGAATTACATGCAGATGCTTTGTAACAAATTTGAAGTTTATCAGTCCACCCAAAAACGAATAAGTAAAGGCTATCTTAAAGGCAAAACATTTTCTAAAAAAGAACATTTTTTATTTTTGGTCTTCATAGAAATGTTAAAACTGATTCTGATCAATTTATGAAGGAGTTTGAAATAGCTTTGTTCACCAAAATGTTCAAAAATATATTTTCTTAGATTTGTTAAAAATATTTAAATTTTTTATACTGAATAGTTTCACAAGCGGCGTTATTGATTTTTCTTAAACTTGGCACCGTGACAGCGTTTTTTTTTTAACAGCATCAAGATGATTTGGAAACAAATCGTTCGGTTGTTCTTAAAAAGTTCCTACCAGACAAGTTTTAAAAACGCATTTCGATTCAAGTTTTTAGACCAAAAGTTACATTTAATTTAATTACCTAACATTACTAAGCTGAACTTTATTATTTATGTTGAACTTGAGAATACAGTTTTGTTATAAAAGTGCAATGACTACTTCTTTGTAACAACAATATTTAATGTCTTAAGATTTATTGCAATTCAGGTATGCGTTTAAGGTTCAAGCAGGTCAGTATGATTTCTTTTTTTTTAATTAAGGACTTCAAAATTTGGACCTAACCTATTCTTGAAGTAAATTACATCGGCATGTGTGTGCTTGGAGGCTAACTGATTGTTCCTTGCATACTCGGTTCCTGAGATTAAAATATTAATATAAATTAGGCCAGATGTTGTAACTGCAAATGCACTCTTGAGCTGTATATCGTCTTCTGATAGCAAAACTAGGTAAATTGATATTTCAATTTTTTATGTAGCTTAGCTACTTTCTTATTTATGTTCCTAGCTAGCTAAGAATGATTATCATTTTTAATTTGTCTTTTTTTCTATTTCACAAATATCCTTCACTTGACTATAACAGAATTATATTGTATGAAAACTCTACCAAACTATGCTAAATATAACACTTTTTGCAGAGATATTTTTAAATAGGAAAATGCATTCACCTAGTTCTTGCAATCAAATGACGATTACTATACTCTACTTACTAGGTTTCCATTAAAAAGGTACACAGTGGCGTATACGTATTCTAATAAAAACTTTTTTAAAATTTCATTTGCATCGCAAATCCCCACAAATAAAATACTCAAAGTTTTAATGATCATTTTAAAGCGATACAAATAATTATACATTAACATATGCTCAAGGCCACGGACTGATAACGTTACATTTTTACTTGTTTTTTGCCTATAACTCGAAAAATAACTATTCACAGCCAACTTTTTTTATATGTCTATGATAGACTGTAAGACCTGTAAGACTCACTCTTCGTACAAACAAAGTTTTTTGATATTTTTGTTAGTTTCCGAAATACAGCCTTTCAGCCACTTTTAAAAAAGGCCGTATTTCGAAAACTATAAAAGATATAATAAAAATGTTGTGTGAACAGAAAGAATGTAAGACATATGGAGCCCTATCATACGCATAAGAAAAATGCCAAGCAATAGCCGTTTTTCGAGTTATGAGCGAAAACCTTGTAGAAATGTCAATTAATCAAACCGTGGCCTTGACCATATGCATATGATTTCAAAATATTGATGGTTATGTAGAAAGAGCACATAGTGAATCGAATATAGAAAGGCTGTAATTTGTTTCACATTATATTATTATTTATTTGATATTTAAGTTTTTAGATTTTATATATAGATATAATTCTTTTAAACCCCTACATTACATCTTCAATTCTTAACCACAGTAAAAGTCTTGAACTATGTATAAGAAAAAATAAGGAAAACCTAGTTACGTGCATTTTATTTTTATATACAACTTTGTTGGTCCTCTCAACTTTCAAGAGCAAATTCTGATAATTCGTCCTTGAGGACCTTATGGAAACGTTGCCTTCGTCGTCGTCGTCGTCAAACAAATAACAAATCATTTATGGTAATGATGTCTTCAATTCAGATATGTATATACAGGAAGGGGGTTGTTTTACTAAACCAAATGTTGATTTTGGATGCTTTTGATATAATTGCCATTTGAAAGATGAATGTTCCAAATAAAAATAAATCGATTTATTTTGTCAATATTTATTTATTTTATTTTATTCATTTATTATGAATTTGCTCGTTGAGAGAAATCTCGTACTAGGCTATATTGGAAAATTTACAAAATAATGCAAAGTACATATATATTCAAGTTTTAGAACAAGGGTAACAAAAATGGCAAGACAAACAAATTCAAGGAAAAGTGGACAAGAATACAAGATTATGTATTATAAGAAATGGGTTAAAATAAAAAACTAAAATTTAAATGATATATACAAAAAATAGATATTCCTGTACAATCAATATGTTTACATTAAAATCATTTCTATTTACTAGGTACCTAGTACCTTATTTTAAATGTAAGCCTTAAAATCTTCAACATCGTAATCTTTAATTTCACGTTGTTATTTGTTAAAATTTTTTAACAGATTTGTTCAGTATGGAACTCCTTCCATATACTGTCGTGCGTGTCCACTGTAAATGAGGCTGTGAGTGCAAAAGTAGTGTAACCCCCTATTTTTTAATCATATTTTTCATCTTTAATCACTCTTAAATACTGTTTTATTTGAGATCTAAGGGGCATAAGTCACATATTTGGAAAGCTTAGGTATTTTGGAATTTAAAATTTTGGCTTTGATGACTTTTGATGGACAATTGTGAAAATACGAGACAAAAACGTCAAAAATGCCAAAAAATGGGTTACACCAATTTTGCACTCACGGCCTCAAATAAAAACTGTTCCTGGGGCCCAATTCCGCAAGAGTGAGTTTTTTCTGTGTATACAGAAAATCGTGTATACATTGATTTTTGCGATTACTTAAGAGTGAGTTTTAAGTTTTTGACAGAAAATGCGTGCCCAATCAGTCAAATTTATTCTTACTTGTTTTGGACGTGAATAGAATGTGTACACAGATAATCATTCACACTTGCGGAATTGGGCCCCTGGTTCTAGTGTTGAAAGAATAATTATGGTTTTGAACAACTTTCAAAGATTTAATAAGGAACTGGTATTTGAATTGCTCCACTTGCTCGACTTAAGAATTCTTGTGTTCAACTCTTATTTGATCGGGAGCTTATGCGATACATTTGGTTAGCCTTACTTTCGAAAACAGCTTCAGAAAATTAAGCCAATTTTCTATATTGAATGAAAGTAACCAGTAATTTTGTTTTAGTTCTCTTTTCATTTAAACTGAGTATAAATGGCATATATCTCTATCACAACAACAATGCAACTGTATGGAATAGAACAAACATCAGTGACTGCTTTCCTATCAATCAAGGTGTAAAACATAGGGAATGCGTTCTCAGTGCTCTGCTATTTGTCTTGTTCTTGAATGACCTCGATTCTGATTTACCAGGTGGAGTAATTGTTGAAGGCGTAGTACCTCGTGGCGTGATGGTTAGTGCGTAGGACTGTCATGCCAAAGGTGTGGGTTCAATTCCCAGCCGTGCCACCTAAAAACAGAAATGTTTTACCTGAGGTACTGCCTCTTGCGAGGAACTGACAAATCCTCCAAGAGTATACTTGTCATGAAAAAGTGCTTCTCATTTAGCCGTTCGGACTCGGCAAAAAACTGTAGGTCCCCTCCATTCCTGCCAACAACACGCACACAGGGATGGTTGAGAGTTGTAAGTCACTAGGCCCTGGTTCTCCACGAGCTGTTGCGCCACCCAATTTAATTATTTATAACTGATAAAGGCATATCAGTAAAAGTCTTACTTTACGCCGAAGATATTGTTCTTCTCTCTGACAATCCCGCTTCCTTGCAAGCAATGATAAATAGCTTTGCAAATTACACTGTGCTTGAAAAAGGAATTTTTTTTCGACAGATGGCAAAATTCAGATATGCTGAACAAGATGGCATACTTAGTTTTTCGAGATTAGGTCAAATAAGAAAGATCTTCGATTTTAAAAATCTGCTTACTGAAATAAACGATTAAAATCTTTATATATTTGATATATTTAGATTTAAATCGATGTTAATCGATCAAATATGTATTTTTTTTTAGTTGAATTACAGTTTCCAAAATTTATAAAGTCAAAAAAACTTACAATTCGATACCTTAAAACACGTTTTTCGACAAAAAAAACATGATTTTTTGTTCAATTTTACCTACAATTTTAAATTAAATAAAGTTGGTTAATTTTATTTGGCCTATATTACTTTATATTTATTGTTGAAATATAGGACAGCATTCAAAGGAACCTACACATATACTACACCATCGATTGGTTAGGTGTTATATGTTATATCAATTGTTCTTCAAAATTTAATAGCCCAGGAAAATTGGACAACAAAATAGAAAAACCTCGAAAAAATTCCGACAAAGCTGAATTTTGGTGGAGAGAGAATTTTTCAGGAAATGCTTAAGACGTCAAAGCAAAGCTCTCCACCAAAATTCAGCTTTGTCGAAATTTTTTCGAAGTTTTGCTATTTTTTTGTCCAATTAACATCGATTTATAATCAAAATATATCAAGATTTTTATCGTTTATTTCAGGCCTGTAAACAAATTTTTAAAATCGAAAATCTTTCTTATTTAACCTAATCTCGAAAAACTAAGTACGCCCTCTTGTTCATCATATCCCAATTATCTTTAGTAGATGTGTCGATTTTTACTTGCGATTATAGGTACCTACTATAAGGCAAGTTTTGGATTCGTGCAAAAAAAAATTTTTGAGATAACAATCAAACATGATATTACGATGATAGAGAACACCAAAAAGTGGGTGGCACAATTCTGTCTGTCTGTCTGTCTGTTCGTCTACAGCCTAAACGGCTCGATCGATTTTCTTCAAACTTGGTACATAGTGGTTTTTGGTGATTCTGCCGACACGTTTTTTTAATTTTTTTTTAGAAGCAAAATTAACGGTACCTGCCATACATTTTTTTTGGCAAATTTACATAATCGTATTTTTCTCAAAAACGGCTCGACAACTTTTCTTAAAAAAAAATTCAGTAAATTTATTTTAGTAAAGGCTTTCTTTGGGTGGAAAACCATTTTTCAAAAATGGTTATTAATGGTACCTCCCAAGGAACCATTTTTTTAATTCTTGATTTTCTTCAAAATGGTACGACCGATTTCAATTATTTTTTTTATACAGAAGCTTCCAAAAAATGTTATTAGTTTTGTGTACCAACATTTTTGAAAAAATATTTTTTGGATTTTTAAAAAATATTTCAAAATTTTTTTTGGAAAATCAAATATTTCGAAAACGGCATCATAGATTTTTTTGAAACTCGATATTTAAGACTTTTTTAGTACTCTCTAAAATATTTTTAGAAAAAATTTGACATTTATGAAAAAATAATGGTACCTTCCATATAAAAGTGAAAAAACCGCAAAGGAAAATATTTTTTTGCTTGAAAACGACTCCTACGATTTTGATTAAACTTTTTTCATATACTAAAATAAGTACGATCTACCATCAAAAATTATAAAATTTTACACACAGCAACTATTAGTAGTACCTGTCATAGAACGTATTTTTTTATTTTGAGTTTTCTCGTTATCAGCTTAAAGGATTTAAATGATGTTTTTTATGTATAAATTTCAGATAAGATTAAATAATATTGCATATCAAAATTTTCAAAAAAAAAGTTTTTGGATTTTTAAAAAAGTTTCAAACTTTTTTTTTGAAAATTCGATATCTCAAAAACGGGTTGACAATTTTTTTTCAAATTTTGTTTCTATATACACATAAATATATAGTTTGAATCTGCATACCGAAATTAGTTCTTAAAAATGTTTTAAGAATTTTATATATAAAAAATTAATTTAAAAAAAAAACAGCTCCAACGATTTTAAAATTTTTTTTCCCATACAATCATATTCCATCATGAATTAAGATGGCATTCTTTTTTGCACCTCAAACTGTCAAAAGAGTTGTTTTAGCTAATTTAAATGTCGTATTTCATGCTTCTCTACATTTTTCTCTCATAATTTCCATGTTTGTATATACAATTTTCTTAAACTCGCAGTGTCTTGAACATAAGAGCAAGTACGTGCGACCCAGTCGTGCATTTTATTTGAACTAACATAGTGTTATTGTTCAAAATGGAATCTGCTTGTGAGCTTGAGAAAATCAGAAAAAGTGATTTTTCCAAACGGTGGACGCCCGGGCAGCGGAAGAAAAATGGACTTCTTGCAACGATAAAATCCAAATATCTACCAATTACAAGTACCTAGGAGTAACTCTGACACCGACTTACAATATGTCGTGGACAAAGCATCTTACGCAGAGACTGCAATGTCTAAAACTCAATGGGGCATATTCACAGATGTTTGCTAAACTCTTGCTAAGAACTTTTAGCAAGTTCAGAGTTTAGGCTATTCATAAATAAATTTAGACCTTAGCTTTAGGCTTAACCTGTGTCTAACTTTAAACATAGGAAATTCTGTGTTTAAGTAGTTATTATCACAGCCAAATGTAAATTTGATTTTTTTTTGTGAATTAAAAAGCCGAAAAAGTAATTTATATCAAATAAATGCTACGTAAACTTATCGTCCTGAAAAATGTCGATTGATACCGCAATTGAAGAGGATATGGATACTTTATATGAGTTTGAGTTATTAAGTGAATTGTAAAATGTGCCACCAAGAAAAATAAAAATAGAAAAAGAAAAAAGTTCCTTCTCTGGTTGCAACCAGTTTTCCTGTCGTTCGCGTTTTATATTAACTTTGTTGTTTATCTAAAAATAAAGAATTTTTGTTCGTTTACATAGAAAAAATGTATTGCTTGAAATGAATTCCTTGACCCTTAAACCCCTAGATTATACTTATATACAAACATCATTGTTCTACGAGGAAAACTACCAAAGTAACATAATTTTTCTGATTTTCAGGGTTACCGGTTGCCATTTTGAAATGTAACTCTTCCGATGTACCGATTTCGGTAAACTTTTTTTCTCATGGAAACCATTAAGAACATTTTTGTTGGAGTTTGTCTCACTAAAAATCGTATATTATTGATTCGTCTATAGGGACTTCTGCACAAAATTCCTTAACTAGGTATTTTCAAAAGTTGAGTTATACATTTAATAAATTAATTATAAAAAAAAGACCAAAAAGATGGTGTGAATATTACTTACTTACTTTACTTTAGATGGCGCTTACAGTCCAGGGTGGACTACGGCCTCAACCAACAAGCCCCTCCAGCCAGCTCGGTCCCTAGCTAGCTGCCTCCAGTTACGCACTCCAAGTTGGTTGAGGTCGTTCTCCACTTGTGTGCGCCACCTAAGGTGGGGTCTTCCTCTGCTGCGCAGACCATCAGGGGTAGATTCGAAGACTCGTCGGGCTGGTGCGTCGGTGTCCATACGCTCCACGTGTCCCAGCCATCTTAGCCGCTGTATTTTCAGCTTTTTGACCAGGTCGACGTCGCTGTAAAGCCCGTAAAGCTCGTTGTTAAATCTTCTCCTCCATACTCCATCGATACATACTGGACCGAAGATCACCCGAAGAATTTTCCTTTCAAAGCACCCAAGCAGATTTTCATCCGTTTTTGACAGGGTCCATGCTTCTGCCCCATACAGCAGGACCGGGATAATAAGGGTCTTATATAAGGTCTCCTTGGATCTTTGAGAGAGGGCTTTACTACTCAAATGCCTTCTTAGCCCGAAGAAACAGCGGTTGGCAAGAGTAATTCTTCGTTTGATTTCTGCACTGATGTCATTTTGCGATGTGATAGTGGAGCCCAGGTAGACAAAGTCCTTGACGACTTCGAAGTTGTACCTATCCATCGTGACGTTTTGCCCGAGTCGACGATGTTGAGATTCCTTTCTCGATGATAGCATATACTTCGTCTTGTCCTCATTAACAGCCAAACCCATTTTCGCAGCCTCCGATTCAATACTTGCAAACGCGCCGGTAACAGCTCGCTTCGTTCTCCCTATGATGTCAATATCATCTGCATAAGCAAGTAGTTGAACGGACTTTTGAAAAATTGTACCTCTGTTGTTGACTTGCGAGTTGCGTACAATTGCTTCAAGTACGATGTTAAACAGGTTGCATGATAACGCGTCGCCTTGCCTCAAACCTTTCTCGACATCAAAGGGTTCGGTGGTGTTTTTACCAACTTTGACGGAGCAGCGAGACTTCTCCATCGTCATCCTGCACAAGCGGACGAGTTTGGCAGGGATGCCGAGATGCGACATGGCTCTGTATAGTTCTTCTCTATCTACGCTATCATATGCGACTTTGAAATCGATAAAGAGGTGGTGTGTATCAATTTGAAACTCCTGGGTTTTTTCCAAAATCTGTCGTAGTGTGAACATTTGATCGACGGTTGACTTGCCGGGCCTAAAACCACACTGATAGGGGCCGATCAGATCGTTGACAAACGGTTTTAAGCGATCACATAGTACAGATGACAGGATTTTGTATGCGACGTTGAGGAGACTTATACCTCTATAGTTGGTACAGGTCAGAGCATCTCCTTTCTTGTGGATGGGGCACACTATACCAAGGTTCCATTCATCGGGCATACTTTCATCCGACCAAATTTTGGAGATAAGTTGGTGTATACTCCCTACCAAGTCATCTCCTCCTGCTTTAAATAGCTCGGCTGGCAGGCCATCCGCACCAGCAGCCTTGCATGCTTTCAGCTTGGCTATCGCTAACCGCACTTCATTTAGGTCGGGTGGACGGAAATATTGACCATCATCGTCCAGGTTGAATGGAGTGTTCTGCCTTAAAGTGGAATTTTGGCCATCTTCACCGTTTAGCAGTCTTGAGAAGTGCTGCTTCCAAATCCTCAGCACGGAATGGGTGTCTACCACCATATTCCCACTCTCATCACGACAGGCTTCCGTTCTAGCCTTGTAGCCCTGGGTAGATTGCCTTACCCTTCGGTAGAACTTTCGAACGTCCCCCCTGCCGTTACAGTCCTCAATAGATTCGACCGCCCGCTTCGCATGCTCTCTCTTTTTCCTCCTGAGAAGTCGGCGTTCCTCCCTTCGTTTTTGCCCGTAGAGCTCCCGGGCTGCTCTCTCACCAGCTCTGATTTTAGTCTGCAGCATTGATTGGTAGGCCTCATTCTTTGCTACATGCGCCAGCCTGCATTCTTCATCGAACCAGGGGTTTCGTTGTGGTGGTCTAGTGAAACCCAGCACTTCAGTGGCCGCACTCCTGATGGCATTTTGGCAGTGTTTCCACTGGTCCTCTGCAGATGATGTTGGTGGCGGGCTTGTTGAGAGATTAAGAGAAAGAGAAACGCGGTCTGCAAAAGTCCTGGCGACCTCTTGCGATTTTAACTTCGCGACGTTAAATCTTTTCACAGCATCCGCTCGTTGTTGTGGCGTCATGGATATCCGCATTCGTACTTGAGCTGCCACCAAGTAGTGATCCGAGTCTATGTTAGCACCTCGGAACGTTCGGACATCAAGGATACTGGAAGCATGTCTTGCGTCTATCGCAACATGATCAATCTGGTTGACGGTTCGTTGATCCGGAGACCGCCAGGTCCCTTTGTGTATATTGAGGTGTGGGAATCAAGTGCTTGCTATGATGACATTTCGCCCCGTTGCAAAGTCAATCAGCCTGAGTCCGTTACCGGAAGTGTTGTCGTGTAGGCTGTGTCCTCCGACTATCGAACCAAAGATGCCCTCCTTTCCGATCTTGGCGTTGAAGTCACCAAGAATAATCTTGACGTCGAACTTGGGGCACCTATCATACGTTCTCTCAAGGAGATCGTAAAATTCCTCCTTGGTTGAGTCGTCCTTCTCTTCCGTTGGGGCATGGGCACAGATCAACGTCATGTTTTTGAATTTCGCCTTGATGCGGATTGTGGCCAGGCACTCGCTTACATTTCTGAAGCCTAAGACTTCTTGCCTAAGTCTTCCCCTCACCACAAAACCACACCCAAAAAGCCGCTGACCCTGCTCCTTGCAGCACTCGCCGAAGTAGATGTCACACGAATTCATCCTTCGTATGCCCTCTCCATCCCATCGCACTTCCTGGATGGCTGTAATGTCAGCCCTTAGCCTATCCAGGCTCTCCACTAGTTGTTCGGCTGCACGTGGCCTGTTTAAGGTCCGGACATTCCACGTGCAGATCCGAAATTCATTGTCCTTGTTTCGTTTGCTGGGGTCGTCAACATTAAAATCATCCATATCCGAGGCTTGTGGTCGTTTCGGAACCAGTTTGTTTTTCTGTGGTAGGGAAGTTACCCCGACGCACAACCCCCAACCTGGAGGACCAGACCCTTAGTACCTATAACTCCAAGGGTGAGGAGCCGGATACACCGCTCCTTATAGGCCTGAGCTACGAATATGTCGCAGTAGCCCATATAAGGTGTTCACTAAGTAGTTCAACCTAACTGGAACTGTAGACGCCACCGTTGATTCCATCTGGAGAATTCTTCCGCTGCCGCCTGGATACAGGAGAAGTGCCTTAGTGGGAACACTCCTCCCCCCCTCTCTCGTTTGCTGCCCCCTAAAACCGTCCACAGGGATTGGAACCCCATCTTCAGTTAAAGGTACTAGGCACCCGATGTTCACCACTTGGAGGTGAGAGTAGGAGTTGATAGACAGAGGTTCGCTTTGAAAAAAAAGCTTGTGGACGCTTGTGTCCTCTTGAATGCACCATGTCTACCCTTTGAACATTAAAGGATATTAAAGGATGCAAAAAATCTCGTACACATCCGCAAGGGATAGAAGATGTGGATTGCATCTAATTGGCTGACTTTAATGGTTTAAATAAAAAATCTGGGTTCAGTTCTTGTATTTTCAGAGTCCGTTTGAGAGGCGGCGGCGGCGCAAGGCCCTGCGCTTCAAATGACCCCGCAACTTATTTTCATTTCTTATGGAGCTTTCAAAACTGCATTCAGTTTGAGTTGTTTTGATTGTTTGCTAACTTCATTCCGAGGTGGTTTCTTTTGATTTATTTTTTTTTCGGCTTGGACATCTTATAGATAAATGCACCTGATGCTGAAATTTTTCTGGTCGTACATTAAAAACTTCTTTTTCCAACTCCTGCTCTTTTTCAAACATACATGGTAGATATTGGTACATTGCAACTGGAATTATGTCTAGTAGAGACAGTACTCTAGGTTAAGTTAGGTTAGGTAGAAGGGCTGACAGTTGATCTCGTTACCGTCACACTTAGATCTATGTAGATCCGTTGTGATACCCTATATAGGAAATTGTATTCCACTTAATGTAAAAACCTATGTGTTCTGTTAGCAGTCAAGCCATTTAGAGGCGTTGATGAAATTCAGAAGGCTATTAGCCGAAGTTCCAGAAAATTCCTCTAGGTCGTCATAGAAATGATTTCCTAGGTATTTCTTTCTTAAATGACAGAGTGCTGGGCAGTGGCAAAGGAAGTGTAAGGTATCCTCATGTGCTTCTTCGTCACTGCATTCTCTGCAAAGGTCGTCAGTACTGAGCCTCATTTTCTTTTTATGGTATCTCAGTAGGTTGTGTCCGGTGATTATGCTAACAAGGGAACGGAGATGTTTCTTGTCCATTTGCATAATTTTGTCTGTTCTCTGCTTATTGAAATTTGGCCATAACTTTCTAGTTGTGGCGCATGTTTCGAGCAGATTCCATCTTTCATTGGTTTTTTCTAGTATTTTGTTACCAATATCTTGTTTGATGCAACAGGTTGGTACTTTGATGTGTTGTTCGGCTTGACTTTAATCAAGCGACGAACCATTTTCCAAGTTGAAAACTATCAGGGAAGATGCTATATTATAAGAAAAAGGCAAAAGTTCAAAGATTTGAAGATTTAAGGAACTTAGCTGCCCGATTGGTTCCCAATATAGTAGTTGTTTACATTGCCGAAACGGAAATCAATGCCCAAATTACTGCAAAACGCCATGGGAAAAAGTTGGTCTTCTTACAAGCATTTCCCAATTTATATGCTCCAATGTGATGGAAATACAATCTAAGTTGTAGGTGCATGCTGAAATACACGATTCCAAACACACAACGTTTTTCAACATGTTCTCTTGATTTTTTTAAATTCCAGTTTTGTACATGTCGGCACGTGAAAAAAGTGTCAGTACAACTATTTTGTTTTCAACAATTTTTGTTTGTTCAGTAAATATTAAGTTAATTATTATTTTGTAGAATATTCTTTTTTATTGCATTGTACCGACTTTCAAATTTGAACTATAACCACTTTCGAATGAACCATGGTTTTTAGTACACTATATAGCGCCATCTCTGTATGGCTCTGAATTGTGGATTGTGGATGTTGTAAACCAACCTGAGGTGTGAGCTTTGGGTGAGCTTTCGAATTCGAGTTTAAATATAAAAACTTAGAAACATCGCGAACTTTCGAGAAGCAGATACCAGAACCTTCAAGCAGTTTTCAGAACTTGTGTAATAATTATAAAAGCGCCTGTTTTGCCGACAGAAGACACAGTTTGTAATAGTGAAAGTATAAAGTTGGTTGTAATAAAAGATAATTGAATTGTTTTCGGAAATTAGTTTCGGTATATTTTAGTGTTGAAAAGTAAATTGTTTGGTAGTATGAAAGTAAAGTGTTTTGATTTGCGAAATAAATAAGTGGAAGTTGGAAGTTTTATTTATCGAACCTGAGAAAATATTGTAGTATTTATTCGAAACTTAGCTAAAATAAACTAGGAATAAATGAAGCTAAAAACCTTGGTTGTTTTACTGTCGGGAACGTGACAAAAAATACTCTTCTTATAGTCAGCAGATCCTTGAACTTTGACTTGTTAATATTTCGCCACATTAAAGCGTCACATCTAAAGATGTAAGGCATTAATCTAAGTTAGTGCGTTTTGCTATTTAAATTCAAAAATTTAGTGGAAACTACGTACCACAGTCGGGAACGTGACAATGGAATGCCCCAACCCGCTTTCTAGTTGGTGCGCTAATAATTGCTTGAGTTTGAACATAACAAATTGTAATTATGAATTTGAACTAACTTAACGAAATGTAATGTTATATCATTTTTTAAATATCGTTTAATTTACATATTGTATCAAAAGCTTATTCTTTTCAAGGATTCATTGAAAGGAATTTTTCACTGGCCCTCATACACATTTAACTTTGTTTATATCACCTGTGAGATCGATTCTTTGTTAAATCTACGTTCCCTATTGAAATCAACAGGTTTACAACGTGAACTTAAATATGATTCATTGAATATTGTTCAACTTTAAATCAAATATTTTCTATTAGATTTTAAATTGCATTTTTTCCCTCATTGTAAGAACAATCTTTGTATTCAAAACTTTTAGTTATTCTTAATCAAAAACTAATCAACGTATTCTCAAATGTTTTCGACAAAAAAAGTGGAAATGTTATTGCAAGAAAACTAGTTTTTGTTTATTAACTCAGAAAAGGGCGTGGAAGTGGGTGGACTACAAAGATTTAAAAATTGAATGTTTAATAAAACAACAGATAACTTGTTTACAAAACTGTAGGTCTATTATTTTTTTAGCTTAGCAATTCCCATTGACATAAAAGGGGGCGTGGAATTGGGTGAACTTTTTTTAAAATTAAGATATGGTATCAAAATATATTTAACTTGAAATTAGAACATGATTTCGTGTTCCCCATTTGTATGAGAATTGAACTAGCTCATATATACATACCAATTATAAATTTGCTTTTAAGGCCAAAATAATAGCACCAGGATCAAGTTTTTTTGAAACAAATTTCAATTGTAGCTGAAATTGTGTATATGATTTAAGAAAAAGTAGTGGTACAAGACTCTGCTCATACTGCTTGCGATATATCAAGATTTTTTGTGTATACTCTATTCAAACTAAAAATCTTTCCAAAAAGGGTGTTTTCTTGGTTTATTTACTAAAAATAGTAGAATATAATTAAAAACAAAAAGTGATTTTTTTCTATTTGTATTACTCAAGATTCTAAAACAACCGATTTCCGATTCACCGATTTTAAAAAGCTCTTGAAATCAAACCATTAATATTTTTCTTGGTTTTTTTGAAGCTGTGTAATTTTTTATCATTTCCCGAAATGGGCTAAAATGTCATTAGTTTTCATTTTTCTTCTACATAATGTGTTCATAAATCTGAGGTGTCAAAAAATTCTAATATGGAAAAGAAGGTACGTTAAACTTATTCACTTATATGTATCTCTCGTACATATAAGTGAATAAGTATCTCTTTTTTTTCAATTAAACTCCATTTCAATTTTTTTTTTATGAATTCAAAACAATTGTCTAAGCAATTCCAGGTCGCGATTAATATCCGAAATCAGTTCTGCAGTTGTTGAATTAGAATAAGCACATGCCATATCGTCGGCGAATCCAGTTACTTTTCCTTTTAATCCTAAATTAAATATAGAATTTATACAAATAAATAAAGTAGGGCCATGAACTGATCCTTGAGGCACTCCTATATCAATATTTCTGCTTTCACTAAATGCGACACCTATTTTAACCTACTGTTTTTTAATATTAAGAAATGAAGAAAACCAGTTTAGCATGATATCTCTAAAACCAGCTATCTCTAATTTCCTTAACATAATAGCATGGTGAACGGTATCAAAATCTTTGGTTATTTCAATACATAAAACCACGGTGCACAAGGTAAGGTAAGATTCTTTTTTGAACCGTTTTCTCGAAAAAAATTGAAAATACCGGTTGAAGAGAAATAGGTCTATAATTATTAATACTTTTCTTACCACCTTTCTTAAAAAAGGAATAACCTCGGCAGCCATTTCAAAAATACTTTGAATGAATTTGCTACCGAAATTTGCTGGGTTGGGGTCATAATTCAGTATGTGTCAAAATTCGGATTGCAAAATTCTGTATTCCAAAATTCTGTATTTCAAAATTCTGTAAATCCAAAATTCTGTAAGTGCCAAAATTCTGTTCTCAAAATTCTGTATTTCAAAATTCTGTAAATCTAAAATTCTAAAAAATCAAAATTCTGTGTATACCATAATTCTGTATTTCAAAATTCTGGATTTCAAAATTCTGTATTCCAAAATTCTGTAAATGATAAAAGAAAAATTGTTTTGATAATGAAAAAAAAGTGCGCACTTTTTTTCATTATCAAAACAATTTTTCTTCTATCAGTATACAGAATTTTTAAATTGCTTAGATAATGAAAAAAATACTCACTTTTTTCATTATCAAAACAAACTGAGAAGTTTAGTTTCAAATTCTAACGGAGCACTCCCGAATATTTTTCTTCTTTGGTTTACAGCTATGTATTGTAGTAGGAAGAAGTATGGCTGGAAGCTAATTGAAGATCTAAGAAAGGAACTAGTTTTTTCTAAAGCGCAAGTAGCAACAGTTCAAAACTTGGAACACATTCCTAAAAGTAAAAAAACAATTCTCAAAAATAAACAGGTTAAGTGTTTGATTAAAAAAATAAGAGCTTTAAGTCAGACTGAGTATTTTAAAAGGTTATAGCCAAGAATCTTCATCTTGATTAAATTATAAAGTTAAGCGTTTTGTTTTTGTTTTGGTTATTGTTTTTTTTTGTTATCTATTGAACGTTTTTCTTTGCAATACTTTGTAATTTTTGTTAGGTAATTGAATAAAAATTGTTTAACGGGGACTAACAAACCTGTTTAAAATTATTACAGATTTTTTTTATAAGCTTGGATTTACAGAGCTTCGAAAAGCAGAATTATGGATAAACAGAATTTTAAAATACAGAATATAAGATTTACAGCATTTTGAAATATAGAATTTTGGATTTACAGAATTTTGAAATACAGAATTTTGGATTTACAGAATTTTAGATTACAGAATAATGGAAAAGCAGAATAAATTATGGAATACAGAGTTATGTTCATACAGAATTTTTTATTCATATACAGAATTTTGTTCATACAGAATTCTGGAATACAGAATAACGACCCGTTCCCAAATTTGCTTTTCAATATCACCCACGATTTTTGGCACCTGTTTGTGAGATATTCTCAAAAAAATGGGAACATCTGAAAAGCCAGTAACCTCACACAATCACAAAACGAATAACTAGTGCCGTTCCTAGCCCTTAGAGCGCCTGGGGCATGCTCAGAGAAGCCGCCTTTTTCGATAAAAAATTTTAATACTGAATTAATAAAAAAAATCAAATAATAAATCGTGGACTCAGTGCTTCGTCACTTCCACGGTATTAATACTAACTCCAAGCCACTACCTACACATTTCCTTCGGTTTCGTTCGAATGACTGGCAAAAAAATATCGGCTTAATATAATTTCGACATTTTTAAATCTCGACTCGACCAAAAGTCGACTTTCCAAAACTACACACAAATCAGTTTATACAAATTTACATTTAAACCAGTTGATTTTTCAACAATTCAACATTTTTTCTATCAGTCATTCCTACGTTAGCTTAAAGAACAATAGTCCAGTCAATTTGTGCTAAAAAAGGCTCTTTGCGAGCAAATTGTGGGGTAGTTTCGATATGTTCGCTCCTTTATGTTTCCGGGGGTGCTCAATCCGAATCTGAGATTTGCCAACAAAATTTCGTGACGCAACATGGACAAAAATGCAAAAATGCATTTTTTGAGAGTTTTTCACTAATGGCTCGAAAACTACCAACTATATGCATATTACATCAAACTAGCATTGAAAGTATACACAATTTCCAATAAATCCCTATTTAAGGTTTTTTTCTGCGACAAACCATTTGGACTGGAGCGCTAATCGAAAATTGACGTGTTTTTACTGTTTTCGAAAATCCATTCGAAAGCTCTAAGAAATTACTTTATGTGACAAAATTTTAATTTTTGTCTGTAACATGAACCAAGATATACTTTTCTGATGGTCTTTGATGCATTGAATTCGAATTGCTCTAGCATGTTACGTTTGTGATATATTCGAATCTAAGGTTTAAAAAAAATACCTCTATTTGTCTTCGAGAAATTGTTGGTTTTCATCTTACTACCTAATTCGAAAAATCCAGTTAATTTGTGCTCAAAAGGGCAAATTGTGGGTTTTTTCGAAATAGATAGTAAGACGAAAACAAACGATTTCTCGAAGAGGAATGGATGTATTTGAAAGATTCAAAAAGAATTTGGAAGTAAAATGTTCATACTTGAGAATGATCATAAACATTTCTTCGAAAAAAATTACCTCGAGAAAAGAAAAATAACCCCAAATATTATTGAAATTTATTTTAATACTTCAAGGTAATCGAAATTAACCACAAAATGAAAAAAATGCTGAAAAGGAAAAATGCACAATGTTTTTATTTAAATTATTTATGAAGAGTTTTCTTGTGTTTAATATTCAATGCCCTCATTATTTTTTAGTCCATTACCGAAAACCAAATGTAAAAATCATTTTTAGTTTTTGAGAAATTAAGAAAAAACAAAAGCTACTTTTACCAAAAAGGCCCGAAGAAAGGGTTAAATTATGGATAATTCATGAATAAATTCATTTTTTCGGACTTATTTGGGAAAAGTACCATTTGTTTTTTTCTTAATTTCTCAAAAACTAAGAAAGATTTTTACATTTGGTTTTCGGTAATGGATTAAAAAATAATGAGGGCATTGAATATTGAACACAAAAAAAGCACTTAATTACGTAAAATTTTGAAAAATATCGACTTAAGAAAAAAAATCACAATTTTTTTTTATTTTGACTTTGAAATTTAATTTTTCAAAAATTATTCGATTAAACAAATTGATTTAAAAACCAAATGCAATAATGGAGTATTAGCTTTCAAAAAACTATAACACATTATTGGATGTGTTTTCGTTGTTTTTTAATGTTTTTTTTTTAATTTGAAGTCAATATTTCAGAAAATGCCCCCCCCCCTGCCTCAGGGAGGAAAGATACAACTTCCCCCCTCATACAATTTTTTTTCTTAGAATAACCCCAAGAACCACCTCCTTAAATACTTCCACTCAGGCCCTGGACATCCTGTATAACAGGCGACCAAAACACCAACAAAAATAATATATGTACACATTAGATATAACTAAGACCAAAGCATTCATTGTATATCGTCCCCTGATTGCAAAAACTAGGTAACTTGACTTTTTAAAATTACTATAGAACTATAATAGTCGGAAGGGCACTGAAGCTAATGTCAAAAACCAACGAAAAGTAGCTTTCCGTACCGAAAAAAGGGGAACACACCCATAATGTAACAAACATCTGTCTCTTTTTGGCATTCCTATTTCACCAAATGTCATTTTTACTTAAGTGAGGTGCGCTCCCAAGCAAAGTTGAACGAAACTTAACGAAACCGTCCACTCCGCAATTATAGCCGCGTCGTATGGTTTCCGTGTATTCGCTTGTTTTCTTCCGACCACTTAAGTGCCCCTCCGAGCATTATAGTTCTAGCTTAATGTTTGTACCTATGTTGCTTACACTTCATAAATATCTTATATTTGTGTATGGTAGAAATAAAATTGTACGAAGTCTTGAAAACTGCAAAATAATACAGTTTCGCCGAGTTATTATACAAAAAGAAAATTGAGTTACCTAGTTTTTGCAATGAGCGGACGATGATTATTTGGGTCATATTAATGAAAGTATTTTAAATGTTTGTTTATTGATTAGAGTATGATTGAAAGTATCGGTGGTATTACATACAGTTGCCGTCAGAATAATATTAGTAAAGGTAAAAGAATTGCATAACTTCGGTTTTGTAAATTTTATATTGCGTTGATAGTAAAAACTGTTACACTTTGACTTAATAACATTTTTGCAATGATCGGGTAAAAATACATTTTTTGTTGCAACGGTAATATGACAAATAAACAACCGTTATTAATCAAAGCTACAATTCTTCCGGTCAAAATAATAGTAGTGCATCGGTTAATGTGAAGAAATATTATTTTTTTCTCTTAGTTCTAAAATTGAACATATCAAAAAACGTTAGTTTATGTTTATCCATTACACCTTCATAGTTTTTATAGAAAAATGGGTCATATTTTTGCCAGCAATGGGAAGAGGCAAACACTACACACCGGAATAGCGTGCCCTGACAAGAAGACTGAAACCGGAAGGCCTAACTTAGGCGTAGGTTCAATGCCCAGTTGAATGCTCACCGAAAATGGTTATAAAAGCCATTATTTAACTGCCAAAGTCAGAAATTGGGGGGCCGAAGCCACTATTCCTACCAAAGTTGATACAACGAATCGTCAGGAATTTCAAAATCAATCCGTTTATGCCATCAGCTTCTAAAATTAAAGGCATATTTTGTGTTGATGCTAGCAATGAAACGGTTCGTAGAGGTTTGCGAAAACATGCTCAAGCAGCCAGAAGCTCTCGAACAGTACCATTGCTGACATTAAACAATGTAATAAAAAGATTGAAATTCGCAAAGGAACCACTTTGAGTGGTCAGCATCAAATTGGAGAAATATTCTGTGGTCAGACGAGTCCAGGATTGTTTTATATGGTGAAAATAGACTTCGTCAATATGTAAGAAGGCCAAACGCAGAATATTATATACAGTAGGGAGCACAAATGAGTACATGTTTGTAGTTCGCGCACTTATTAATGCTTAAGAATAGAAATAATAAAGCAAATTGAAAATTTTTTTTTTGCTCTGTATTTTATGTTCAATTCTCAAGAAAACGGTATATAATACATAACGGAAAGGAGCAAGTTCTAAGAAAAAAACAAATAAAACAAAAATAAGTCGCATGTACTCAATTTTGCACCAAGCGTTAATCAGCAAAAATATCGAAATTTGCTGTTAGATTTGCAAGTTTTTGGTTTGTTTATGACTTCCTTTATCTTTTGTAGTTTGAGATAATGTTTAATTGCGTATGGTTAGAACTTTCACCAGCCTATTTTAATAAATGAAATATATAATTATAAAAATATCATTGCTCTTTAAGATTATGAGGAAACTATCACGACAGTTTGAGGACAGTATTGTAGTCATGACAAAGAGTGGCTTCTTGACACAAATGATAGCTAATAAGCTTAAAAGAAGGCAATCGGTGGTCATAAAAGTCCAGAAAATGCGAGTTATTGTTCCTAAAGAACAAGTCAAAGGCCGCACAAAAATTTTGACGGATGCGGACGCACCTCACAGGATATTAGAAATGAAAGGGAACAAGTGTTTTACACCAAATCATGCTTCTTTAGCAATAAATAAGCCCGTTAGCCGAGAAACTGCAAGAAGAACCCTCAACGACATTGGTTTTATCTCAGCGGTTAAAAGAACAAAAGCCTGCATTGTCGGAAAAAATGCTAAGGTGTGGTTAAAGTTCGACAGAGAACACAGAAATTGGACATCTGACCACACTACACGATTCCAATTACCTACTGTCCCATTTCTGTGTTTTCTGACGAACTTTAACCACACCTTAGCATTTTTACTGACAATGCAGGCTTTTGTTTTTTTAACCGCTGAGATATAACCAATGTCGTTGAAGGTTCTTCTTGCAGTTCATTGGCTAACGGGCTTATTTATTGCTAAGGAAGCATGATTTGGTGTTAAACACTTGTTCTCTTTCATTTCTAATATCCTGCGAGGTGCGTCCGCATCCGTCAAAATTTGTATGCGGCCTCTGACTTGTGCTCTAGGAACAATGGCTCGCCTTTTCTGGACTTTTATGACCACCGATTGGCTTATTTTAAGCTTCTTAGCTATCATTTGCGTCGAGAAGCCACTCTTTGTCATGACTACAATACTGTCCTCAATCTGTCGTAATAGTCAACTCATTATTTTAAAGAGCAATGAAATTATTATAATTATTTATTTCATTTATTAAAATATGGTGGTGAAAGTTCTAACCATTCGCAATTAAACATATCTCAAACTAAAAAAGATATAGGAAGTCATAAACAAACCAAAAACTTGCAAATCTAACAGCAAATTTCGATATTTTTGCTGATTAACGCTTGGTGCAAAATTGAGTACATGCGACTTATTTTTGTTTTATTTGTTTTTTTCTTAGAACTTGCTCCCTTCCGTTATGTATTAATAATAATAATAATAATAATAATATAATTATATATTAATACAGAGCAAAAAAAAATTTTCAATTTGCTCTATTATTTCTGTTCTTATGCATCAATAAGTGCGCGAATTACAAACATGTACTCATTTGTGCTCCCTACTATATAACGTTTCACAGCAAAAATCATAAAACCCTGCATAATGGTTTGGGCATGTTTTTTTCTTCGTTTTTCCAATATACCAAACTGATGGTATCATGGATTAGAAAATCTGTGTTAAAATCATGTAAGATGTATGCTACCGTATGCTGAAGAAAAATGATACTGAGATGGGTCTTTCAGTGATACAATGACCCAAAACTTGCGAAGCAATGATTCTAGGCAAAGAGAGTTGATGTGATGGACTAGCCCGCACAGTCTCCAGACTTAAGTATATCCCATTGAGAACCTGTTGTGAGATGCAAAGAAATATGTTGCTAGTTGCCAGTCAACTAACAATAAAGCGCTTTTGGAGGCTATACAGCAGTCATAGAGTTCGATAAGCGTAAAAAGGTGTGAAAACCTGAAAATCCCGATGCAACGCCGGCCGTAGTGCTGCTGTTATTTCCAACGAGGGACTTGCAAACCCTCATATGATGCAAATTTTGCCCTTACTTTGCTTTTTTGTAACATTTAAAGGTGGATTTTCTTCGCACTACTATTTTGTTGACCGCTGTATTTTAAACATTCTTCTTTAAATTTGAAAATATCGGATCAAATATCAATTTTGATTTTTTTTTGAAAATAAAAGCTTAAAAACACCAATTTTAAAATCACATGGGTATTCATTTGTTTAAAATTAGGGGATAGATTCTTTTTCAATTTTGATTTTTTGATAAGGAGTACTACTATTATTTTGACCGCAGCTGTACATACATTACATACAACTGAATTACTGTCATCACTTAGTTTGACGAATCCCCACACCCAACTTTTGAGTTTTTCCGACATATGTATGTTGTTATATTTAAACTAGTTGGATCAGATAGCTCAAAATATTTTATGCACGTTAATTATTAAAAGAAAGTAAATAAACCAAAAATACGTGACAACTAGTACAAAACTACTAAACGAGTGTACTTAATTCAATCCCTTCAATCGATCATTAGACAAGTCCAAATCTTACCGTTCGAAGTTACATACTAGGTACTGAGTCAAATGATTCTCTAAAAAAAAGCGGTTGCGTGTCTCTAGCCTGAATTAAGTGTATGTGAAAAAATGTTTTCTACATCACTTACAGACTCAAACGGCATCTTTTTTTTTATTACTTTCTTCGTTAGTATTTTGAACGAAACGCTTGGCTCTGGTGAGCATGGGTCACTGCTTGGAAAGTATATTATGAATTTGATATTAAATGAAAATACAATCTGTTAAATTTCGTTTATTTTATTAGTTTTTATTTCTTCTTTTATAAAAGTTCTATGATTGCATAGTTAAAATAAAATTTAACCTAAATCTGCAAAAATTATTTTATTTTAGACCACATTAATCAAAAATATTTTTTCTTCCATAATTCGCTCCAAACATTAACCACTCCGAATTTCATTGAGTTCCCCTGGAAAACATAGCAGATAGTCTTTTTTGGGACGCCCGAATGTGAAATATTCAATCAAACTTTTTTTTCTAGAAATACGTGGCTCATAAAACTTTCTGTATACTTAAAACATAACTCATCCTAAATCTGCAAAAATACCGTTTTTGGACCAGGGACCACCCTAATTGAAATATTTTTTGTTCAATAATTTGTTTTTAATATTTACCGCACTGAATTTTATTGAATTCCATTTAAAGACTTGGAAGATAAGATTTTTAAAAAGCACCCTATTGTGATTTTACAAAATTTTACATTTTTCTTTTCAATATACATATGTACATTAGAGTGGTCGTTATAACGGTTTTTTTTTTAGTTTTAAAATTTGGATGGGGCTAAATCAGCTCTAAATGAAGAAAAAAAAATTCCCTATTTTTTTCAGATTTTTATTTTCATCCCCTATAGTCGCTGTAGGGGTAAATTAAATTTCCCTTTTTTTTGGAAATTCGCATAGAATCTGCCGAAAAATTCAGAGCATGTAGGTGAGAAGTAGACAAGAGAAAAATCCTATTGGAGGGGGGTAATATCTCCCACTGCTTGGCCGGGAGGGGCAAGAAAAAAAATTATTAAAAAACAACGGCAACATTTGCAGTAATGTTTTATAGCTTATGGGAAAGCCAGAAGTCCATTTTAATAATGGATAATAAAATAAAATTCTTTGAATACACAATTTCAGAAAAATCTGTTTTCAAACCTATAATTAAAAAAAAAAATAATAATTTTTCTTCAAAATGTTGGAGTTTGAAACAATTTTTTGCCAAAACTATTCATCAAAAAGACTTAATTTAAAATTAATCCATAAGGATGGACTTCTGGCTTTCCAGAAAGCTACAAAACATTACTGTAAATATTGCCGTTGTTTTTTTAATTAATTTTTATCCATTTTATGCAAATATCTTATTAAATTGCCCCTGCCGACCAAGCGGTAGTAGATATTACCCCCCTCTGATAGAATTTTTTTCTTGTCTAGTTCCCACCTACAGGCTCTGAGCTTTTTTAGCAGATCTTACGCAAATTTTCTAGTGTGCACAAAAAAAAGGGGAAATTTAATTTACCCCAAAAAATAGTGATTTTTTTTTCTTCATTTAGAGCCGATTTGGGCCCATCCGGGATGACCTTTTTTTTTAACGACCACCCTAATGTACATACAAATGTACATATTTCATCATGAACTATGTACATATCCACATAAACCATACTTTTTTAGCACAAGCACGTGCGACCCAGCGTGTCTTTTATTTTATTTTTTTTAGCAAGCGTAAATGTAAATCAAACTTTTAATAGCCTCGCGGTTAGCTTGATTGGTAAAAGTGCAGTTGGAATTTTTTTTGTCGATTTTATAAATATCAAATTTTCAAACTCATTGCGGCACGTGTTAATACAATCCGATTACCTTAAATTATATTTTTACTCGTTTTTAATGTAGAAGAACAAAACAAATATTGCTCAGTAAAATCAAAATATTTCTCCATACAAATAAGGACAACCCTAATATACATACTTACATGCTATTTAAGTACATAGAAATCAAGGTTAATATCAGAAATATTTTTTTCTAATTAATTGTTCAATTTTCGATGGCATTGATTCTTAAATTAGGATGTCAATCTTTTTTTCATTTAAACCTAAATATAACTCTTCATAAATAATTTAAATAAAAACATTGTGCATTTTTCTTTTTTAACCTAACATGTTTTTTTTTTCATTTTGTGGTTAACTTCGATTACCTTAGAAGTATTCAAATAAATTTCAATAAAAGTTTAAGTCTTCATAAAGATTAAAAAAGTAAAAAGAATCCAAGTAGTAAAAAGATTTCAAGAAGTTAAAACACTTCATGCAGTTAAAAGAATTTATGCAGTCAAAAGACTTCAAGCAGTTAAAAGACTTCAAGCAGTCAAAAGACTTCAAGCAGTTAAAAGACTTCAAAGTAGTCAATTAACTGCAGTCTTAAGACTGCAATCAAAAGACTTAAAAAATGCATTCTTTGTAAAAGACTTTTAAAAGACTTCAAGCAGTCTTTAGTCTTGCATTCTTTTTATTTTAAGTCATTTAACTGCATGAAATAATTGCATTACTAAAGACTTCAAGATTGAATGTGAATTCATTTTGAAGTTCTGACGTGAAGTAAAATTACTTCAAAATTAGTCTTTTTAGTCAATTGATTGCAATACTAAAATGATTGCATTCTTTCACATCTCTTACCTTTTAGGTATATCAAATTGATAACTTAAACTTATGTCAATATTCGATTTAGTTTTTGGTTAAAAGGAATTTGTAAAAAAGGGCCATTTGCTATCTTATTTTGTGTTCAGCAATTTTGACAAAATCATCAAACCAATTTCAAAATCATTTTTACGCTAAAATTAAAGTCAACATAAAGTTGACTTCTTTTATTATTCCTGAAAACAAATTGTTAATTTATTACTAAACAAAATATACTGAATGAAAGCGCAGTTTTTGCAACTATATCCTTAAAAGAAAATTGTTTATATTTCACTGGAGGAAAAATTATTTTTTTGACGTTTTTTACTCCGATTTTTTTTTGCATTGTGTAAATACACTTGTATCCACCAATGAACAATAGGTGTTAGTGTTATTTTCACTCTTTAATTTTTTTTCAGAAAGTGAGAAAACAAAATTAAGTTATGCCTGTCCAAGCTTTTCCAATATTGGTTTTCCTTATTTGCGGCATTTAAGCAGAGGTATATTTATTAGTTTTGCAGTAGGTTTTGATATAGGATATTAAATAAAATATTTTGAATTTGTCACCTTTTGATCAAAAACCGATATATTTGTATGAAAAATGTCACCTTTTGGGCGATTTTTTTTTTAGTTGAATTTTCATTGATTCCTAAATCTTCTTTGCAATCGATAGAAGTCAGGGTGTTCGGATCCAACATGAAAGAAAAACTATCAAAAGTGAAAATGACACCATTTGTTCCTAAACTCCTCAACTATGTTAAGGCAGAAAAACTAAACTAGAAAAACGCTTTAATAACTTTGCATACTTCGAAAGAAGAAAAATGCTCGAAATAAAAACTACTACTTTGGAATGGTTCATTGAAATAAATTTCAGGACAGTTATTGGAAGAATTAGTAAATCCTTCATATGTAATAGTCTTAGCTGCAATTTTGGTGAAGTACTCATTAAAATTCCTGGTCGGTAATATTTAAATTTCCACATGTAAGACTTAGGGGAAGGACTAGGGGCACATTAAAATTTGATCTTCGATGAGTAATTCATTTACCTACTATTTTCCATTCATCTCTTGAGTTCCAATGAATTTATGGAAATTATTTATGGAAATGTGTTCTTTTCAGATAGGATCTTCCACACTTACTTTACGTAAAATATCGTAATTTTCATGCAAAGATTACGTTGTTAGATTTTTCTTATTTAACAGGTAACCAGTCATGCAAGGCTTGAGTTTAATAAGTCTGCGCTTTCTGTTTCCATATGCTTCAGAACTTTGATGAACAGAGCCATGTTATAAATTGTTGAAATTTTCAAAATAGGTATCAGAGAATGCATAAACTCCTGACAAATTTTCAAGAAGCCAGCATGAATTAAGAAGATTAAAATCAGTTCTCTTAGGTTGCTTATAAGAACCATGTTCAATGGTCTTACGTTGAACTGAGAACTAAAATTTTAAGAACTTATAAAACGCACCTCATAAGCACCTTTCACTTAACTGTTTTCCCCCCTTAACAACCTCTTGTTTGGTATCCTTTTTTTTCAGAAAATAACTTGAAAATACTTAATCGTGTTTGTATAAGAGAGGCAAGTGCTTCTTACACTTAAGCGGGTTCTTATAACTGCCCAATACGCATAAGTATCTCCCAAAATGGGGCATCTACCGCGAGGTACTTATCCCGGTTTTACGTACTCACTTTTAATAAACAATAATAATTCCAAGAACAGGAGAAAATAGGTACAGTAAAAAAGTTGTTTATAAGGCAAATCCATTTCCAGAAAATCTAAAGAAACTTGAAAACTAATACAAATTATAGCAATGTATTTGTTTTACAAAAACATCTTATTATGCAGTAAATAGCGCGATTAAATTGCAATTGCTTGAAAAAGTAGGAATTTTAATGTTTCTTTTAACAAATTCCTTATATAGAGGTGTATCCAGACGATGACCACGGATCTTTATAAAATGTTTTTATTTTTAATATCAATTCACAAATTTATTAAATATTTTTATAATCTTTTTGTAATTTTTAAATCGAAAAGCTTAAGAAGTTTCAATTCCGTCCTGCATTAAATTGCAATTTATATTTATAAAATTTTAAAATTATTCTTATGTAAGTTTTTTTTCTGCATCTTTATTTTTATATTTCCTTTATTTTTGTTAAGATTTAAGAAATGAAATAAATATAGTGAAGGTTAACGAAAAAAATTAAATTAAACTAAGCACTTTCGATTGTTCAACACTATCTTTCAGGGTTTTTCGTTATAGATTTAAATATTTACTAGAAATAATATTGGATTGCAAACATTTTAATCCTTCTAACTTTTCCATACTTTTTACCTTACAACGTGCATATATCTATGCACGCCATATTTATGCACCAATACATAACATCTTGAATGCTTAGTCACAAGCCTTTAGCATTATACGAGCACATCACCAGTGACCGAGTGATACATTTTTTTTCTTGCAAAAAACCAATATGTTTTATTAAAAAAAATGAAAACTTTGCTACGCAATATCAAATTTTCATCAAAATCGGCTGAGTCGTTAACGAGAAAAAAAATAAAAAAATATGCTCAAATGTTCATGTTGTCAATCATTGCAATGATGTACTTTGATCGAATACAATTATTGGGTCCCATTTAAAAAAAAACTGCAAAACTAGCCATACATTTGCCAACATCTTCTTTATCTACCATTCTAAGTTTCTATTAAAAAGAACAATAGTTGACTAACATATAGAACTAAAATTGAATTTTATTTCATAAAATTAATAAAAAAAAAAAACTATGAACAATTTCAATAATGGATGAAGACTCATCTTCATCATCTTTTGATTCCTTTTTTTGTATCCATCTCATATTGAGACAAAATTTAAAACTAGACAAAAGAAATTCATCACTTACCATTTTTTTTTTAAATAAATATTTGAATGGAAACACTATAAACCGATAATTTTTTTTTGGAAAATAATTCACTGATTTTTGTATTGTAATATTTTATTTGACAATTACAAAAAGAAGAAGATTTCGCCCGAAGTTCTAACACTGTTAATAGCACTTGAAGACCTGTTGTTCGACTGCAGCATTCGAAAAATGCTCGCCATACTTATATAGGTGGTAAGGAAAAAGAAGTATCCATCCACTTTCAACAGTTGGTGGTATATTACCAATGGCCATCGCATGAAAGAGTGCGTTGAGATGCGATGTTCCTGTGCCTGGTGAAAAAGAATAAATATATGTATATGTATAGGCAGGTTTAGGCCTCTGATGATGAGGGAGTTCTTTTCGGGAGAGGAGGACTATAGGGGTTCGGAATTCGTATGCCATACCGATACCATTGGGGTTGGCATTGTGAGGTGATTTAGTTGGGAGGGTGCTAAAATGTTCGCAGCAAAATTTACCCATGGCCACGAAGAAGCATGTGACGCGACGCTGAGTCAGTGCGAGGGTACTCTTATATCTTCGGTTAACAGCGGAAGTAAACACAATCTACAATGTATGTGTATTCGATGACACTGGTATTAGAATTCGAAAGCAGTGGGTGTCGAAGTATTGAAAGGTTAGTGGTTAAATGGTGATTATGGCCGATCTGGAAGGTGGCCCGAGATGTAAGTAAAGTGGCAAATACGATGGTGATGAGGACTATATGGTGGTCGCAAGAGATGAGCACCGAAGGCCAACCAATTCATGACGATGCGATGACTACTAGATTGCTGATAACTGAATTGAGAAAAGAACCAAAGGATATGTTGTTTAATGCAACACGAAGAATTGCAGCTCTGTTGATATGCCGATTATAGATATATGCATAGTAGGTACTTACAAAAAAATAGAACAAATAAGCTTATGCTTCCATCTCAGACGATTCACATCTTAGAGTGTTGACACATATATAAGCAATATTGTACATATACATACACTAACCATCATCACACAATCATTAGATTCTTTATTGAAATGTTATGGGCGTAAAGAAGTGTATTTTGAGGCTTGAGGGTAATTTAAATATTGGATGCTTGTGAATGGGGTTTTCAACTGTGATGATGTGGTTGCAGTGTGAAGACGTTTTAAATTGTATGCTCTTGCATTTTGGATGTTGTTTTATTTTTATTTATTCATCAGTGGTATATAGATACTTACTTTCTTTATTGCTCTGGAATGTGGTTGTTGTAGTGTCCAATTTAAGAAAAGATTTCCCGAATAAAAAAAAATTCTATTGGACCATAATAAACATCACCTTGTGTATTTCCAACTGCATTGAATGTCTGAATCCTGCTGCGAGTCTAGGATAGGTCACGGGAAAATCACTGGGCTGATAAAGGAGCGTATTAAGCTCGGCTCAGCTCGAAGGATAGGGTGGTTCTTGCCGCCGATATACTCCGTGGCCTACCCAGGGCTTATGATAATGGCGCCCAATGGGTGCTAGAACCAATGACCTCGAGTTACAGAATCTCATGCTGTACTGAATTTTTTAGTTAGGGGTAAATGCAAGCATGCAACACCCCTTTGTCAATACCGTGGCCTACCCTATAGGCTCATAATATTGGTGCCCAACCGGTGCTCGAACCAATGACCCTGAGCTTAAGAATCTTATGATATACCGACTTTTTTTAGTTGGGGGTAAATCCAAGCATTCCACGCCTCTTTTTTAATACCGGAGATGTCCCCATGGCCTACCCTAGACTCAAAATAATTCTAATTTCAGGTGAGTGCAGTCAAAATTAATTTTTATTTCAAAGTAAGTTTGTTAGTTTATGTTCATTTGCATACAAAATTGATGCAAGATTTTAATATGAACTTTTTTGTCGAAATTTTCCATGCATTTTGCATAAATGTGGATTAATTTCGTTGATGCGGCTTTGAATTATAATAATTTACCCCATTTTTCGATTACACCAAAAAATCTTGACAAAATTTGGATTTCGTGTGTACTTCCAGACTTGAGTACCCATACAAAAAAAATCCACCTTTCTGGGGTCTTATTCAGCTTTTTTCTGGTAGTCCTGGTGGTAATGAAGATCCTGTTAAAATGTTATCACCAGATTCTGCCCATTGGCGAATACAAGGGGGGGGGAGTAATGGGGGTCATGACCCCCTTGGGACTTTTCCCAAGCATAAATAAATTAAAAATATATGAACTCCATCATGAAAAAATGATTTCACTACTCAAAGGACAAAATTCGTCTACGAACATTTGTGCTAAATACGCACAATACGGACACAATGCAAAAAAACCTAAGTAATAAACGTCACAAAAATAATCCTTCCTCCAGTGAAATATAAACAATTTTCTTTCAAAGATTTAGTTGCAAAAACTGCGTTTTCATTCAGTATATTTAGCTTAGTAATGAATTAACAATTTGTTTTAGAGAATAATAAAAGAAGCCAACTTAAAGTTGACTTTAATTTTAACGTAAAAATGATTTTGAAATTAGATTGATGATTTTGTCAAAATTGCTGATCACAAAATAAGATGACAAATTGTCCTTTTTTACAAATTTCTTTTAAGCAAAAACTAGATCGAATATTGACATAAGTTTGAGTTATCAATTTGATATACCTAAAAGGGCCAGGGGCGTTTGAATTTTTACCTTGTAAGTGTGCAATTTCAAACGCCACTAAATAGTCATAAAAAGTCAGCTACAGTTTCAGTAATTGGTCAGACATAGATGTCTTTTAGGAATTAAAAAAAAAAAGGCCCGTACCACAGTATGACTTAGTTGACCTCTCATAATGATTCAGTGGCCTTTCGGATGATAAGTGTACGATTTTGTCCGAAAACCCATAAATCAGGTGCCAATCACTATTGTATTAACAAAGCTTTGAAAATTTATTGAAAAAATCAATGCCTGACCAATTACGACCTTTTATACTTGTACTTGTTTTAAGATAACATAAGTGAGGTAGAAACAATTTTTATAAATGACCTTGAGTGGCTTTTAAAAAACTTTAAGGTTCATTAAAAGAAAATACATCACTAACCGATTACTGAAACTGGTAGACCTTTTATCACGATCTATAGTGGCCCATCTAGTTATCTTGAAAATTAAATTATAGCGTTTCAAAATCTTGCAATTACAAAATCGCGCCACAATACCGCACTAACAAAGTCTCACGAGATTTAATCTCAGATTAAAATATCGCAGAAAATATTCTTTGTAATCAAAATTTTGCAAACATTTTTCGTCTGATTCTGTTGAGGATTCGTCTTCGAGTTAAATTTTTTTTTTCAGTCCGAAACTCAGAGCGAATGCTACTGGAAATGAGATTTTGATATTGGAGACTTTAATTTTCGAGATTTCAGCTTATTTGCGAAATTCTGTGTTGCGAAATGTAAATGCGAAATTGTGAGAGAACTTTCACTAGAAAACTCTCGAGAGTGACTTTCGAATATCTGTCTTCCCGTCTGTTAGCTAATTTCATGATTATGTCCACTTGCGAGTTTTACTCTCGAGAGCTTCTTCAGAGCTGCTCACCGTCTTTTTACTCTCATGCGCTTCGAGTGCAGTGCTGTACGCAGCGATGCGTGCAGACGTGCTGCACATCTGTTATAGCCATAAGATACGTTTCTGATGGTAGTACTCGTGAGGATTTTGTCAAATTCATGGATGCGTTTTAGGAACTTCCGTGTTCCATATTATTAAATGGACGAATAGTCATTGTATATAAATAAAATAAATTTGGCGGTGCAACAGCTTGTGGAGAGCCAGGGCCTAGTGACTTATAACTCACAACCATTTCTGTGTGCGTATTTTTGACAGGAATGGAGGGGACTTACAGTTTTTTGCCGAGTCCGAACGGCCAAATGAGAAACACTTTTTCATGACAAGAACCTATACTCTTGGAGGATTTGTCAGTTCCTCGCAAGAGGCAGTACCTCGGATAAAACATTTCTGTTTTTATTTTAAGTGGCACGGCAGCGGTGGGGAATCGAACCCACACCTTCGGCATGTCAGTCCAACGCACTAACCATCATGCCACGAGGTACTACCATTTTATATAAACTCTATTGTATTCTCATGAAGCTAAAAAGCTAGATGGCCAATGCCCAAATGTAATCCTAATTTTTGTTAAGTGATCTCGGTAAGGCGATCACAGCGAACCTATCGACCAAATGTCAATCTACAAAATCGTGTTGCATGAGAATTCTATAGAGTGTACATACAATGGAAAAATATGAATCCGATGAAGAAGATTGGAGAGAAACCAGGAAACAACTACAGCAGTCACTGCCGATGAGAAGTTGGATGGAACTTCTACACCTATGGACGGTGTTTATACCAGCTTCCCGTGAGGCAACTCATTTTGACGTCTCTCTTTTTTATCTCATTCTTATTTATCGGAAAGAAAGAGAATTCGAGGTGAGATAGAAATTTTCAAAAAATATAAAAACTTCTGCCTCACTTGGTCATCTCTTTCTTTCCAAGAGATGAGAGTGAGATTAAAATAAGACACGTCAAAATTAGTCGCTTCACGTGAAGTTGGTATAAATACGTCATGGACAATTATTTTTGGTCATTTTTGAAAACATCAAGTCAACGTAATTTCGATTGTTAAATGATCGTAATTTCTTAACTCGAATATTGCTATTGTCAAATATATGCAATGGTTTTGTTTGCAAAAAATCTTTTTTATCAATAGCCCTGTTTTTTAGTGCATTTTTATCTTCGCTTACAAAAAAGTAGCATGTTAATTACAACAACAATTTGGTATAACTCCGTATTGTTGTTGTATTTAACATGCAACTTTTTTTTAAGCGAAGATAAAAATGCACTAAAAAACAGGGCTAGTGTCATTTAATTTTTTTTGCAAAGCCATTTGGCGTTTACGAGCACGTTCTCTGTCTCCTCAATATTTTTGTCATCTCGATTTTTTACTGCAAAATTGCACCGCAGATGATGGTTTCGAAAATGTTGTTGTGAGTAAAGAATGCATACATCCATACACTGATGTTTATATTAGCCCTGTTTTTTAGTGCATTTTTATCTTCGCTTAGAAAAAAGTAGCGTGTTAATTGCAACAACAAAGTGGTATAATTCCGTAGTGTTGTTGTATTTAACATGCTAATTTTTTCTAAGCGAAGATAAAAATGCACTAAAAAACAGGGCTATTATTTAAGTATATATTAATAAATTATACAATACGTGATATTGCTACCTAAAAATCGTAAATCAATACTCTTTAAGTATCAATTATTCTATAGAGAGAAAACAAAAATTGCGAACAAGAAATCGCAATTTGATCCAAATATTCTTCAATTGCACAATTTGTAGACTTGCAAAAAAGATTTGTGATCACCACTTGTATTTCGTGATATTGCCATTTAAAAGATCAATCTTGCTCTAACCCATCATTTGGCAGGTTATACGCATTTAATTTATTTTATTTGAAATAAATACTTTACGCTTGACTCTACTTGGATTTGAACTCGCAAGCTCGCAACCCTCCAGTTTCGGAACAAGCATGCAACCACTAGGCCAATTTGCATTAGAGATCACTGGTGTCGCATATTACTGATTAGATACATTCCATGTTGTGGTGCTTTATCTCTTCGACAAGTAAATTGCGACAAGTGATTTAGGAATTTTTTGTTGGTGATTTGCAGCTATTATCATGGAGTTGCAAACTGCGACAAAAAAAACGTAAATCAGTGATTGTGAAATGATAATTACTAAATATTTATCGCAAATCAATATTTCTAAATGCTGTTTGTGAAATTCTGCTTTTGGAGAGTAAATTACGCCAAAAAAGATGTATTTTGCTATGAAAAGTACAAGCTTAAATCATGGATTTTAATTGCAAATCACGAAGAAACAAATTTTGTAAATTGCTACGTTTGGAATGTTAAATTACCAGTTTTTGTATTAATTGTTTTAGCATATTATGATATTAATCAACCAATAATTTTCGATTGACACCTCAAAGGATGCTATGGGTGCTGTAATTTGTCAAAATAATAGACTCATAGCATATGCATCTGCCACTTTCACAGACGCACAGAAGTCATACACCCAAATTGAAAAGGAACTTTTGGCGATCCTTTTTGGCAGTGTAAAGTTTCACCAATTTGTGGATGGACAGAAAATTACAGTAGAGACTGATCACAAACCATTATATAAAATTCCAACTAGATTGCAACGTATTATGTTAAGGTTACAATCATATAACATTGATCTTATCTACAAACCAGGAAAGTTGTTAGTAGTTGCAGATACTTTGTCGAGAGCGGCATTGTACAGCGAAAAGTTTTCTGAAACAGACAAAGATGTACAGTTCCTTACAAAAAGTTATAGAATATTGTAAAAATGGATGGCCTTATGCTGCGAAAGACGTTGACACATGAAGGACATCTTGGAATAGAATCCTGTGGCCTATTTCACCAACTTACAAATTGTAATTTACAAGTGAATTTTTACAAAATTTGTAGAAAAATCGATTTATTCGGTTTCACAAAATGTTTTTGTTACAAAATTGTAATTGTAATTTACAAAGGGAAATTCTTAAGAATATGTTAATTTCTGTTTCACCAAAAGTAATTTTAATTTGTAATTTACAAGTTACAAATTTGTGGAATCTCACGACTTTTGTAATTTTCTGTTTCACCAAATCAAATGACATTACAAAATTGTTCAGTTCTTGGAGAAATCTTACAAGAGAAAGATCGTTTGTAATTTCATCTACAATTTTGTAATTTGCGCATAAAATTTTCTTTTTGATTCTGAAAATGTCTTTACGGCCGGTGCAATAGTGATGCAAGGGATCATCTTGTGACAAACTAATAATAGGAAAATAAATAACGAAATTTCAGATTTTTTCGCTTTCAACGAAAAGTTTCGCACAAACGAGAAAAACAGAGGAAAATTATATCATAGATTGCTAATGAGTCTGAAAGAACTATTCTTTGCATCCATCGAGTCTGTGCAGTGTACAGTGGCGGATCCAGGGGGGAGGTCATGGGGGTCATGACTGCCCCCAGAGCTCCAGAGAAAAGAACAAATACGAGCAATTTTTACTTGTTATTCAACACATTAGAAGACAGAGATAAACTTTTTGGATAATTCCATATATTTTAGAAAACTATACGAAAACCATGACATATTAATGTAATGGTTAGCTTCTATTTTCCTTAGCAAATTCTTACTTTGTAATGATATGGACAGGAAATAAATTTTTGAAAAAATTACTGGTAGCCCTGGAGGTGCACCCTATTAGATAATCTATATAGGGTGTCTACCAGTAATGGTTTTCATAGTCGGTGATTATAGTCTAAGATCCAGTGGTCAGCAGGTTTACGGTATTTCTGTAAGATAAGTGGAGCCATTCTATTAGACTTCCTGAGCATGGAATGGGAAAACTACATCTCGTAACCCTTTTCAGGAGACCCGGATAGTGCTAAATCGACAAAGAAGCAGCTTCAACAATTACTGATTTATTACCAAAACGTTAATGGTTTAAGGACTAAGATCAATACGATCTATAAAAATATCAATAATCTTCCTCATGATATCATTGTAATGACAGAAACTTGGCTGAATGATACATTCTTCGACACTGAACTCTTCGACTCAACCTACCAAGTCTTCAGGCGTGATAGACACCACTCAAATGATCTAAACACCGTAGGTGGCGGAATTCTTTTTGCTGTGAAGAACTCTCTTGTAATAATTGAATATGAAGAAAATTTGAAAAGAAATTCTTCTGTTTAAGTGGAGTGACCGAATATATAATTCAAAGTTAAAAGTTCAAGTGAGCTCAACTCCATAATTGCGTTTCGCCCAGGTACGATAGTTGGGCTCATCAGTTAGATGACTATCGTACCCTTCTAAGACGCAATTTTGTATCGATGTTTACCGACTAATATAAAAATCACAGCATTAAGATACTATGAATTTTATTATTCTAAGGGAATTTGGTTAAATTCAGACACTTAGAATTTCAAATGCCCGCGCTCAGGCTTGTGTAATGTTGACTGGAATCAAATCCTTTTAAACAGTAATATTGACGATATGTGTTTAAAATTTTATAATATACTTTTCAACTGTTTTTAAGAAACTACTCCACTGCGTAAAACTTGTATAAGTTCTAAAATACCACCATGGTTTAATACTCAGCTTAAGATTTTAAAAAATAAAAGAAACAAAGCATAGTTAAAATATAGTAAATCTAGAGCTGATGTAGATTATAGGGCATATTCCGAATTGAAATTTATGTTTACAGATTATTCTAATGCCTTGTATCGTGACTATATCGTAAAAACTGAAAATGATCTGAAAGGCAACCCAAAAAACTTTTGGAGTTTCGTGTCTAGCAAAAGAAAAGTTGATGGCTACCCTAACTATATGTCTTTTAAAAATGCTACTAGTCATGACTCCGAAGAAATTGCAAACATGTTTGCAAATTTTTTCAAAGATGCCTTTGTCGTATCTAGTTCTCATGAGCCCATGGATCCACTCCTTCCTAACCCTAGTTTTTCACACCTTAATTCAATTAATCTTTCTATTTGCGAGAATTCAATTATCCAAAGTATTCGTGAACTTGACGACTGATTTAGTCCTGGTCCTGATGGTGTACCATCTTGTGTATTAAAAAAATGTGTGTCTCAGTTGTCCTATCCTCTACATATTCTATTCAATGAATCACTTAAATGCTCAATGTTCCCTGTTTTGTGGAAAAGTGCTTTTATAACACCGGTTCATAAAAAAGGGTCGAAAAATGATATCATAAATTATCGCCCTATTGCTAAACTTTCTGTCATTCCGAAACTTTTTGAATCCATTATTTGTAATGTGTTATCTTTTAATTGTAAGTCTATTATTTGTGACAACCAACACGGGTTCGTCAAAAACAAGTCAACTGTTACAAACCTGTTTCATTTTACTTCTTTTTGTCTTGATTCCTTCGAAGATCGAAAACAAGTAGATTGTGTTTTTACCGATTTTAGTAAGGCTTTTGATAAATTGTGTCATAAAACTTTAACCAATAAACTAAAGGCTTTAGGGTTCAATGAAAATTTTTTAATGTGGATCTCGTCGTATTTGGAGAATAGGTGTTATAGTGTGAATTTTCGAAATGAGCACTCTGATCATTTTATTGCTAACTCTGGTGTTCCACAAGGCAGCCATTTAGGTCCATTATTATTTATTTTATACATAAATGACTTGACTTCGATTATTAAAAATTCCTCTATTCTTTTATATGCCGATGATATAAAAATTTTTAAAAGTATAACCTCTATAAATGACTGTTCAACACTCCAAGATGATCTTTATAGGTTTAGGGTATGGTGCAATACAACCGTACTTGAATCAGTGGCGTTGCGTAGGGGGGGTGGAGGGGGCGGTCCGCCCCGGGCGGCACTTTATGGGGGGCGGCAAAATTTGCTGCACTATATACGGAGCGGAAAAATTTAATAACTAATAGGTATTAACTGTACAATTTTGCCGCCCCCAGCCAATGTATTCATGCGAATTACTGATTTTGCAACCCAGGTGGGAATCAGCGTTGCGTGATCAAAAAGGCTTCGCATTGAATACTAATACCCGAAACTACCGTGCTGATTACTGAAAGTGCCCTGAAGTTCGCATTATTATTAAATTTTGGCGTCCCTAAAAAATTCTGTCTGGGGCGGGTGGACCTGAAACCAAAAGTTTTGTCGTCAACAGAATAACCTTTCAATAAAAAAAATAAATAGGTAATGTTGAAGAAAGTAATTTCTTTTGTTGATTTTTCTGAAATTTCGGAAACTGAAAATTATTACTTATTCATACGGGGTTATAGCGACTAGTAAACTTTCTTATTGATAATTTTATGTGTTATCATACCATTCCAAATATAATAAAGTCCACAATTGGGTCGCACGTACGAACGGTTTTAAAAATTGTGAATAAAAACATGGAATTTATGGGAGAAAACTGTTTTGTTGACAAAAAAAAATGCCATCTGAATTGATGAGTTTTTGGAGAAAAAAAATGTATATAAAGATAAAAATTAAACTTAAAAAAAAACTAGATTTTTTTTATGGGTACCTAAATATTTTTTGCAAATTTTAATTCGCAATATTATTCAGAGATATTTAAAAATTTGAAATTTACTTTGAAGATCCAAAAAATACTTTTTCGAAAGATTTGGTTCTAAGGACTTTTTTTTTATCTTTTTAGGAAACAAACTTGCAAAAACAAATAATTAAAATCAGTCACACAGTTTTCCAGAAAACCAAAAATCAATTTTGTTGAGTTGTTTTTGATAAAAATAAAATTTGGCAAAATTTCTAAAAAAAATTGTATGGCAGGTCCATGCTTTTAGTTAAAAAAAGTGAAAAAATATATGAGGGTAGTGACCAAAAACCACTATATACCAAGTGTAAGGAAAATCCTTCCTGCTGCTTAGGCTGTTGCCGAAGGAACAAACACAGAGACAGAATTATTATTTGTGTTTTTTCCGTGCCCGAATGGACTTGGACGAAAAAAACGACGTCGGGGCTAAGCAATTTACATGTTGAATGCAACAAAAATCAACCGCGATCGGGCTTAGCAAAGCCCAGAGAGTTTTCGGGGCTTAAGGTGCCAGTTATAGCTATCATTGAAACTCATCATTGAAAACTTTAATGATTGATTTTGAGACGTTTAGGAAGTAAAATCAGTTATAATTTTAATGGAAATATAAAGCTTACGGCTTAATTAATGTTTCTAGCCAAAAAAATTGTTCAAATTGGCCCATAATTTCCACATAAAAAGACTTTTCTTATTTCAATGATTGAACTACCTTACCAATGATCATTGAAAAATCAAAAATCAATTTTTGTGGAAAGTTTGGCCTATTTGAAAAATTTTTTTGACTAGAAATATTAATTAAGTTTTGAGCTTTGATCGTCCATCAAAATAATAAATGATTTTGCTTTCTAAACATCTTGATGGCAAAATAAAGCTAAAGCCTTAATTAGTATTTCTAGCCAAAAAAATTGTTCAAATAGGCCCAACTTTCCATATAAAAAGACTTTTCTTATTTCAATGATTGAACTACCTTACCAATGATCATTGAAAAATTAAAAGTCAATTTTTGTGGAAAGTTGGGCCTGTTTGAAATTTTTTTTTGGCTAGATATATTAATTAAGTCGTAAGGTTTATTTTTCCATCAAAATAATAAACGATTTTCTTTCCCTAGCGTCCCAAAATCAATCATTAAAATTTTCAATGATGAGTTTCAATGATAGCTATAACTGGCGCCTTATGCCCAGATAAAACTGTGTTACCGGCATACATTTTATACTTGTTATCGATAGTTTGTATGGAAACTCAAATTTTGTTTCTGTTATGGCGTCGCTAAGCTCCGAAGTCGTGTCTTCCCCAAGCCCATTCGGACAAGGAAAAGAACACACCTATTGTGAGACCCACTTTTATGTCTTCCCTATCAATAAAAATCCCGAGTTCGACGATGAGAAATTGTTTGAGATATTTTTTCCATAAACAAAATTTTCCTTGTACCAAAAACTTAAAAATAAAGCATTAATTAATTTCATTCATCATCGTGTCCTGTAACCTCGGCTGGGGCATAGGATGTCAACAAAACGTCTCCATCCTTCACGGTCTGCTGCAAGGTACTTAAGCTGTGGCCACGTCTTTCTCTGGGATTCTGCTTCCGCTAAGACAGTTGATTTCCATGTTGTTCTTGGTCTTCCAACCCGCCGCGCCGTGCACCCTGAGGATTCCATTCAAAGAACTGCTTTGCAATTTCATCGTTTGGTTTCCTCAGTGTGTGACCAATCCAACGCCATTTACGCTTTCTTATGTCGATGTCCAGCCGCTCTTGACTTGTCCTGCGCCACAATTCCTCATTTGATATTATTTGTGGCCAGCGAATCTTTAGGATGTGGCGAAGACAGCGATTCACAAAAGCCTGCAATTTCTTCGAAATGGTAGACGTGACTTTCCAGGTTTCACAAGCATATAACAGCACGGATTTGACATTGGATTCGAAGAATCTCAACTTAGTGCGTAAGGAGATTTGACTGGATTTCCAAATTGGGGACAGAGTACCGAAGGCAGCACGAGCTTTTTTTATTCTACTTTTAACGTCCAGATCCGTACCACCGTTTGCAGAAACAATACTGCCAAGGTAGTTAAATTGTTCCACTACTTCAACTGGCGTCTCCTGTAAAATAATACGCTGCTGTGTGGAGCGGCCTGTGAGCATTACTTTTGTCTTTTTGCTGTTAATTCTTAGACCACTCGACTCTCCCTTCACTTGCAGTGTTTGGCACATCCCGTTCAGCCCACTGATGTTATTTGCCAGTAGACATATGTCATCGGCATAGTCTAAATGACTGAGCCTTTCGAACGGTCTCCATTGAATGCCCTGTTGCTCAGCTGTACCAACACTGGCCATCAATATGTCATCCATCGCCAAGGTACACAGAATACATGGTATGCTATTCCGAGTTGATTTTCTTTTTCGCTATGCGCATCTACGTCACTTGTGGACAAAAACGTGTAGAAAAGACAACAACAAATCAAAAACGAAAAACAGAAACAAAAACAAATGTCAAGAGAATTGCGTCACTAGTTGACAAAATGCGTGAGAGAGATAGGATAACGACATGCGCAACATCATACCATGTATTCTATATACCTTGATCCATCGCCAGCAGGAAGAGAATTGGCGATAGAACATCCCCTTGTCTCACACCCTGTTGCACTACGAAGGAGTCGGATAGCTGCCCATTGTGCAAAACAAAACACCTCGCGTTGTTGTAGGACTCTTTAATAATGGCAACAATTTTTGGTGGAATTCCTCTACCAAGCAACGATCTCCATATACATTCTCGGTTGACTCGATCAAAGGCCTTTTCAAAATCCACGAACATGAGGTAAAGCGGTGATTGATATTCCATCGACTGCTCGAGGACGATACGCAGGGTGTTGATATGATCGACACACGATCGACCACTGCGGAAGCCAGCTTGATGCCTCTTGAGTGTAGACTCGATTCTATTCTTTATTCGCTCGAGTATGATTGTTGCCATTAGTTTTGGGAAAACGGACAAAACGGTGATACCACGCCATTTGTTGCAATTCCTTAAGTCACCTTTCTTTGGCAACTTAACAATCACACCATCCTTCCAGTCCCTGGGATAGCTTTCGTTTTCCCAAATGTTTTGTATCAGCGGATGTAAAATACTAGCCGCTGCTACGGGATCGGCTTTCAGGAATTCAGCTGGTATTCTGTCCAGTCCAGCTGCCTTGTTGTTTTTGAGGAGATTTATTGATGTTCGAATTTCCGATTCTGACGGGGGTTCGATGTCAATACCCCTATAGGACCTGCGCATCTCGTTTAGTTGGGGCACTTCAGCACTCTGCTCAACTGAATCCTCATTTAGCAGGGCACAAAAATGGTCCTTCCATCTACGAAGCTGATCCTCAATTGATACCAAAAGTGTGCCATCCACATCCATTACAGGATGATTGGTGTTGCTTTTTTTCCCGATAACATCTTTGGCTATTTGGTACAATTCCCGGATATCTCCTCTTCTGGCAGCGCTTTCCGCATTATCTGCGAGTCCATCCAACTTCACCCTCTTGTCACGTCTCACACAGCGGTAGACCATCTTATGTGCAATGCGGTACTCTCTTCGCAAGTCAGCCTTTCGTTGAACATCAGCTTCGGCATTTATTTGGATTTTCAACGATTTGCGAAGTTCGATCTTATCCCAGGTGTCTTGGGATATCCAAGAGTCTCTACGTCTCGTTCGCTTGGGTACAGTTTCGGATCCAGCCTCCATAAAAACACTTTTAATTTCACCCCACATCTCATCAATTGTTGAATTCTGGATTCCATTATAATGACGAGGCTCTGTCGTTAAGGGTGGTGACATAGTTTCGACATATGTTGGGGTCATTTAAAGCATTAGTAATGAATTTTGTGCTCCTTGCTGCATCCTGCGCTGGTTTTTGTACGGCAGCGGTTCGTAGTTTGAGACTCATCAGAACCAAATGGTGGTCGCTTCCCACATCGGCATTTCTTATACTCCGGACATCACACATAGACTTCCTCCATCGCTGCTGAATCATGATATGATCAATTTGGTTTTCGGTTTGACCATCCGGATGCACCCAGGTAATTTTGTTGCACGTCTTATGCTTAAATACAGTCCCACATATCACAAGACGATTCGCGTTACAAAAGTCGACAAGCAAGTCACCATTTTCATTCCGTGACCCCACGCCATTTCTTCCCATCACGCGTTCCAGTCCGTAATTGTCTGAACCGACTTGGGCATTAAGGTCTCCCATAACGACTATGATGTCGGCTCTCGGAACACTACTGTAAACCGAGTTAAGATGAGTGTAGAACGCGGTTTTGTCCTCCTCGGTCGCTTCATTTGTGGGGGCGTAGCACTGAATAATTGTGACGTTACGAATTTTTGAACGAAACCTTGCTGTCATTAATCTCGCAGAAATGGGCACCCATGAGATCAAACTACGCCTCGCTTCTTCGTTCAACATAATTCCGACACCATGCAGTCTTTGGCCACCTCTCTTTCATCTTCGCCGGAATACAGCATTCTCGTCTGTCCAGTGTCTGATCTGTATTCAGCTCTTCCTCTCCACTTAGTTTCGCTTATGCCCAGGATACTGATCTTTAGGCGAAGCATTTCACGCTCAACCTGCTCGTATCTACCATCGCTGTACAAGGATCGTACGTTCCATGCTCCGATTTTCGTACGTATGCGGTAGCCAAAAGTAACATTTGCGCTTCTTGAAAGACTTCTTCTATTTGTCAACGATTCATTTATTATTATGGCGTCTTGATTGACGCTCGTACATGAAGGATGCCGCACCCCCAAATCCGATGTGCGGTTTACTGCAGCCGAAGCTACAGAAGGATTTTCTATAAAAAGATTACCTCTTGGGGACTCATTTCCATTTGTTGTCATAATTCATGTATTTGCATATATCTTTCCACCATGGTGTTTTCCGAGATATGATTTTGTATGGTCAAACACATAACTGCTCGAGGCCGCCCACTATGGGAAAACAGACGCCTTTTGTAGCCGCCCAATATGGGTTACAGACGCTACCTGCTGCTGCCGTTGGCCTTTTACCAAAAAAAAGCTCCTCCGCCACCAGACTATCATGCCGTTGACCGCCACCTGCAGTTCATCCACCTTAAGGGGGCTTTTAACCATCCCGAGGACAAGTTTGTGCCCTGACCAGCATAGCTGGGTTGTCTGCTTATCCCGGCATCCATTCGGTCCCCCTGCACGTTAGCGTTACCCGCCCTCTACCACGCGGAGGTGTGCATAGGGATTTTCCTATCATTGAGCCTAGGGCCATATGGCGTCCTAGCACTCTCAAGTACTTTTAGAGGGCAAAAAATTAATTAATTTACTGATACAATATTCATTCGGAAAATGAGACAGTTTTAGAAAAAAGTATCATCTTAAGCTTTTTTGTAAAGAATCGTAAGATCTACAACTCTGTTATGCCCGCTATTACACGTTGACATAAGCGTGTTGACAGAGTTTGAAAGAAGTGGAAATCAATAAACAATACATTAAGCTTTGCCGAAAAATTTAGAAGAATTTGTTTTTTTATGTAGTTCAAGTTTGTTTGTATTTGAATATTTACAAATTTGTTGGAGGGAGGGGGCGGCAAAATTGTCCACCGCCCCGGGCGGCAGAAACTCACGCTACGCCACTTACTTGAATATGGATGCGTGGTATGGGCCCCTTACTACACAGTTCACATAAATAGACTTGAATGTATTCAGAGAAGGTTTATGCGCTTCTGTCTTCGTTTTCTTCCGTGGTCCCAGAGACATGCTTTACCTCCTTATGCTCAAAGACTCACGTTAATTAATCTCCCTTTACTCTCAAAACATAGACAGTATATCCAGTTTGCTTCGTTATAAAATTGATAAATGGGTCAATAGTATCTCCATCAGCTCTGTGTCGTTTGAATTTCAGCTACAGTCAGACAAGCTTAAGAACACAGTTGCCTATATGTCCGATCTTCAGTAGAACAAACTATGGTGTGAATAGTCCTTTAAATCAATTGATTGCAGTCTTCAATAAATATTATTGTTTATTTTCTTGTATAAATGACAATGTCAAAAGTTGTAAGTTCAAAGAGATCTTTTTCAATACATCATTGTAATTAACTATATTAATTTATATTTAATGTAAACTAGTTTTATAAGCTTTCTATCGTTAGTTATTTAACGAATTCAATAAATATATCAATAAGGAATGGGCATTCCACCGGGGTAACAAAAGTAAAAAAAATCGACCTCAAAACGTGATAGCAGTATATCCACCCCTTTGATATGTTAGACCTTAAAGTTGTTTCTATTAAAAAATTGTAAGGGCAGGCATAGGCATATGGTATAGTACATCTTGGAGTTATACCTTCAGGTCTTTTATATTTTAAATACGAAATAGTAAATATAACCTACAAAATAATTTTCAGACACCAGTTGCGGTATCTGAATTTCTAACGGAATTTTGAGATACAAAAAATAAGGAAAAATCTCCATTCACGTTTCACTTTTTCTTTTCAAATAAAATAAATTGTGAAGTTCCTAGTTTTTTAATTGAATTTTAAAAATCTCATATAAGTTCTACTGTATTTCAAAGTTTAAAAACCCACAATTTTCACTGAAGGAATATATCTGTCTCTTTAATACTTAATTTTAATTTATTAAAAAACAGTTATGTGCTGATACTTGGTGCAGTACCCAGATTTGTAACGGAATTTTTAAAAAATGTCCATAGAAAAACCACTGTATTTCAAAGCAAAGACAGCTTATTTTGTACTTAAGCAATATATCTGCCTCTCTGATATATAAATTTGTATGCTCTTTTTCATTAGAAAACAAATCTAGCAGAAGCCTGGTGCAGTACCTGGATCTATAATGGAATATTGAAGAAACGGCTTTGAAAACTCCATACAAGATCCGATATATTTCAAAAACAAACAAAAAAAATTTTAACGAAAGCCATATATGTCCACCTCTCCGTTATGTGAATCCTAATACTCTATTTAGTAAAAACAAAACTAAAGCAGACATCTGTTGCAGTACTTGGATTTACATATAACGGAATTTTGAAAAAGAGCTTTAAAAAACTCCACACAAACTCTCCTGTATTTCAAAAGCAAAAAGAAAAACAGTTTTGACTAAATCAGAACGTCTGCCTCTTTTATATAGCACTAGCCGATTTGCCCGTGTCAGTCGCTTCGCTGACTTCCTTTTATAGTATTGAAAATAGTATAGCCAATAATTTTATCTTTATTTTAAAATTTTAATTATTAAAATTGGACTTATAGAACCAAAGCTATTATTATTATTTTACAATTATAAGCCAGCAATATATACATTATTATAAATTCAATTTATATCGATGCAAAAAAATGCAATATTATGTAGTAAGTACATAGTATCAAAAATATAAAATGTGGGCGTGGTAGTTGGCGGATTTGAACAAAAAATATTTCAAAAGTTTTATCTTGCTGATGCAAATCAACTCTGAAAATTTCATCCAGATCGTTAGAGCCGTTGCGGAGATATAGAGCAAATGGTAAAAGTGGGCGTGGCTGTGGGTGGGTCAAAAATATTACCAACATTTTTCTCTTACTCATTTAAACAATATCTGATACCAATAGTAATGTTTGGAGCCGTTTTCGAAAATTCAAAATATAAAAAGTGGGGTGGTAGTGGGCGGATTTGAACAAAAAATATTTCAAAAGTCTTATCTTGCTGATGCAAATCAACTCTGAAAATTTCATCCAGATCGTTAGAGCCATTGCCGAGATATAGAGCAAATGTTAAAAGTGGGCGTGGCTGTGGGTGGGTCAAAAATATTACCAACATTTTTCTCTTACTCATTTAAACAATATCTGATACCAATAGTAATGTTTGGAGCCGTTTTTTTTAAATTCAAAATATAAAAAGTGGGGTGGTAGTGGGCGGATTTGAACAAAAAATATTTCAAAAGTCTTATCTTGCTTATGCAAATCAACTCTGAAAATTTCATCCAGATCGTTAGAGCCGTTTCCGAGATATAGAACAAATGGTAAAAGTGGGCGTGGCTGTGGGTGGGTCAAAAATATTACCAACAGTTTTCTCTTACTCATTTAAACAATATCTGATACCTATAGTAATGTTTGGAGCCGTTTTTGAAAATTCGAAATATAAAAAGTGGGCGTGGTAGTGGGCGGATTTGAACAAAAAATATTTCAAACGTTTTTTCGTGCTCATACAAATCAACTCTGAATATTTCATTCAGATCAATAGAGCCGTTCCCGAGATATAGAGATATGATAAAAGTGGGCGTGGTTGGGGGGTGGGTTCCAAAAATTCACCTTCATATTTTTCTTCCCCATACAAACAATTTCTAACACCTCAAATAATTCTTAGAGCTATTTTTGAGAAATCAAGATATAATAAGTGGGCGTGGCGGTAGGCGGACTGGAACAAAAAATATTTGTAAAGTTTTTTTTCACTCATGCAAATCAGCTGTGAAAATTTCATGCAGATCGTTTGAGCCGTTGCGAAGATATAAAGACATGATGAAATTCTTTTTTTTTTGTACCCACCCCACCGCCGCCGTCGCCGGCGTATTACCTACATACGTACTTACCTACCATATCGAAATCATTTTATACCTACATACAACAATAACCATAACAAAAACAAATACAAATCCACCCACCCCACGATGGCCATCCAACCTACATCAACACCCAACCCAATATCGATCAACCCATCAAAATCAACCAGTTTAAATACGTACCTATCTATCGACATCCTACAATATCCTACCAACATAAAATATTTCGATCGCACGCTTGGCAACAGCAGCATCGCAGCAGCAACAGCAGCTTATTAAGCAGCCCATACACACTATACTTACATGCATACACACATTACACCGATCCGGAAAAAAATCTTTCCAAGAAAAATTATTAATGAAAAACTACCTACAGGCAAATGCATTTTTGCGTACCTACCCTATCATCTATCAACTAAAACAAAATCTAAATCCACCCAAAATGAACGACGATGACTGCCTTGCCTAAGTACTAATAATAATATATTTTTTATAAAAAAACACCGCTTCCTTACCAACAACTATTAGATTTAAAAAAAAAAAAACATACTCAAAACTATATCAACACCTATCAGCTTACCAAACATCAAATAACGCATCCTTTTTGCATTTTAAGGAAAGACCGCAGACCGGCGATCCTTCCCCTAGCAAGTCATCTTTACGACTGAAAATAATAAAAAAAAAGTGTTTTCGTCCAGCAAATATACGGACATGGAGATTAAAACAGAATGTATAATAATTTGTGCGAGAATATAAAAGGGTAGTTGTTGTTGCTGGAATTACTATGGAGAATATTTCTGTTGTTTTCTTTGGGCTAATTCGCCACCACACAAACTCTCATCTGGACGACGATTGAGTTTAAGATTTTTGATAATATTAATTGATTTGATTAGATTTTATTAGTTGGATTAGATAATTTAATTGTGAAGCTTTTATAGTACGTAGTACCACAAATAATTATATACAGATGTCTCACCTCCATAGAAAATTCTGTCTTCAAAAATTTTATCAGCCGACAAATCATCAGCCGACAAAATGCTTTTTAAGTGAATTTCATGAGAAGAAGAGAATTTTAAGCCGACAAATATCCAAAAGAAAAGCTTTTTCTAATAAGAAAAGAGATCAACATGGAAAACTCTTTGAATACTTTTCTCATTAACACGAAAACCATAGATAAACAAATAAAGATGGGAAACTTTCGTACGTTTCACCCCCCAAAACCCATTTGTTTACATTGTTGTTTTTGTAATTTCACTCGTGTCGATGAATAGATGTGAATTGCAACAACAATTTAACGCGGTGAGTTTGTTTTGTTTTGACAGTTCGATTTTTTTTTTTCCAAACTCGGTGATATTTTTCTTCAGTGCGTCTAAAAAAAACAAATAATATGTTATAATAATAAATAAAATGTCTAATTATCCTTCGTCTACTGGTGTCCTGATTGCCAATGATTTATTCGGCGTATAATTTGAATTCAGCCTATGGAAACTGGTTCCCTGGATGCAAGACGCTCATCCAACAGGCAATGGCTAAGATCAGGCAAATCCAGCATTGTTTGTGTTGAAGGAGCGCATCAGGAAAGGAAGGGCTGGACAGAAACGTTTGGGGTAGCTGGCCAAGTGGAAAACTGCTGAAGAAGGATCCATTGGAAGTTTTTTTGTTGGATTTCCCCAACATTGAAATCAAATGTTCTGAAATACAATTGCCTTTCCAGGCGTCTAAAGAAGTTTAGTGATCTTATTTTGAAGGCAACCGAACCTCCAATGATGTTGTTCAATCTTTACGATGATTAACTGAAAACCATTTCGTCCTACACAGCTTTCAGTCGATTTATTTTGATCACCAGAGCCTCGCACGTAAAACACCGAACGAACAAAGATCATTCTGAAGCCAGATAAAAGAACAACCACAGAAGTTCATCACATTTGGCCAACGTTGCAATAAATTTATATGAAATTCTTGCAAGTGCTGGATACAAAGCGTTGTCATTTCAAAACTACATGCTGGATTTTGATAGTTGAAGCGGTTTTTAGCCTTAATTTAATCTTTCTAAGTTATTTTAAAAAAATATTTCCAATTTAAACAAAAATTTCGAAAAATTTGCCCATAGAACTAGTATCATCATAGTCTTATTGAAATTCGAAAAAAGACGAAAATAGTTTTTTGAGACAATTTTTTGAAATCTTTGCTCGAATTGGAAATGGTTTTTGAAATAAGTTAGAATACCTTAATTAAGACTAAGAACCGTTTCAATAATCAATATCCGGCAAGTAGTTTTGAAATGGCAACGTTTTGTATCCAGCACTTGCAAGAATTTCATATAAATTTCTTGCAAGTGTTAAATACAAAGCGTTGTCATTTCAAAACTACTTGGTGGATTTTGATGGTTGAAGCGGTTTTTAGCCTTAATTTAAACCTTCTAAGTTATTTTAAAAAACATTTCCAATTTAAACAAAAATTTCGAAAAATTTGCCCATAGAACTAGTATCATCATATTCTTATTGAAATTCGAAAAAAGACGAAAATAGTTTTTTGAGACAATTTTTTGAAATCTTTGCTTGAATTGGTAATGGTTTTTGAAATAAGTTAGAATACCTTAATTAAGACTAAGAACCGTTTCAATAATCAATATCCGGCAAGTAGTTTTGAAATGGCAACGTTTTGTATCCAGCACTTGCAAGAATTTCATATAAATTTCTTGCAAGTGTTAAATACAAAGCGTTGTCATTTCAAAACTACTTGGTGGATTTTGATGGTTGAAGCGGTTTTTAGCCTTAATTTAAACCTTCTAAGTTATTTTAAAAAACATTTCCAATTTAAACAAAAATTTCGAAAAATTTGCCCATAGAACTAGTATCATCATATTCTTATTGAAATTCGAAAAAAGACGAAAATAGTTTTTTGAGACAATTTTTTGAAATCTTTGCTTGAATTGGTAATGGTTTTTGAAATAAGTTAGAATACCTTAATTAAGACTAAGAACCGTTTCAATAATCAATATCCGGCAAGTAGTTTTGAAATGGCAACGTTTTGTATCCAGCACTTGCAAGAATTTCATATAAATTTCTTGCAAGTGTTAAATACAAAGCGTTGTCATTTCAAAACTACTTGGTGGATTTTGATGGTTGAAGCGGTTTTTAGCCTTAATTTAAACCTTCTAAGTTATTTTAAAAAACATTTCCAATTTAAACAAAAATTTCGAAAAATTTGCCCATAGAACTAGTATCATCATATTCTTATTGAAATTCGAAAAAAGACGAAAATAGTTTTTTGAGACAATTTTTTGAAATCTTTGCTCGAATTGGAAATGGTTTTTGAAATAAGTTAGAATACCTTAATTAAGACTAAGAACCGTTTCAATAATCAATATCCGGCAAGTAGTTTTGAAATGACAACGCTTTGTATTTAACACTTGCAAGAAATTTATATGAAATTCTTGCAAGTGCTGGATACAAAACGTTGCCATTTCAAAACTACTTGCCGGATTTTGATTATTGAAACGGTTCTTAGTCTTAATTAAGGTATTCTAACTTATTTCAAAAACCATTTCCAATTCGAGCAAAGATTTCAAAAAATTGTCTCAAAAAACTATTTTCGTCTTTTTTCGAATTTCAATAAGAATATGATGATACTAGTTCTATGGGCAAATTTTTCGAAATTTTTGTTTAAATTGGAAATGTTTTTTAAAATAACTTAGAAGGTTTAAATTAAGGCTAAAAACCGCTTCAACCATCAAAATCCACCAAGTAGTTTTGAAATGACAACGCTTTGTATTTAACACTTGCAAGAAATTTATATGAAATTCTTGCAAGTGCTGGATACAAAACGTTGCCATTTCAAAACTACTTGCCGGATATTGATTATTGAAACGGTTCTTAGTCTTAATTAAGGTATTCTAACTTATTTCAAAAACCATTACCAATTCAAGCAAAGATTTCAAAAAATTGTCTCAAAAAACTATTTTCGTCTTTTTCGAATTTCAAAAATATGATGATACTAGTTCTATGGGCAAATTTTTGGAAATTTTTGTTTAAATTGGAAATGTTTTTTAAAATAACGTAGAAGGTTTAAATTAAGGCTAAAAACCGCTTCAACCATCAAAATCCAACAAGTAGTTTTGAAATGACAACGCTTTGTATTTAACACTTGCAAGAAATTTATATGAAATTCTTGCAAGTGCTGGATACAAAACGTTGCCATTTCAAAACTACTTGCCGGATTTTGATTATGGCCTTTTAGTCCACAAATTGGCTTTTCGTCCGGCTTACTCACTTAAAATCATCAGTGACATAGTGAGGACTAAAGGCCATAAAAAGCTATTTTGAATCAATAATTCAACAAGTCCAATCCTTAATGCTAAGTCTTCTACTTGGCTGATTTATGTCAGTAGATAGTATATAGAATTTGTATTATAAGACTTTTTTATATAATTTAAATATTGTTATGCTCGTTTTCGAAATTAAACATTTAAGGTCCTTTAAAATCATTTATCTATATTGTTTTTATGATTTGAAGTCTGTTAAGAGATAGATCAATTGCATGATGAATCATGAACGAATATGATGAATGAATATGGCATGAATCTCTTCTTGATTGTGACCATCTCCGGCATTTCCGTTCTCGGTGTTTATCATACCTTCAGGATTATAGCTCCAGCATCACTATTTCAAACAGGATGAATGGGCTGCATCTGTAAATTAATGTTTATAGTCAGATATCTTTTATAATTTTTGATCAGAATGGCATGAAGTATGACATACTAAAATTTAAGCCAATGTGACCGGGAAACATTTTTCATACATTTAGTGCGGGGTTCTTTATTTGAACTCGAAATCAGTTTAAATATATTACAAGACGAAGCTCTGGAAAGAGACCACGAGCACCATATTCGGCTTCTGTGCCCAAAAATATTGCACGTTATAAAGCGCAGGAAGCTGGCAAGTATGTTCAGTATGTGTCCTCTTGAAAAAAGAAAAGCCAGCTTCCTGCGCTTTATAAAGTGCAATATTTTTGGGCACAGAAGCCGAATATGGTGCTCGTGCTCTCTTTCCAGAGCTATGTGTCAGACTAGTTTTTCAGGCTTTGGCATCGACTTCCATCGGGAAGAGTTACCTTGATTGGGATCCTGAGTTTGGTTGGGAGTTTATCTGCGTATTCTTTCTTTCCCCTTTTCGTAAGCACATTCCTTTCTTCGATATATGCTGGCCATGGATTCAGGTTTTTTACTTTCTTGCAGGAATATAGACCACTGGCTGCAGTTTCTTTTGCTTCTCCTTCTTCATTTTTGATGCCGAATGTTGAAGTTGCAAATGATTTGGAAGACTGCAATCGGTAGCTTCTTTTCGAAATGAGGTTAGCCATGCGTACTATTTAAACTTTAATACTGCATGCTATAGTATCGCAATTTGTTATATTACGAATTACGCGCAACTTTTAAGAAAAAGGAAATTACAAAACGCAAATACACAAGAAAAAAATAATCTGTCAATTGGATTCATGAATTCGTGACATTTATGAATTCACCAGAGCAGTGGGGATGTGTTCTAAAACGCAGTTTTTAAGGGTGCAAACAGACTTTTTGATAAAATATTTTTACTTTTATTAATCAAAGGTTGGTCTGCACCCTGGAAAAAATCAATATAATTTATTGAAACTTTTGATTAGCCAAGGATTTAATCCGAGTGGCTAGCAGCTCCAGCTAAATAATAAAATATTTTCGAGCAAAATTTTGAAAGACTGTATTGTTTTTGCACTTCTTGTGAGTTTTACTTTGTGAATACTTACCTTTTCTTGAAAATAAAGAATAGGCGTGTTTTTTATCATCGGGATCTGGATCTGGATCTTCTTTTAACACGTGTTACAAAAACAATTTTAGAAAATTTCCCATTATTTTGTTTTTGTATTGCGTGTAAAACTTAATCCAGATCCAGATCCCGATGATAATAAAACACGCCTAATATGTTTGTTTTTAGTACCTACACATTTTTGATGCAGGCCATAATTTCCAAAAGCCGAATTTTACTATCCACATGATCTGATCGGGATTAAGTTTTATAACGTAGGTAATTGCATAAACAACATGGGATCCTGCTTTTTATTTGGAAAGGAGGCTATTTACTAATGTGAATAGTCTCTGTACTACAAAGAAAAACCAACAGATACATGAAAAGTAAACAGACGCAAGGCAAAAATAGGTGGTTATATAACACATCTCTGTCATGAAGATCCTATTTGTTTTATTTTTCATGGATTGATCAGGATCAGAAAATGTGGATACAAAAATTTGGCTTGGGGCCCAACAATTTAAATGTGTATACAACTCAATACCGTTTGTGCTAAGCTGCTAAAATGTTGCTATTGGATGAAACAATTTTTTGCTTAGGGCCGTCTGTACAAAGTACACGTGATTCAAAAATTTGATCCGTGGTTTACCAATTTCAACTCGCTGATTCTGGTTGTTTAACTAAGGTTTAACGATGGTTTAAGCATGTAATAATTGGCTATTACAATATGCTTAAACCTTGAATCTTCGTTGAACCTCACTAGATCCACAATTTTAAATCATCGATTTTTTGGGTTAACTGACTTCAACGATGGTTTAAGCAAGTGATAAGATAGTTCAAGCACTGTAACATACAACGAAATCAGCAGGTTAAAACTGCGGAATCACTGTTTAAAATTTTAAGCACGTTTTAACAATTGGCCCCTAGTCTGCTATTACAGTATGACTTTTGAGTCAGGACTGTTTTTGAAAACAAATGAGTCGGAACGGATCTCACTTTCGTACTCGTTCAATTTCAACTGAAAAAGTCATGACTCAAAAAATTCGTCTTGCAATAGAAGACTTAAATCTGGAAAATAATGAACTAATTGTGGAATATGATTTACTTTTTTTTATAATAAAACACATAAGAGTTCTACAAAAAAGAAGTTCAAAATTTATTATGTCGTTAAGAAAGGTTGACTAATCAATTTTGGCAGAATAACTAAGGCTCAAACATTTAATTCGCCACAGTTAGTCCACCAAAATCGGTTAATTAAATTTGCTGAACCACTGATTGAAATTGAAATATTTTGATGAAGTACGCAATTTTTTTACTACATACTTTACTTACGATTGAAAGATAACAAAAATAAAAAAAAATCATTCAGTATATGCATTATACAGACAAATGTTACAGTTCATTTCTGCGGAGATCAAAAATCTGAGGGAGTATTGAAGCAACAAATACAAATTTAAAGAAAAACACGTATGTAACTTTATATTTCACAAAAAAAATTCCTCCCACTTCTATTCAATTATTTTTAACTATCAATTATTGTTCATTATTTTAGTATGCTTATTTGGATATAAGCAGCCAATGCAATTTTAAAATACAATGAAATAAAGGGAAGTGAGCACTTAAAAGTTCACTTCACCCATATTGTATACTTTATGAACATGTCCATTGGGGCTCAATATATTTTTAAAATAACTGACAAATTTAAAAAAAAACCGACGATTTGTGGTGAAAATCATAAAGTTGCACTAGTGTGCGTGTGGTAAAGGTTACTAGTGCAACTTTATGACATTCACCACGGTCTGAGCTTGTAGGCAAATCAGTTTGACAGCAGAGGATTCCCATCTTTATATTTTTTATCTATGACGAAAACAAATGACAGAAGAATTTCTCTCACACAAAAAAAAAAAAATGAAAGATACAGGAGAAATTTAGCTTTGTGGGTAGCTATGTATGTAGATTTTCAGATGTTTTTTCTTCTGCGGAGTTGGTTTTAATTACTTTGCTATTCAGATGCAGATCGTGGACACTGGCATTGTGATTTTGAAAAGAGAAACAGCAAAATTATTTTTGGTGCGACCTTAGCATATGACACATGTTTTTAAGGTAGTTTTTAGAGTTGCATCAAATGACATCAAAACCAAGTCGGCCTCCCTGAAAGAAGTTATTGTCATTTTTTTGTATGGATTTATATTTTCTTACTGTTTATTTTTTCATTTTTGTAAATGGGTACCTACTTCTTTAGTAGTTCAAGTAATATGGAAACAGTTTTGTAATTGATAGAAAAATTAAATAGAAATACATTGATAGTAGGTAGCACATTTTAAACACTTTTTATTTCAATTCTATCAAAAAATATTGGTATGCATTCATATTAGTTCTTTAAAAACCTTTCGCTATCGGCGATACGTAAGTTTTAGTTTTTAGTTTTTTTGTTCAATAAAACTGTGACATTGAAGGATTGGTTACTTCATCAGACAATTTGTATAAAGTTTAATCATAAATCACCGGTATATTTGGCTTTTTTTCTACTATTTTATAATTTTTTTGAAAATATTTGAAAAGACAATTCAAAAAATATTTAATCAATTGGAATGTGTATTCAAATTCAGAATTATTACAAATATTAACAAAAACTGATCTAAGGGCGGCGATTAAAACTAAAAAATTCACGGAAAAGGGAATAACTTTTTTGATATGTATGTATGCAGTAATGTACTAGCAAAATTTAAATAAAATTGGTCAAACTGTTTTTGAAAAAGAAAATGGAAAAAATGACCTGAAAAAAAAAATATTTACTTAAGCTCATTAGAAGCGCTTTAGCGTCGATAACTGATATTTTCTTAAACAAATTACACTGGTCTGCAACGAAAATCGCCTTTGAACCAAAATATACTTTTCCAAAGGATTTTGGCATGCTAAATCCGAATCTGAAGTCAAAATTACTCTAGCACGTCACGTTTTTGAAATATTACAATTCAAAAATGTCAAAAACCCGTTTTTTGGGTACTTTTGACGTTGAATTTCTTCACTGAGAGAAACTTTTTTTAAAACTAATAACAGGACCTGAAAGAACTACATATATTTCATCTTTCTAAATCATTTTAAATCTTTTTAAAACTCGTTTTCCTTCCAAAGATATTGTAAATTCAAGGACATCATCCAAGAACTACTTAGCTCTTATACAGCTCTTAGTTGCAACATGTCGCTGAAAATTCATTTTTTGGACTCCCACTTAAATTTTTTCCCAGTTTACCTTGGTGCAGTTTCAGATGAACATGGTGAATGGTTTCATCAAGACATGATGCACATAGAACGAAGATATAACGGGAATGGTCAGAAGCAGCGCTGGCAGATTTTTGCTGGTCAATTTTTCGTCAGACAATGGAAAATATGAAAAGAAAAAAAGCTACAAAATAATGTGTTTGAGGAAAAAAAAGTTATAGTAAATTGTTTATTGGATTTTTGAATTTATTTTATTTTTAAAACTACTTTTTTAAGGTGTCGTTCGGTAGAATCGGTGTGTTTTTTTATATTGTAAAATATTTTACCAGAATATTTTATACAGAAGACTCAGTGAAAAATATACTAATGGGAAAAAAGTATTTGGGATTTTAAAACGCTTAGTGGTTTCTTTTTTTAAAGTCTTTGATTAAAATTTATTTAATATACTTGAGTTTATGAATATCAAATATAGGGAAATTCTATTATTTCCCAAAAAAATATGTTTTTTACAGCGTAAATCATAAAAACTATCGAAATTTCTGTTGTTTTTTTTTAAATAACGGTTAAAAATATAGGTGAACATTGATGGATGATGACAAATCTGGTTTCATGTGAAAGCTTATATTATGTGGAGTAAGTCCTCCAAATTTCCTAATTTGAGCAGATAGAATAGTTTTTTTACCAGGTCAACCAAGTCTAAGTGGGCTCTTTTTTAAAAATCAATCATATTTTTCAAAAATCAATTTAAAAAAAAACTGAAACCAGATTTAGATTTTTTTTTTTATAAAAAGAAACATTTAAAACCTTTTTTAAATATTTATTTGTAAGGTAGTAAGCATTTTAAAAATAATTATTTTTCTGTGTTTAATCGGACTCGCCTTCCCATTTGAGAAAAACTTATTTTACAAAATCTCAAAGAGTTTGTTAGAATTTTGGAAACTTAACATTTAATTTTCCCTTGAACCGGTTTTTATTCTAAATCAATTTTTGTTTTATATCCTAATCTTAGAGCTTTTAGGTTAAAACAAGTGGAAATAAATACCTAACTATTTTTATGAACAAGAATTTGTTTTCTGTCAACTTTATTTTGTGTAACCCCAAATAAAAATTTATTAAATATAAAAACATATTTTTTCCATTTCGTTCGTTAGTCTTATAGAAGGGGGTTAAGGAAGGTTGAGCCCTTCTTTAATTAACTTTGAAGAAAAAATTTACTTTTTTTTCAAAAAGAGGAAGGTAAATTTTAATTTATTTTAATTTTTGCCGGAGAATTTGATTGCTTGTACTCGCCCAGCAGGGAATTTGGCAGAAACTATTGGAATTCAAGTTTTTTTTTTGTATGCGTACCTCTGTTTTGTGTAAAGGATGTCATTAAAAAAAGTAGTAAATCACTAAGTTGCTTTGTGCTACAAGACAAAAGCGAAAAATTGGTCTTTTAAGGGCTAAGATTTTAAGGCCAAAAATAACGGCTCTTAAACTATATTTGCAATAAGAATAAATTAATTTTTAGTACAATACCGTGAGTTTTAAAGAACGTGTACCCTCCCCTCCCCCTAGCCAAAAGTCTGGGCAGCCCTTGCTGTGAGGCATCACGCACTATTAAAATGTTCTTCTCGATGCTTGATGCAAAATTGACAGTTCTCTTTTATTGTGAAATTCGGTGCTACTTTTAATACAGACCTGTAAACTTTCAAGTACAAGTACCAGTCAAGTACCAAGTACCTTGTACTTGTACTTGTACTTGAAAAAACCAAGTACAATGTACTTGGTACTTGAAAAATAGCAAGTACAAGTACTTATTCAAGTACTTTGTTTCAAGTACATGTACTTGGTACTGTAATACTGCCAAGTACATTTTCAAGTACTTTTCAAGTACAAGTCCATTTCAAGTACCTACTTTTCAAGTACAAGTCCTTTTCAAGTACTCTTCAAGTACAAGTCCAATTCAAGTACTTTTCAAGTACCAGTCCATTTCAAGTACTTTTCAAGTACAAATACATCCCCCTATTTCATAGATATAAAGAGCACGTCCATTTCCATTACGACCTTGAAATTTGACGGGATGGTAGGGCTTTTAATGAATGCAAAGGAAAAATATTAAAATTTGAGATTTTGGATTGAGGAGGCGTGGCATCCACCCACATTATCCGAATTGTTATTAATTATTGAATGGAGCACTTGCGATAATTTAAGGGCGATGAAATTCGGTATAACGGTAGTAATTATATTGATCAAAAAAATTAAAATTTAAAACTTGATATTTTCCGTTCATGGGCGTGGCAGCCACCCACTTTCTAACAATCTATGGATCATATCGAGATTTAGTCAGGGAACGATAAAATATATTTTAATTAACATGAGGGCTTTTGTGCATTGAAAAATTGAACACTTATATTCAAAGGATTTGGTATTATGAGCTGCTCATGTGTGAGCAAAACAAAAGTAATTAGCTGTAAGCATTTTTATTTTTGCTTGAATTTTGAAAAGTTTCGAAACCCATGGAAGTTCGTTGTTCCTTGAGCGATTGCAATTAAATTGCCGTAGGTGAAAGCTGAAACAGAACTAAAAAACAAAAAAAAATGTCAACAGGGTGTTCCAAAAATGTGTTAACTTTGTTGAGTGATTGCAATGAAATTGACACAGGTGAAAGCTAAAATTGAATGAAAAAAAAAACAAATATTTTCAACAGGGTGTTCCAAAAATGTGTTAACTTTGTTGTCCCTTGAGTGATTGCAATGAAATTGACACAGGTGATAGCTGAAACTGAATGAAAAAAAAACAAATATTTTCAACAGGGTGTTCCAAAAATGTGTTAACTTTGTTGTTCGGTTTTATCGCCCATGTACGTTGTTCATTGTTGCAAGTACGTGGAACTAGAGGTGTGTCGTCAAACGTTCATTTTAAAAGATTCAATCGTTCATATGCCGTTCAGTTCAATGATTAGTTCTTTTCAATCGTTAACTTTTTCAATAATTTTGGTGTGTGCTTAATAATTTTGTATGCGTATAAAATGGGAAAGTTTCGTTCCCTTCCAATCGTTCATTTCAACAACGAAATTGTAAACGATAACAACGAACAAAAAAAATGAAGAAATTGAAAGCTTTTTTATATTTGTTGTTTTTTGTTGTATATAAAAAAAATGATAGGTAGGTATACCACTTTTGAACATTAATTTAAACCTATACATTTAAGAAATATTGCTTGGTTTTCAATTTTTTTTTTTTATCCAAAAATATTTTTTTCAAATTGTTTTTCTGTTTCTTCCCCCCTCTCCCCATCAAAAAAACACCCTTCCATGTGAAATATTTTTATAGACTCTTCTGATTTTTCATTCTCATAATACATTAAACATTTTCACCAAGTTTCATGATGGTACTAATTTTTTTGTTTTATTTATCCTATTTCACGTATACTAAATTGAAATTTGCCAAATACCAAGTTCAAAATAAAAGACCCAAATATTGTATCAGTTAACGTTTGGTTTGGTTATGTGCAAGTGCGAGTGCGTGTCATTCTTGCTTGAGATCGAGATTTGAAGAATCGCTCGGAATAGAATGGAATGGATTGGAATGGAATGGAATGGAATGGAATGGAATGGAATGGAATGGAATGGAATGGTTGAATGGAAGGTAATATCTGAAAAAGATCAAACAAATAAAAAAACGACTTTTTACTAGCGATATATAAAAATTGATAGGTAAAGGTAATAGTAGTACAAGTTCTTAATTCAGAAAAATTCTGATAAAAGCAACTAAACTAAGTAAACAATTTGAAAACAAAGCCATATTTTTAAAATGTATAGGTTTAAATTAATATTCAAAAGTGGCATACCTACCTATCATTTTTTTTTTTGTAATAAAAATATTTTATTAATACAAATTAATTTAAATAAATCAAAGATAAAAACATTTTTTAGAACAAGCTTTAATTAAAATGCTCCAAAAAGAAGAAAATAAACTTCGAATTCATTCGAGTGCATGAATTTATTATATTAAACAATTTATACGATTTCCCATTTAATTCATGATTTACTTGTATATTAATTGGTTAAACGTGTCGCGACAAGCTTTTATATCATAAAGTTTGTTTAATGTATAATTGATGGGTTTGATTGAATTTAAAGTTTATTTTCTTCTTTTTAGAGCATGTTTCAAACAATGTTTTTACTATTGATTTTCGTATTCTTCTCAGAAAACCTTTTCATTTGATACCCATATCATAGCAGTTCGTAAAAATAAATATTCCGAAATCTTAGGCCGTCCACTATTTGGATTTAGAGTGAATTCATTTTATTTTATGTCTTCTTCCCAGAAAACCCTTTCATTTGATTCCCATATCATTAGAATGTACACGATATATCTAGTCCGCCATCTTGGGCCTTCCACCATTTTGGATTAATCGTGACGTTACTAAGCAAACCATGCACTGTCATCGGGTTGGGGTCGAAATCCCGCAAATCAAAATCCCGTATGTCGAAATCCCGCGTGTCAAAATCTCGTTTTTCAAAATCCCGGAAATCGAAATCCCGCCGTTTCTACTACTATGCGACAGCTCATTAATATTTGTTATTTTTTGGGCTCACTATAGAATTTGGGGTGGGTGCGAGGTTGGGTGTATGTAAAGTTTCTTTTGATTTAAAAAAAAATAATATCATTCATCATAATTCGAAGAAAAATTAAAAAAAGATAAAAAATTGATTAAGTTTAGCCGAAAACACTGAAAGTTTTTTTTTTTAAGTTTTGGAAAAAACTTTTTTTACCAATTTTATTTTGATTTTTGGGAACGGGCACATTCCAAGATTACGAATATGCATTTTATAGGTCGCTAGTACGCTTAGTTTAGCCGCAAATCAAGTTTAAAGGTGTCAACTTTGATGCCTCTAGGACGCTTAGTTTAGCCGCAAATCGCGTTTAAAGATATAAGTCGAATTTTCGAATTATGCGATGCATCAATTGAGCGCTAATGTCAAGTTTTCTTGAGCAACAGTACAGTACAGTACAGTATCATCATTGTATATAAATTCTATAGTATTCTCATGAAGAAAAAAAGCTCATGGCCATCTATGCGTCCAAATGTAATACTAATTTTTGTTAAGGGATCTCGGTAAGGCGATCACAGCGAACCTATCGACCAAATGTCTACCTACAAAATCGTGTTTCATGAGAATACTATAGATTGGATATACAATGGTATCATTCATATTTCGAAGAAAAATTAAAAAACGAAAAAAAAAACTGAGAAGTTTAATTTTTGATTGAAATTTTCTAAAACAAAATATTTTCATTCATATTTCGAAGAAAAATTAAAAACCGAAAAAAATTGAGAAAAGTTTAATTTTTCATTGAAATTTTCTTCAAAAAATTTTGTTTTTTATATTTTTCAAAAAAAAAAATGACCAAAAAATTTATATTTCTATATAATTTTTAAAAAAAAAAAAAAATCCCACCTGTGTCCAGACCCACCTCTGTCCAGATCCAGACCCACCTCTGTCTTCTTTTAGACTACCGTTCCCCATCACCCAAACCGAAAAAAAATTCCCACCTGTGCACCTGTGTACAGAATCCAGACCCACCTATGTCCAGCCAGAACAATCAACGAATTGTACTTGAAAAGTACTTAAAATGGACTTTTACTTGAAAAGTACTTGAAGTGGACTTGTACTTGAAAAGTACTTGAAATGGACTTGTACTTGAAAAGTACTTGAAAATGTACTTGGCAGTATTACAGTACCAAGTACATGTACTTGGAACAAAGTACTTGGAAAAGTACTTGTACTTGGTGCTTTTCAAGTACCAAGTACATTGTACTTGTTTTTTTCAAGTACAAGTACAAGTACAAGGTACTGGGTACTTACAAAGTACTTAAGTACAAATGTACTTAAGTACTTTACAACTCTGCTTTTAAAGCGGTTTGTACAGTGTCTGTATAGGAAAAATACGGCAAATGCTAAAAATAAAAAGGTATCAAGAAGAGACTCGGAAGCCTTGACCCACGACTCACAGGCAACTGTTTTTCCGTCTCATCTTTTATCTCTTTCGCACTCATTTATGTTCGAAAAGAGTCAGACGCAAGGAATCATCGTGTAATGGGGGACATAGATATTTTTGTCTGTTTCAATGTGAAAAGTGATTTTTATGCTTTAATTTTAGTTTGTTCCTGTAACAAAAACAAAATTTATTTTATTCAAAAGTATTTAATGTCCTGAATTCGAATTTTTGGTAATAATGGCTCAAGAACGTCAGGTTCTTAAGATATTTCTATTTATATCTTAGAAATCCTCTTTTCTAATTTATGAAATTAGCATGTTTTTATATAACATATGTAGGTAATTTAAGATGAAAGCTAACAACTAATTAGCAATTTCTCGAAGCGGAATGCAAGTACCTACCTATTTAAAAGATCAAATAAGAATTTGAAGGAAATGTTTATGCCTTAAAATAACAAAATTATTAAAAAAAACACTTAGGAAATATTTAATAAAACCCGAAATTTACCGAAAAATCGAGCTTTTTTTCAAATTTTATACTGAAATACCTACTTCAAAAACGTAACATACTAGAGCAGTTCTGAAACCAGATTCGGATTAAGCTCAGCAAAAACCACCAGAAAAGTATAGACATATCTGTAGTGTTTTGTAGAACCATGATACCTAGGTAACTCCATTTTAAAACTTGCGTCTTTAAGTCCACTTAACATTAAGCTAGATGCTGGAGCCCAAACGAGTCTACCGATTTTCTTCAATTTTGGAATATTTATGAGCACAATCTTTGACAAATTATATTTCAAATTTGAAGGAAATCAGTTCATCCGTTTAAGCTCTAGGTCGATGTAAAGTGGACGTAAAGACGCAAATTTTTAAAAGCAGTTAGGTATAATATTTCTACCAAACTACGGATTCTAGGTAGGTATGTTACTGGTTTCAAAGTCAAATTTTGTTACACAGTGTTATTATAGCAGTTTTTTCCTACAACATTATTTTTCTACAGTAGATAATCCTACCTGCCTAGATATTTGATACCATTTTTTATAATCTATAAGTACAACAAAAAATTATATACAAATCCATCTGTAAGCCCATCTTTGGAATTTAATAAAGTTTATTTATATAAAAAGAATACGTTACCTTTAAAAAAATTCCCATACCTAGGTAGGTAGGTACATTGCCTTTCTTTCATTTTTTAGCAGACACACAAATCTTATCAAATCAAATCACACAAAAATTCATCATAATCCGAATCACTCACAAATATTATTTTTCCTAACTTAATCAAGAAAATCTTTAAAAAGGCAAATAAATTCAAATACCTACATACAAACATATGTATCTACATCTATGTAACTAATACCAAAAATTCTGTTTTGGTTTCCTTTAATGAATACACAAGAAGTTATACTTACCTACAATCGGAATACACAACGCACCTGCACTTGCACTTTTTTCTCGTCTCACTTTTTTCTCATTAAGATCCCGCTATGAGAAATTTAGGTACATAACCATAGGTATACCTATTCCTTACGAGAATACTTGAAAAAATACTGTGGCGAGATGTTAGATTGAAAAAAGAGTAACGAGAAACAGAAATAAAAGTTAGAGAGCATCGCAGAAAATATATTTTTGTTGTGATTTTAGAAGGTACAAATTTGAAAGAGAAAAAGCACTTTGACCAGATCTTAAAATAATTCCATGAAAAGAGCTTTCTTAAAAGCTCATTGAATTGTAGATTTTCAGTTTCATATCCCAGATTTTTCTATGAGCGTGAGACATCTGTATATAATTATTTGTGGTAGTACGTAGAGTTACGTCTGATATATAATAGTAACTGTGCATTATTAAAAAAAAATATAAAAAAAACCAAGTGTATAGGAGGAAAGACATCTGAGTTATAAGATGATATGTAAATGACCAGTAATATGTAATTAATTCGGCGTAGGTGTAATTAAAAATCTAAATTTTACATATTATAATATGTAAATCAACATAATCTATCACCTGTATGAATTTGAGATTTTTAAATGTAACCATTAAAAAGATAAAAAAAATAACTGCCACAAATCGATCGAATAAAATAGGTGTATTTGAAAAATCAATAAAAAATGTAAAAAAAAAATCCTATCAAAATTTGCTGAAACATGGATAATTTTTTTTTTATTATCTTTTCAAAACTATAAAAATTATGAAAATCGGTTTAAACTGGATGTGTTATAAGGAATTTGTTAACCATCTATTTATGAATTTTGACTTTAAAAAAATTAATATCTCGATTTGGGTAATTTTTAGAATTAAAAATCAAATTAGTAAAAGTCTTAAATTTTTAATAGCTATTAAGAAAAAAATAAATAAAAATTCTATAATTTACCATTTAGATTTTAACTTTTCGACCCTATTGAAGAAAAACCCTATTTTACCCTACTAAAAATAGGAATATCAAAAAATCCAGCGCTAGTGGATCCCTACATAAAATTTCTAATATGTAGATTTTTTCAAAAATTTTCTAACATCTAATATAAGCTGTACAATGATGAATCAGGTGAATGAATCAGTGAGTCAGTGACCGAATTTTTTCTTTTATAATAGTTAATTAATAAGTCGCAAATTAAATTAACCAAATCGCAAATAGGTTTAACCTAAACGCAAATAAGTTTTACCCAAGCGCAAATAGAACAAACCCAATCGCAATTCGATTTAAACAAAACGCAAATACATATATGTAGTTAAAATATATGCAAATAATTTAAACTATTGACAAATCATTTTAACCAAAGCGCAGATTCTATTTGCGTTTGGGTCAAATCTATTTGCGCTTGGGTGAAACTTATTTGCGTTTAGGTTAAACCTATTTGCGATTTGGTTAATTTAATTTGCGAATGCTATATTTAAATTATTATACTCTGTTTTACTAGAAACTATTATAACAGACTCCTGGTCCTGGTACAGTACCTGGATTTTTAAATGGAATTTTGAAAAAAAGGCTTTGAAAAAATTCCACAATTAATAAAATTAATAAAACTCCAATAATTATACCAGATACCTGGATTTATAACGGAATGTTGGAAAAACGCATTGAAAAACCCCATAAAAATTTAGAGCAGTACTCAAATTTATAACGAAATTTTTTAAAAAGTTCCATGTAAGAAAATACCCTCCTCTGACAACAGTTTTTTCTTTTCGGCATCGGCATGGATTTCACCACATATTTGCAATTATTTCTAGCTTTTTGTTTCAAATTGACACTTGAATTATTCCTTTTTTTAGTTACTGTCAACTTTTTTTTAGATTGCAAATTTTGCTTCCAATCTTATAGCCGTTCCACACTATCCCATTGAGTATTAATACATGTCAAAAAAGTGTGAAGAAAGTCATGTATAATAGTGTGGAAGCAAAATATGAAATTTCATCACACACAACTTGACATCGCATCCGACACGATTTGACATGTGTTTGTACCTGATAATATTTATTCTAAAACCATCACACATTCTATCCCACTTGGGCGTTTGAGGTTATGGTGAAACTGATTTGTTTTGATGCAAGTGTGGAAGCAAAATATGAAAATCATTTTCATCACACAAATTTGGCAGTCGTATGAAATTCTTTCCCACTTTATTCTGACATGTGTTAATACTTTGTGGGATAGTCAGTGTAGTGGCACTTTTATATGTTCATCATACTCTCATAATTGTCTGAAAAGTATGAAGTGGAGCTTAATATTGTCGATAAATAAGTTTTCCAACAGCAAGAAATTTGTGCACTATTAATCTAAGCAGGAGTGCGGTACAGTCTTAGGGCCTGGTCACGTAGTGAGCGGCAGAGCGGCAAAGATCTCTAATCATGGCCTTCAACTGTTATGAAGTCATGTTAAGATTGGACTTTTTCTAATCACCAGATATGTAGAAAATTCAAGACTATATATTTCAAGAGGTTTCAGTTCAAATTAGGTATGATGTTTCAATCTCATGACCCCCCCCAAACTGAATTCCTGGATCCGCGCCTGGCAGTGTAAGATGTTTTTTTAATCATTCTGCATCGGCCATAGGAACATTAAAACATTTGCGAACGTTTCTATAATATTGCCGGTCAAATATCAACTACAAATAAATATTAGTTATTTATTATATGAAATGTTTGCAATGATGGAACACTTATTAAAATTATTTCACATAAAAAGTTTCAATCAGCATATTTCGTTAGACACGGCAATCACTCGATAAATTGTATGTAGGTTTGTAGTTCCGACTACAACTTTTATAATCCTTACTAGTCCATTGAAAGTTTACGTTAACCTGGCATTTTGGGTAACAAGGTTATTTGTGAAGGTGGGGTCAGTGTGAATATAAACTCGATTTTCAGGATTGAGTGCCCCCCCATTTGGCCACCATCTTGAAAAAGAGGGTGAAAAAGGGCTTCCATGATATCTGGATATACAATCAATTTTATCAAAAACTAAACTTGAACTTTGTAGAAAATTAATTTCGCTACAATTTATGTCTATGTTCTTTTTACCGTAAATTTGTCTCGATAAAATTAATTAAAAACAATCTATAACGCTTTAATAATATTATTCTGGAAAACGTTCGTCTATTTTCAACTGTAACTTCTTTATTTTCAATTTAACAGTAAAAAGTATGTTAACATAAATTGTAGAGAATTTAATTTTCAATAAACAAAGGATCTTTTTTTAGACTAACGGTTCTTAAGATATCGTAGGAATACCTTTATCCCTATTTTCAAATTGTGGCCAAATGGGAGAGTTTTCAACAAATCGGGCTTATACTCACACTGACCCACTTTATACATAGCAAAAACCTTGTCCTACCCTAAGTGCAAGGTTCCGCCGAAGTTTTGTTACATTTCAATGGACTTCAATAGATACGTGAATTGACCTGGAAGTGTTCACGATGCACGGAATGAGTCCGTTATTTTTGAAATTTGAAAACTTTTCACTCACCGCTATTAACCTTTTAAATTTTGCCTAACAACGTCTCGAAGTTACATACATACATACTTCCAAGTTCCAATTCTTTTGAGTTAGGCCCTTTATCAATTGCGTTAAAAGTATGGTTAAATTTGATCCCATGGCTAAATTTTGACATTACTGAGGTGAACATAGATGTTAAAATTAAACCTGCTCAGGAGCTAGTTAAAATTTTAGCCAGTGGTTAATTTTTGACATGTCTATGTTTATCAAGGAGTGAGTGAGATGTATGCACATAAATATTTTATTTTGCTGCCGTGAAGTCAAAAGAAAACAAAAGTCAAATGAAATTATTAAAGAATATCGGTAAAAGCTCTATGTTATAATTAATTTTAGTATAAACTCAATTATTTTTATTTGTATAGGGTATTTAAAAGTATCAATTTTTAGGCGTAAATTTTTGTGGCACTTCGACTGATCTCCATTTAAAATTTCGAATTTCTCTCCGCCTTTTGTTTGAATTACCTGTTGTAAATTGTGGATTATGCAAAAGAGATTTACTAAAAATAATTTTTCAGATGATTTAATTTTTAAAGCTAAATTATTTTTTTGGTGTACTGTCAAATGCAACCACAAAACTAATGGGACATATATGCTTTGAAAAATACCATTTAATTCAATTGACACAGCAAAAACCTTAAATTATATTCCCCGAGTAAAAACGGATCAAATTTAACTGGGATCAAATTTAACCAAAATTTTAACGCAATTGACACATGGCCTTAAAATACCATGAGATTTGACAGTTCCATAAACTGTTTGCCACTCTATTAATTTGGCATTATGTGTAACTATATTTGGAAAGCTTCCCAAACAATAGGTACTTCTTCTTTATCCCGAATTAAACTCGCGATGAAAACTTTATTTTGCACATTCATCGATTCTTTCCTCTTTGCATTAACTCAGTGGCAGCAGCTTACAAATTTGTAAACAAAAAATTGTAGCTTACAAGTCTTGCTAATAAGTGGTGAAACGGAATCTTTTTGTAGTTGTAAATAACAACTACAATTTCCCAATTAGTTTTGCTCTTAGTTACAAATTTGTTGGAATTTTGTTTGTAGCTGGTGAAACAGAAATGCGATTTACAAATTTGTAACTGTAGCTTACAATTACAAATTTGTGATTGTAATTGTAATTTGGTGAAATAGGCCACATGTTCTAAAATGGTAATGGCCGAAAATAAAAAAAAAACTTTATTCGCAACATATGTATGTAGTTTCAAGCTGCGAGACATGTACTCGAAACAGGCCATCCAATCAGAAGCTTCCTCTGATGTCTCACGAAAAAACTGATTTGCCTTGGAATAAGGTAGGATCGGACCTATTTTACTTTCAAAACAAATGTTTTCTTCTAATAGTAGACTACTACTGTAAATATGTCGAATTTATTCCTCTCAATAATAAATCTTCCTCACAGCAAGTAATAACAGCTTATAAATCAACGTTTTCTCTTCATGGAATTCCAGAAAAGCTCGTTACTGATAATGGACCTCCATTTAAAGTACAAGCGTTTAACGAGTTTTGTGAAGAATGGGGAATTTAGCATATAACATCCAGCACATATCTTCCGCGTTCTAATGGTCTAACGGAAAGATCTTTAAAAACTTTAAAATCACTTTTGTTAAAATGCTCAGAAACAAAATCTGATCCATATATAGCCTTGTTACATTATCGATCTACAACAGAAGCCAATTTTCATTCTCCATCGGAACTTCTAATGTCGCGCAGGTCACAGGTTGCGAACTAAACTGCCTAAATAAAAAGATTTTATATCCGGTAAAAATCAATAAGAAACATCAATTGCACTTGCAAAAAAAGAATATAAAAATAAAACAAAATTATGATAGAAATACTAAAAATCTTTTGCTCATGAAATATAAAGACAAGGTGGAATGCGAAACGCTTTATCTCAGTCTCATATCTCATTTTTTAGAGCTATTGCTAGCTTTCATATGCAAAATGAACTTGAGATACATTTTTCAGAAAAGAGATCTCTCTCAATTTAGAGATATATATTCCATATGCAAAAAAGAGCAAAGCTCTGAGCAGAGGCTGAGCGATCAGAGCAGAGCTCCGAGCAGATTATGATCAGATTCCTCAGATTTAATTATTAAATACACTTGAGCACTGAAATGTCATTTCATAGGTGTTTTTGGTAAATTTCGTGAAATTTCTTGCAATTTAGTACAAATGACGAGACTTACGTTTTTCCTAACTCCAAGAGTTTAAAAAAAACAACTTTATTCTTTGAAGTTCTATAATCAAATGCACAGTGTCAAAGTTTTATTTTCATAACCTGGATAAAATAGATACATACATACATATTGAGTTTAAGGTGTGAGAACGGAAACCAAAAGAGTATCTCACACCTGAATTTAAGGTTTTAATTTACATTAGTTGAAAAATATTTAAATGAAAATAATTATTTGATGACGATGAAAATAATATTTGATTACAATTGAAAGGTTATGATTACATTAATGTATTAATATATATTTATATTATATATAGATATACAGATATATAGATACATAACTAAAATATTTAAATGAAAATAATTATTTGATGACGATGAAAATAATATTTGATTACAATTGAAAGGTTATGATTACATTAATGTATTAATATATATTTATATTATATATAGATATACAGATATATAGATACATAACTCCTCCCCCCTTAGTGAAGCGACTGCCAGAGGATGTTTGTCCTTGAAGGAGCGATTGGTGTATTGCTTTGTGGATTTGATTCTTCATCGATCTTGTTAACGTCTTGTGTATTGGTAAGTTTTGGTGATTGGTATTTATCTCGATAAAAGTAAAGTACTGCAGCTATCAATGCGAAGAGTACTGTTATTGATACTATGGTATAGATGTTGTAAGTGGATTTTGTAGTCAAGAGTGTTATTTCTTCTCTGTTCTGCAGTTGGTTTGATAACAAGTTTTCCAGTGTTAGGTGGTATGTTGTTGTTTTGGACTTTATTTCTCTACGTGTTGGAGGATGAATCACAATTTGGTCAAAAAAGGTGTTTACTCTGGAATCATAGATAATATTATTTATTGTTATGGTACAGTTTGAAAAATGAATAAGAACTGTTCCGTAGATTATATAATTTTGGATGCTGCATGTTGTGTTCAATGAGACATTTTGGACATTGACGAGAAGTATGTAGTTTGGTTCGGGTTGAGTTATGGAAGTGTGTTCTGTGTCATTTATCAATTTACAGCTAGCTGGTTGATTTTTGATGATCTCTGGTATGCAATTTGGATAATCGGTTTGTAAACCGTGTCTTTTACAGTAGTAGATTCCTTCCAGTTGACTGCATTCTTTATTGTAGTATTGTGCCTCAAGTTCGTTTAAAGCGGTATATGGGTAGGTGGAAATAGTAAGAGTTTTGTTAATGGGTAAAGGGATTAAATGGTAAAAGGAATACATATTGTTAGAAATAACTGGTATACTAATGCTAAATATTATATTAGTATTGTTGTAGTAAGCTTTTAAATTCAAAAATTCATATATCTGTTCATCTGATGTTAAATGAATAAATTGATTTTCTAGGAAGAACCTTATTTCTTTTAATTCAGATTTACTTAATATTTGTTTAGATATGATATCTAGGCGGGCTAAAGTAATAGCTTCTCCAATATCATTTAAGTGATTTTGGAGTAGGTCAATGTTAAAGTTGATTCTGTGAATATACTGCAGTTGAATGAGTGCTGCTTGAGTTGTTGTGATTGAATTATTTATATTTTTCTGTTGAAGACTTAAGAATGCTTTGATTAAATTTTGTTGGTTATTGACATGACGAGTGATATTTTCAAATCTTTCTATCATCCTTTGATTAATTCCTATTTGTTTGTTAGATTCGGTTTTAAGGATATTCTGATTAAGTTCTATTGTTTCTAGCTCTTGGTTTAGTTTTAATGCATCATTGTCATCCATATTACCTGTGATAGTTTTTATGAGTGTACCCAAACCATTGATTATGCCTCGTTTTTGTCGTTGAAGAGGTACAATGGTTTCTAATTTGCGTTCTAGTTCTTTAAGTTTCATTTCTGTTATGTCTATTGTTTCGCTATTAAGGTCTTGTTTATTTAGAATTGTTATAGATTTTTTTATTTCATTTACGCTTTCGACGTAATTTTGTAATTTAACTATATGTATATACTTTTTTTCAGTTTCAATAATTCGTGCGGCTCCTAGTCTGAGTGGTAAGAGTCCATAGCTGTCAGTTAAATTATGGATCTCCAGGTGGTATGCTTGTGCACCCATTAGTAGTATTGTTGTCAGGAATCTGAAATTTACGTTTTTTCTTAATACGGCATTTATGTAATTTCTTATTGTCGTTAGTAATAACTGTCAATCTATTGTTAGCTTGGACTTTTTGTTTCTTATATCGTGGAGTAATTTTATTTCTTCTACATTCTTTTCGATAAATAACTTCTCCTATCTCAAGATTAGTTGGGGTTTCCCTATCCTTGTTTATTTTTTCTATATTTTTATCTCTTTTGGTTTCTAGGGATTTTTTAATGGACTCGAAAAGTTCTCTTTGAAAGGCATTGAGTTTTTGTAGGTAATCGTGTTTGTCGCTGTATGTCAGGGTTCGATTGAAGTCGTATGTTCGACCATAGAAAAGTTCGTACGGTGTGTAATTCGTCGAAGAGTGAATCGCATTATTGTAGGTAATAATGGTTTCGTAAAGTATGTCTTCATGTTCTTTGTCTTTATGTTTTTCTTTAATAATTCTATATATCTCGGTTAATGTTGAATGCATCCTTTCTACAGGAGCATTACTTGTAGTTTGTTGGAAAGAAGTGACATGAACTTCGATATTGAATTGTTTGCAAAAATCTTGGAAAATATTTGATGTGAACTCTGATCCTTGGTCACATATAATTTTCCTTGGTATACCGTGAAGGCTTATAAAATGTTGAATTTGTTTTACTATGTTTACGCTATTGCGGCTTGGTAAGGTATAAGCTGCCCCGAATTTAGAAAATTTGTCAATGAGAGTAAGGACACTTTTGTTGTTGATGGAATATACGTCTGTGTGTACTATGTCAAGTGGTTTTAATGGTATTTCTGTTTTTCCAAAGGTAACTATGGGAGGTCTTCTTTCGTATTTTTGTGTCTGGCATGTGGTACAATTATTAATTGTCTTCATTATTTTATCCTTCATATGAGGAAAATAGTAATCTCGTTGTAGGTGTTGGTATGTTTCGGTGATACCTCTATGGTTGGATTTGGTATGGTAATCGGAAATAATTCTGTCTTGTTCATCACTTTCGATGATGTCAAGCAAAAGTTTCTTACATCTCAATAACCGGAAAGTTTTGCTTCTAGCAAAAAATTTTGAATAGACCTGTTGTATCAATTTAAATGTTTCGTCATCTGTCATTATTGCAACGAGTTTATTTGCAGGAAGGTATTCTTTGAAAAATGAAATAATATCATTTTCAGAAAATGATTTTCGTCTAAAAATTCGCCTTTGCTTTTTTCTAAATAAAATTTTTAATAAATTTTGGGATTGGTTATCTGATGATTTCTGTAATATTATTTGCGAATTAAATTCATTAAGAGATTTTTCTGCTATAGGAATACCATCGTCTAGATTTTCTTCAGCTGAATGTATGGTGGCAGCTGTTGTATCATTCAGATTTAATTCTATTGTATAACAGCTTTGAAAACCACCGAGATTTGTAGGTTCTGTTGGGACATAATTATTTAGATCGTCTGTACTTTCTATTTGATTATTTATCTCGTCAATATTATGGAACTGAGCGTTTTGCCGAAAAGTGTTCGTTTGTCCAGATTGGGATTTCTTTATTAATGTTTGAGCCGAAAGTGTGTCCATTGGTTCTGTTTTAGTGGACGTTGGTTTTGGTTGGTGAACATTATTTGTGTATTGTGTACTAATTGGTTTTTGATAATAAGGTTGTTGTTGAGGTCTATATTGTAAGAATTGTTGAGGTGTGTATTGTAGTTGAGGTTGATACTGTTCTTGTAATCTGTACTGTTGTTGGAAAATTGGTGGTCTCGTGCTCGACTGAGCGAATTTCTGATTATTAAACATTGGCTGTACGGGGTTCGAGGTGGTTTGTTTGAAAGGAATATTTTTTATTGGGAAGTAAGATGGATGGATGGATGGTTTTGGCAAAGGTTTGTGTTCGTATCTAAAATAAGCCATGTTTTGTTCTTTGATACAATTAGCAAACGCTTCTGCTAAGGAATTAGGTTTCATGGATCTTATTGTAGAACCTATCGGTTCTTTTAATCCAGTTAAAAATATGTTTAGGCACATTTCACTATATAAGTCTCCTTTCGCTTTCACAACATTAGGATCATTATTATGGATTTGGATGTGATTCCTTATTGTAGAATAAATTTCTATAACTTCGCTATAAAACTGTTCTATAGACTTATTGTGTTGGCGTAAATTATGTAGATCTTTGATTAATGAAGTTTCATTACGCTTATCGGCGTAGTGAAGAATAAGGTTAGCCTTAATTTGAGACCACTCTAAAGGTGTTCCATACATATTGAGGACTTCGTTAGCCGGTCCATCTATTTTATTTCGTATGGCTCTGAGCAATAATTTTCCATAATTGATATCCGGAACTGTCGTTACTAACAACAGAATTTCCTCGACATTAGTCAAAAACTCGTAAAGAAGCCTTGGATTGCCGTCAAATCGTGGAAGATCTTTGATGGCATCAGGTATTCTTAATGAGTTGAATAATTCGGTAATAGGGTTAGCCATGTTAATGTGAGTAATTAGTTCAGGATTATTTGTTTCGGTTTCCAAATTGTTACCAACCGAAGGATTAAATACTTCAGAAAGATTCTCTATTTCACTCGTAATACCTATTTCACTTGGATCAACGTTTAAAACTACCTTCTCCAATTCACTATTATTTTGAGTACTATCATCTAATAAAATATTATCACTATTTATTCTATAATACGGTCTAGATCTTAATTTATTAATATATTTATTTGGCATTAGTTCAGTTAAATTTAATGATTAGGAAGGGAAAAAAAAATTAGGAAAAATATTAACGAACTTGACTTACAATATCGCCATTGGTCGATGAATTCAGTATTCTCCCGGATTCTATGATGACCTTGTTTGATGAGTTCGGTATTCTGCCGTACTATTTAAATGATGACACGTAGGTTTCTGGAACCAAAGAGTTGAAACTCAGCCAAACTACTGTTTGTGTTCCTTGCACTTTATTAATTATATATCGTAACTTTTCGTCACTTATATCAATAAGCCGTTGATATTGAATTGTTTATTTAACCGGTGTTTAAAACATTCACGACGTTTAGGATACGAATTAATTATTGTATCTGTTTGTCACTTATATCAATAAACCGTTGATATTGAATTGTTTATTTGCACCAATATTTAAAACATTCACGACGTTTAGATTACGAATAGGATTTATTTTGCAATCCTACGACTGCGCCACTTACGTTTTTCCTAACTCCAAGAGTTTAAAAAAAACAACTTTATTCTTTGAAGTTCTATAATCAAATGCACAGTGTCAAAGTTTTATTTTCATAACCTGGATAAATAGATACATACATACATATTGAGTTTAAGGTGTGAGAACGGAAACCAAAAGAGTATCTCACACCTGAATTTAAGGTTTTAATTTACATTAGTTGAAAAATATTTAAATGAAAATAATTATTTGATGACGATGAAAATAATATTTGATTACAATTGAAAGGTTATGATTACATTAATGTATTAATATATATTTATATTATATATAGATATACAGATATATAGATACATAACTAAAATATTTAAATGAAAATAATTATTTGATGACGATGAAAATAATATTTGATTACAATTGAAAGGTTATGATTACATTAATGTATTAATATATATTTATATTATATATATATATACAGATATATAGATACATAACTCGAGCGACTGTCCAGGGAGTGTCCAGAGAATCCATTTTAAATTATGTAACACTAGACAAATAAGTGAAGTTGGCTTCGCTCAGCGTTTCGCTACGATTTGCTCGGTCATTTAATCCTGAGCTAATTGAGCAAGCTCTGAGCTAGCTCCGATGGAAAAAGAAAACACACTTTATATGCTCTGATATGTCTGAGCTAAAAAAAAAACATAGAATTTTTTTTTGACAGTTCCGTGATCTGCTCTGAGTTAAAAAAGAAAAACGCCATATGTACCTTGATCTTCTTCTACAGCCTTAGCCACTCAAGCGATTTTCTTAAAATTTCGAATTAAAGTTTGTTGGTAATTCTCTAGAGGACAAATTGATTCTTTTTAGCTTACAAAAATAACGGTACTTGTCATACAACCGTCAGAGAAAAGTTTATTTATCTCAAAAACGAGCCAACGATCTTTGATACAAAAATCAGGGAATTACTGTAAGAAAGTTGTACTTTTTCATAATCTTTTTTTTTACAAGAAACTGTTAATAACAGTACCTGAGGTATAACTTTCTTTTGTTTTCAAGTTCTCATCAACGGCCTAAATGATTTCAATACAAAAGCTTTTTTTAAATGCTCTTAGTATGGCGCATCAAAATTTTGAAATAAATAAATTTTGGATTAAAAAAAATTTTATTTAAATAAAAAGAAATTAAATAAAAATTTCAGTTTTTAATGTAAATCAATCAATACTCAAAACTGACAGACGACTTTTTTTAAACGTTAAAAGATTTTAAATAAAAATAATTTTCTTTACATCTATTCATATCTTCTCAAGTTAATTATCAAATGGCATTCTTTTTTTAGTTCTAAGCCATTTTCAATTAAAAAACGATTCTAATTTTTTTCTATAATTAATTTCCCATGGTTTTAGTTTATTTCTGTCACACTTATTTATAGCTTGATTTTAATATACATAAGTTATTTTCTCTTGAAATTTGTAGTTTTTTCAAATATCTTTCATATTCTGATTTTGAAATTAGAACAAATATATTCCTTATAAAGTTTACAAAAAAGGTATTTCTACCCTCAATTTTTTTCGGAGGAGCTATCTATTTCACTGCTTTCACTTGATGAAGACATTTTTCCACTGAATGTTTCTTTTTTATTTTAAACTATAAGATTCTGATATGAGACACGTTTCTTGCATACCAAATTGAGATTTGTCTCATTGTAAATGCTCAATCTCACTATCTATAGCTCATCCCTAGAGCTCAGTCTCATGAGACTGAGTTAGTTCTTTTCGCATTCCACCCAAAGTCTATTATAAAAAAGATCTAAAATCCCTTAGATACCAGCTACTATTTGCCTTTTTTTTAACTCAGAGCAGATCACGGAACTGTCAAACAAAAATTCTTTGTTTCTTTTTTGGCTCAGACATATCAGTGCATAAAGAGTATGTTTCTTTTTTTCATAGGAGCTAGCTCAGAGCTTGCTCAATTAGCTCAGGGTTAAATGACGAGCGAATCGAGCGAAACGCCGAGCCGAAGCCAACTTAACTTTTTTTTTTAGTGATTTGGCAGACAAAAAAATAACACACATAATTAAAATGGATTCCCTGGACAGTCGCCCGTCAACTTCAGGTAAAAAAATAATTTTGTGTTAGTTATAAATATTTCCTGTTTTTTTTTCTGTCAAAACAGAAAATTGTAAAAAAAAATTGCAAGAAATTTCACGGTACCAAAAACACATATCAAATGACAGCTCAGTGCTCAAGTGTCTTTCATAGATAAATCTGAGGAATCTGCTCTGATCGCTCAGGCTCTGCTAAGAGCCAAAAAAGAAAAACGCCATTTTTTAGCAAATGTAAAGAACCACGATCGTTTGTTTTGGAAGATGTCTCTATTGGTATCGCAGAAGTCGAGAACATAATTGAAAATACCGGATTCGAATGGAAATCCAAAAACAAATCAAGATACGTTTGACCATTCATCATCGTCTTTAGATTTGAAAAAGGAGATCCAACAAGAATCCCTTGGTAGCAATGTAATAACAATAAGCGAAAGCGATCCATCATCGATTAGAACAAAATCGGGTAGATTAGTTAAACCTCCTAAAAGATACTCACCATCAGATTATTTATTAAAAAAAAGGCTGGGTGCGACCCACACTAGTAACTTACCATTGGTGCCCTCGGAAGCTAGAGACCCAATGTTAATTTGTTTATTAAAAAATCGCCGATTCTCGATCTTCGAAATTTTTTCAGGTGTTCAATAGGCAATCAAGTGAAGACCAAAGATTGGTTTGCTTTCGAGATACTAGAGAAAAATAGTGTTGAATAATGTTTGTAACCTTTTTCTATAAAAAAAACTGTTTATTACTTTTTTTTTTACAAATTTGAACTACATAGTATGTAGAGTAAAATTATCCCAATGCCCATATCAAAATAAATAATAAAAAACAAGTTTTCAACAATTATTGATAAAATTGCTTGCAGTTTTTTCACTAAAAAAAACTGTTAATTCAATATTTTTTATAATTTTATCAATTTTTATATATAAACTAGTGTGTAAATTAAAATTACCTCGAAGTCAGTATCATTGTTTGTTCTCAAGATATTCGAGCCAAACTACTTTTTTCCAACAATTTTTAGCAACTTTTTTTTTTATAAAAAAACTAAAGGTTGATTATGTTTTTATATTCTTACCAATTCTTTACTATGTCAATATGCGTAGAACAAAATCAACCCGAAGTCGATAGCATGATTCGTTCTCAAGATATTCAGGACTGAAGAAATGCAACAACTATTTTTTAAATTGCTATAGTAAAAAAACTGCTCATTGAGTTTCTTTAAAAGTGCTTTCTGCACGTAATGAAACTACTATCTTAAAAATAAAATATTCATCCGAAGTCGATATCTTTATTCGTTCTTCAGATTGTGAACAAAAAAATGCGAACGAACTTTCGAACGTACGAACGTACGTACTACGTACAAACACAGACATCTTTGTAAAAATGATGGATTCCGATTCTAAGGAGCTCGAAACGTGAAGATATGTCAAAATTTTCGATTCGACAAATCGGACCAATTACAAAAACTTCCAATGGGAAGTTAAAAATAAATAAACTTTATTTTATGCATAGCTCACTTAAAATATAAATATTTTTTTAATTGTAATGAAGTAAACTTATTTTGATTTATAAAAACAATTGAATTAATCATTAACAGCTATATTATTCACTCCAGGTGTAAGTAAGGTTTAAGTGAATTTTAAACCTGTCCTATTAATCCGCATTTTTTAAACTTCTCAATTTTAACTTTTGTTCATATTATTCACTCAAAACGCGCATTAAACTCGGTGGATTAAAAAGACATTACAACCGGATTTAAAATTATTTTAACTTGACTATACACCGATTTTAAACACAAAGAATGTCAATAATTTGACATTTTCCAGTATGTATTTCCTGTTTATTCGTTTCTTGTTGTTGTATTTCAAATTGTATCTTTAAAAATAAAAAAAAAATCAAGTTGCCGTTGGAAAATATTTGAAGTCAAAAGTGTGAAATTAGTGTTTATTAATTTATCCCGTGTTTCAATAATAATAAATTGATTTAAAAAATGTCGAATCGCAAAATAAAAGGCGGTGGTTATGGAAGTAATAACACCGAGCGGGAAAATGATAAAAAAAGAGGAAAACGTTTTTCCCAAACCGAAACTGACCTGCTACTGACCCTAATCATGAATTTTAAAGTGAACAACATGGAGACAAACAAAATGACTCCAAAAGGGCGCTCGATGGCATGGGAATCCATCACGAAATTTTTTAATGCCTCGCCCGGTGTTGTCGTGGTCAATTTCTTCAGTTCATAACTTCTATTTACTTGCAGCAAAGGACAGAAAGGGAACTTAAAGATCGTGCCAGCAATATAAGAAAAGATCTTTACAAATTGTCCAGATTCCAGAAAGAATCAACTCAAGCAACTGGTGGCGGTCTTCTTCCACCCTGCAAACCGCCATCTGTTTCTTTTGATCTGTCGGATGTAGTTAAAAATTACGCAGTTTCTTTGCAAGTCAAGCTTACAGGACTCTCACCCGTTGATTGCGACAGGATCTCAGTTCCAGTGTTGGAAACGCCATTGACGATTGGAAACAACCAATCATTGAATTCGTCGGATATCATATATACCGAAATATCTGCCCCAGCTCAAACCATGGCATCAGTGGCCACAACGGAAACTACCTCATTGCAAGATGAAATGGGCATGCCACCGTTATCACCGACAGCAGCGTCTTTTACACTCCCATTTAGTGCGCCACAAATGTTCGCTACTCAAACGCAACGCCGTCGCAAGCAAAATAATGAAGTCTTAAACTGTTCCCAGACAGGCCCCAACACAGAAGTTCTTCAAAAAAAGTCCGAACTACTTGCCGACGAAAACAAACGACGTAACGAAGATAATGTCCGCCGTAGAGAAGAAAACGAGCGCCGTAAAGAGTGGCACCATCGATGCATGGACATAAAAAAAGAAGAACTGGCCTTAAAAAAAAAACAGTCTCAGTTTTGGTCAATAGTTTTAAACAATATAAAACATAATCCGGTATTTTATTTCATTTTTGAAATGTTTCTTTCTTTAATTTTAGTTTCATAATTTTTAGGCAAGCATCTCGGAAATTGCAAACGTGGCTAAGGTAATGGACAACACCAACCCAATCAACTACGATATGAGCTATCCATCCGGATTTACCTCTGCACCCGAAGCAACACCAAAAAATAAAAGCGAAACAAGTTTTCATATTTCGAATGTGGACTTCGAATATTTCGTACAGTCGCAAGACATTTGCGTTGAACAAAGTATTGAAAATTCGGAAAATATGGAACCTTAAAACATTTAAGAAGATATTAAAGATTTTTTTATTTAAATCATTTATTTAATTCATGTTTTTTTTGGTTTGAAGCTGAATAAAATTAATTATAAAAATAACTTTAAATGGAAAGGAACAATAACCAAACCAAAGTTTCATTTTTCTAGTCATTGCCTTGTCGTCTTTAGGCTGCACTTGCCAAACGAATGCCTGCTGCCAATCGATCACTAAAAACATGAATTATTCCGTCACGTGCCATTGGTCGACTAACAACCCGACCAGGTCGATCATGTCGAGGTATTTGTGGATATGCTGCTGGCTGTAATAGAGGGTAATCTATTTGATTTAAGGCATCTTCATCGGCATCTGTTGGCATCGGAAAATCGTTCACGTCGACGTCTCCAGCATCAATGCATAAGTTGTGAAGCATACAGCACACCGTAACAACTTTCTGGACTAAATCTAGCCGATGAAGCTGAATCCCCGTTATCAAAATTGGGAATCGTCTCTTTAGAACACCATATTGACGTTCGACGACGTTTCGTGTTGTTAGTATCGATTTTTGGTATATTTTTTCCGCAGCTGATAGTTGGTCCAAGTTTCGATGGCGTGTGTAGGGCGTGCAGAGATAAGACGTATTTGCATATCCACTATCGGCAACGATCACATAATCGCCGTATACACCATTTTCCAATTCTTGGTGGACATTGGACTGACTGAATATTGTTTGGTCATGTGTGGAACCTGGCCACCGGGCGACGACATTTTCTATCCGCAAATTGGCATCTGAAATCGTTTGGACATTCAACGAAAAATATCCATGGCGATTTCGGAATGCTTCGCTCTATGAATTAAAATAATCAGCTAAGAAAATATTTTTCATAAAACTCATACCATCGCCCCCCCTGGCGAAATTATTCGAATATGGGTACAATCAATTGCACCTATACACCTGGGAAAATCAGCTAATTCGGCAAATGCAACCGCTTTTGCAAGTCGCTCTTGTTCTGTCCTAGGCATGTGGATGATCGAATCCAAGTGACGCAAAATCGCATCACACACCGATGGCAAAATATTTGCCACAGTAGGTTGTGATATACCTATATAATCGGCTGCAGTTTGCTCCATATTGCCGCATGCAAAAAGGTGCAACACAGCCAAAAGTTTATGTTCAGCCGTTAGTTCTCTTGAACTAAATAATAAAAACAAAGTAAATAAAACAAAATAATGTCTATAGAAATATCTACATACCGGCGTACATCACCGTCCAATTCTTGTCTTATTAATAAATGAAGCCGCCAAAATGCTTCTTTTTTTAGTCGAAAATATTTCCGGAAATCCACATCATCATAATCGTCGACGCAAGCCCGCTTGTACATGCGGTACACTCGACGAGGACGACGTGGATTCTCCATCGGGTCCAGAAACTCATCTTCTGACGACGAAGACATAACCATTTCATTTATTTCATTAACAAAATCCATTTTATTTAGATTATCTTTATTTATGGTTATAATGTGTATTCACGTTCGTAAAAACTTCAAATGTGACTTTGCTTTGTTAAAATGAGTGAATTTACTGAAAATTCAATTTACACCCGGGTTGAACTACTTTAACAGCTCCCTGGAGGGCAGTTAAAATTGAATCGGGTTAAACACTGCAAGGTTTAATAAATAAGGTTTATTACCAGGTTTAACGAGTGAATATTATGCGCTTGGGTTGAACTTTTGAGACTTAACTCACTTTTAACCAAGGTGTAAATTTGAAACCGGATTAATTGAGTCAATAATATGGCGGTAAATCAATAAAAAGAAAAGGATGTTGTGAGTATAGAATGCATACAACCATACAAGATGAAAGGCGCTACGCCTTACCTCGAACAGCACTCCAATTCCGTGAAAAGCACTTAAATTGCCTTCATTGTCAACAATTAAAATCAACGATTGTTTGAAGTTGAACAATGATATGTGTCTTAAACGAAGTCTAAATTTTCCATATGATAAAATATAATTAAAATCAACGATTGTTTGAAGTTGAACAATGATATGTGTCTTAAACGAAGTCTAAATTTTCCATATAATAAAATATAATACTCTTAAGTTCCGTTAAGAAATGAAACAAGAATTTATGATACGAGTTTGTTCCCCTTCCATGCAAAAATTTCAAGCATAGCGTTGTTCTTAAAGCTAACGTAAGAATGACTGACAGAAAAAATTCCGTATTACCTACTGAAAAATCGGCAGGTTAAAATGTAGATTTATATCGACTGTTTTGTATGTAAATTTGGAAACTCGAAAAGCCTACTTTTTGTCGAGTTGAGACTTCAAAATGTCGAAATTTTATCAAACAGTAGTATTTTAACTTGCAAGAAATTCGATATAAACCGACATTTATTTCGCCATCAACATATTGAAATGTGTAAGGGCTAGGAACGGCATCACTGGCTTGAAGTTATTCTATTAAGTTTAAAAAATAAAAAAATATATTTTGAAAAATAAATTCTTTCAGTCATGAAAATTGGTAGAAACGTGTCATATTTAATTTGAGGTGAGAATTAAAATCAAAATGATTCAGTTAAAATATCTATGTTTCAAGGGTGTTGGTTTGTGTTGGGGTGGTGGACAAGTAAAGGATTTCCAAATGGTTGTTTTTTGTATTTGTTATGTAATGCTGGATCTATTGAAACTGAAATCGAGGATAGATACTTCCTTACTTACGACCAACTTTAAAAAAATAAGTACATGGTACTATATACTTCCGTAGCAGACTGAAACAGACTATATAAAATAATGCAATTTATTCCAAGTGGACCTCACCGATATCCGAACAAGATATTCATAGAGGGACAGTTGGATTACTAACTTATTTCGGTCTTTACGGACGCTTCTAAAGCGTATGACGGGATACGATAAGAAAGCTTTCAGTTTCAGATAACCTTCCAGTAAAAAAGATCACTTTGCTTTCACATTTGTGCGATATCCTTTATGCGGAATGGCTTGAGCTTGTGAGTAGGTTGGAGTTGCCATATTTGAACAAGTTTATAAAAAATTTAATAGTTTCAGAGACTAAGTCGAAAATAAACCATTTCGTCAATAGACATAAAGTCACAACTGGCCAACAATATCCCCAGCCAGTTGAGTGCATCTAAGTACCTAAGTTACGCGTTGTTGGGTATCATAACACTAAATTACAGTTGGACAGCCGAAAGAAGCTTCAATACTTTTTTCATTAGTGCAAAGAAAGTGTAGAATTCTAACAAAATTTCTCTTAATTCTCTATCATGGTAGGTGGTCAATAATCGACCCTTGTCGGCTTTCGGGGAATCTTGATAAGTATCCTCAGTGACAGTGCGTCAATAAAACGTTTTAGACAGTGTCTTAAACGTCTACTCGTTACAATCAAGCAAACGGTGTTTACATTAATTGCATTACGTCCCTAACATCCATAACCTATCTCAAATTGTCAGATATCTTCTCTAATTCACAAATTTATTTAAACGTGAACCAGAAATTAGTTCACGAATAAAAATTTCATATTAATAAAAATATAAACTGCTAATCCAAAAACTTGACGAAACGAAAATGTACTACAGTCAACAAGAACTCTGCTCTTTTCAAAGCTATTTATGGAACTGCACATATACTTTCTCACTAAATTTGAACTTTTGCACATACACTCTCTCATTTGAGGCCGTAAATAGCATGTGTGCCACAAGCGTCTGTTTTCTTTTATCTCTAGTTTTTGGCAACAATGACAGAAGTATTTTTAACTTAATTACTCGTTTAATGTACCTACCTACTTTGGTGAATTAGCTTAATGCCATGAATTTTGATTTATTGATAAGATTTTACACTTAACTCACTGATCAAAGATAATTTGTGTTTCATTTGCGTTTATGAATACCGGTGCTATAATTTAACAAAAATAAATTACAATATTCACCCCTTACTATTCACATACTCACATTTTCTGCATCTACTTTTATTTCATTAAATAATTTGACCTCTACCAACAACCACAAACCAAAAAAATCTCAATACTCAAACAAAATGCACACACTATCGCCTTGCTATGGCTCTGTACTCTGCATCTGCTAATTGCTTCGGGAAAACCCGACTGAAAACGAAGACAGAGTCTTTCGTTCTACCTAAATAATATGAAAATTTACCCGATTTGCCATTCTGATTCTGGAATTGTTGAGGTACATTAGAAATGGAGAAAACATTTATGTATTTTAAAACTTTGACTAAAGCCAATTTTATTGTTTTGGTAGGTATGCATAGTAAATATAAATATTACCAATCGGTATCAATGTCTTCTTTTTATTTTTGCTTTAGGTACACCTTCATCTTCTCTAAAATCTTGAACCTAAGGTTTTTTGTTTATTCCCAGATGCAAAATTAATCTTTGTAGCTCTTTATAAAACGGCACCTGGCATTTGGATAAAACAAATTAATAAAAACTGCAATTAACTGTACATAATTATTTTCGACTTACTCATTAAGAACATTTTGATGAAATTCGGTAAAGCTTTTAACAAGTAAGTGGAAATTATTATTTTTTCTAGCTTCATAACCACAACAGCAGTTCGAGCGATTTCATCGTCCTTTTTATTTCTTGTTACATGGTTTATTATTTTTACGTAGCTAGGTATTCTTCCAACACATTCAACAAACCATGCGCCAACAGTCTAAAGGCAGACAATAATATGGAGCCCAATATTATCTATCCCCTCACTTTTACCCCCATGTGGTACTTTTTGCGTTTTTCTTTTAAACTAAGTATACAGTTCCTTGACGAAAAAAACTACATGTATTTCTAATGGGAGCGCTTTTTGCGAGAAAATTTTGTTTTGACGTTTAAATTTATTTTATTTTATACCCAAAGAAAACAAATTTTATATTCACCACGATTTTTTTCGTACAAAACAATGTCACTGACATTCTTTTTCCGAAAAAAAATGCGTTTGGCATTTGTGTTTGCTTTTTCATAGATCAGTCGCATTGAGATTTTTTTTACGAAACTTTAAACTGATGGGGAATTAAAAAAAATTTTACACCAAGGACAATTTTTCTTTGTGAAAAATATTTTTTTTCTCACCTTGAAGAATTTTTTTTTCTTAAAAGAACTGTAAGCTTAGCTTAAATCGTTATACCTACCTATATTCCATATTCGGTATTTATTTTTATATTTTCTTTTCTCCACGTGCAAATCTGGATAGTCTACGAACACTTCTCCTTTTTTTTGGTGTCTGTTTTATCATCTTCTTCGTATTTTGTTTTGGCAGACCAGTATGAACAAAGTGAAGCTTGAACGCAATAATTTTGTCTGTACCCCTGACGTTTCGCCCGTTTTGCTCATTAGGCGTATCACATATTTGGAATTCTGTTAATTTGTTCACATTGTTAGTAGGTATGCCTCCGTTTAAACATTTCTAAAAGGGCCCACAGACACCACACTTGCGTGCACACATGTGTCGGTGTGCGAAAATGTGTGCTGTGTGTGGGCTGGTGCACACACCGATTTTTGGTGTCAGACACGGACACGGAGCGAGTAAAAATCAAAAGTTTTTGATTTTTGGTGTCGGTGTCTCGATCGGTGTGATGTGTGTGGGGATGTGCGCGCACATTTGTTATTAAGTTGCATTGGAATCGCTTTTGAAAGAGGTGCGTCGGAAGTTTTTCAATTTTAAATATTATTATCATTATGGTATTTTTCTATGAGATCTCTAAAGTGTGTACGATTTGGTGTGGCGTGTGTGGCGGAATCGCACACCGGTGTCGGTACACATGTGTGCACACAAGTGTGGTGTCTGTGGGCCCTTTAATGTTAAAAATAAAATAAGCGGGTTATTTGTCTCAGGTATAATTTTTATGTGGATTCGACAGAATCAAATTTGTATAATTGCTTAATTTGCTTTTAACTTCGAAGTAATTCCGAAACTTTTTCGTTGACTGTTAAGTGAGGATGAGGAGAACAACTTCTTAATTTTTTGTTTTTGGGTGTTGAATAAAGAGGAGGATTATTTTTTGTTTTCTCATTTATTTTTGGAACAATTTTTTTTTTTTTAATCTTTCGGTCACGTCCAGTGGCCAGTAGGTCAGCCCTAAAAAATGCAATAGGCAGGAAGGCTGGACTCTTTCGCAGAAGTACACTACTGTTTTGAAGAGCTGTATCTCTGTGATTAGTTGTCGTGTTGAGTTGAAACAAAAATTATTCAGAAGCTGTATCAGTGATGAAAATTGACATTTGTCGATTGTACTGAAAACTGAAAAAAAATTGTACTGAAATTGACCAAATAGTACTGAACTTTTTTAAATTATAAAACAACTCAAACAATTAAAATAAATATTTTATTAAAACAAAAATACATACATAAATTAAATATACCTATACATTTCATTGGTATAATTTTATTCTAAAATAAGTCTTATGGACGGATAGCAACTTTGGCACCAGTCTTTTCTTTGTATTTACATTCATATGTACATACATTACATTCCTTATGTTTTTCTTACTCTAAAATTCCTTCATCGGCAAGTGGTTTACTCGGTAAATGTCTATTCAATAGACTTTTTTGAATAATAAAGCTGTGACAGCATTCATTTTTAATTAGGTTTTTAGTGTTTATTAGTGCAGAGCACGTGTCCACCTGCATTCGGTTTCTTTGTTTTGTTTTAATAATATTTTGATAAGAAAAAATTCTTTCGACGTTTGCGGAAGAATGAGGAATAGAAAAAGCACCCTGGACAATTCGGTTTATATTTGAAAACATGAACTCGTTGCATTCATTTTTCACAAGGCTAATTTCAGCCCAGAACTCAGAAATAGAAGCATTTCTAAATTTTTTTAAGTATTGGCAGCTCGATATTCCTTATAAATGAGTTCAATGTTTTTTGTTCGCCAGGAAAAAAATCTATTGAATTTACTTGGCCATCTAAAATTGAAGTTTGTGAAAAATGTTGCAACGAGTTCAAAAAAATGTCTTCAAAATTAAATCTTTCACCCGTGCATGACTTTTAAAGCTATATATTTCGCTTTCAGTTAAATTTTTAGAAGTGTACAAAATTTCACTTTCGGTCCCGCAATAGATTTCCTCGACGGGAAGGTCGTTTTCTAGTAAGTTTATTGACAATATGGGTCTTTCATTAAAAGCTTCTTTACGTGAAGATGTGGTGAAGTCTGACTGAACATATTTGGTAGATTTTAGAGATTTATGAAAGTTGACCTTTTCAAATAAAATAGTACAAATAGTACTGAAAATTGAAAAGTGGTACTTGCGTACTCGGGAAAGTGCAATAGTACCGAATTCAGTACAATAGTAAGCCTTTTTGCAACTGTGAGCTGTATGTTTCTTCTTGTTTTGAAATAGTTTTACAAAAAATATTTATTTTAAGGTACAGTAACTGCGTTATTGCAAACTTGTAAGAAATTGTACGAGGATCAAATGTTCTATTATTTTTTGTATTGTATGGGTTTCTTGAACTTTTTTTATAAATCAATACATTTTTTATTCAGCTTTAATTAAGGTCTACAAGTTTTGTTTGCTTGAGATTGGTGTACCTATGTAGCTTTTAGTCAAACATATGCATATTTTTGTTTTTGATCATCATTATCTCAACAAAAAAATAACAAGGATGAGGAGGATACCACATGAAATTCAAGGACTGTTTTGAAGACTTGAATAGGTTCTCAACAAGATGTTTTTAAAACTTGATGTGGACTACTTATGTTGGCCCTTCAACGTTTGTTTAAAAAAAAATACAATCATTTTATAAATACCCCTAACTGTGTACAATTTTTTGTAATTCGTATTCTTGTATTAAATAGGTATTTATTTTTGCTTAAAAAGAGTTCGTTATTGGAAGCCATGTTTTTTATAAAAGTTTGGGAAGTCTGGTGCGATGGAAAAAAAATAACTAAATTTAAAACTGTCAACCCAGTTCGTTCGAGTGCCGCACGTCACTGAGTATCCTGTCTGGCTAAAAATAAATCCACTGAAAAATTATTTAATGATTAATTGGAAGATTTCACTAAACGACATTTAAAATTGATTTCATAATTCAGGATGGTTCAGAGAAGCACTTCTTTACTGAATTCCTCAAATTTCCACCTCTCACCTTTTTCTATCTTCTCTTATTTTTTCCTGTAGGTACCCTGAGGAGTACAAGGGATTCAATGAGATTCAAGTAATAATGCAGTTAAACATATCACCAGCTTAACGTTCCATATTATAATTTCACTTTTAAGTAGATTTACACACTAATGTAAGTTACTTTATTTTTAAAATTCGAAATTCTCGAAGTAAACTACGTATCATTGATTCAGAATTTCAATCATATCAAAATTGAACGTGAAAAAATCAATACCATTTATTTATATAATATAAAAAATATTATATGAGGAAAATTAATAACCGTTCAACTTCAAAATGCCGACCTGGTCCTGTAACCGGAAACCCCTACTCGAATTTTTGTAGGGAATTTCGGCAGAAAAATAAGTGCGAACCAGCGATTGAACATATCAATGAAGCTGCTAAGAGTGCTAAGGCGTGGTACAAATTAAGCCCTCAGGAAAAAACCAAATACATTGTCGAGGTAATGTTCTTATAAATTTGAATCTAATTAAATAGCATTAAGAGTTTAATATGAGATATATAATTGTGTTATTTGTAGGCTTCCTTCTTTGCACGGAAAATTCTCCGAAAACCAACATCAGCTAGGCGTGGGACTAGAAGGAAATGCGCTGTTATCCGTCGTGCACGGATTGTAAGAAGAAGAAGACGTTAGTGTACATATGAATACATGAATTGTATTTCTAAATCAAAATAAAATCAGCCACTGAAAAATTATTTAATGATAAATTGGAAGATTTCACTAAAATACATTTAAAATTGATTTCATAATTCAGTATGATTCAGAAAAGCACTTCGTTACATAATCATGTAAGTTACTTTATTTATAAAATTCGAAATTCTCGAAGTAAACTACGTATCATTGATTCAGAATTTCAATCATATCAAAATTGAACGTGAAAAAATCAATACCATTTATTTATATAATATAAAAAATATTATATGAGGAAAATTAATAACCGTTCAACTTCAAAATGCCGACCTGGTCCTGTAACCGGAAACCCCTACTCGAATTTTTGTAGGGAATTTCGGCAGAAAAATAAGTGCGAACCAGCGATTGAACATATCAATGAAGCTGCTAAGAGTGCTAAGGCGTGGTACAAATTAAGCCCTCAGGAAAAAAACAAATACATTGTCGAGGTAATGTTCTTATAAATTTGAATCTAATTAAATAGCATTAAGAGTTTAATATGAGATATATAATTGTGTTATTTGTAGGCTTCCTTCTTTGCACGGAAAATTCTCCGAAAACCAACATCAGCTAGGCGTGGGACTAGAAGGAAATGCGCTGTTATCCGTCGTGCACGGATTGTAAGAAGAAGAAGACGTTAGTGTACATATGAATACATGAATTGTATTTCTAAATCAAAATAAAATCAGCCACTGAAAAATTATTTAATGATAGATTTGAAGACATTTAAAATTGATTTCATAATTCAGTATGGTTCAGAGAAGCACTTCGTTACTGAATTCCTCAAATTTCCACCTCTGACCTTTTTCTATTTTCTATTATTATTGATTCAGAATTTTAATGATATCAAAATTGAACGTGAAAAAATCAATACCATTTATTTAAATAATATAAAACAAATATTATATGAGGAAAATGAATAACCGTTCAACTTCAAAATACCGACCTGGTCCTGTAACCCAAAACCCCTATTTGAATTTTTGTAGGGAATTCCGACAGAAAAATAAGTGCGAACCAGCGATTCAACAATTCAAGGAAGCTGCTAAGGCGTGGCACAAATAAAGCCGTCAGGAAAAAACGAAATACATTGTCGAGGTAATGTTGTTATAAATTTGATACTAATTACCTAAATAGCATTAAGAGAATCTGGCAGAAAAATTAGTGCAAACCAGCGAATCAACAAATCAAGGAAGCTGCTAAGGCGTGGCACAAATTAAGCCCTCAGGACAAAACGAAATACATTGTCGAGGTAATGTTGTTATAAATTTGATACTAATTAAATAGCATTAAGAGTTTATTATGAGATATGTATGTGTGTTATTTGTAGGCTTTCAATGCAAGGAAAAGCTAGGCGTGGGCTTAAAAGGAAATCCGCTGCTATCCGTCGTGCACGGATTGTAAGAAGAAGAAGACGTAAGCGTACATATTAATTGTATTTCTAAAACAAAAGTTTTGTAAGCTACTATAAATTCAAGTGTAAATAATGTAAAATTGTAAACACATACAAAATTTTTTTTATATGTAAGAATTTCAATTCAACATTAAGTGGGTAGTTGGAAACAATTTACAATTTAAAAATTCTATCACGTGACCTTTATGTAGGGTGTCCATTTGAAACATTTACGAAAAGAGAACATTTTTCTCCCGAAGCTTTAAAAAAAATTGAACTTTCAAGCCAAAAATAGAGAGCAAAAAAGAGAACATACAAAACAAGGAAAAATTGGACAAAATTTATTTAACATAAATTAAAATTACTTAAAATCGAAATAAAACTTTTTTATAAAAATAGATTTGTAAAGTATTAATATACCGATATAAATATAGATTCTGCAATAAAAATGAGATTCACATTCTGAAGTGTGTTTTTAAATAATAAAAAAATATACATTGATTTATTTTAAATCTTCTCGCCCGTCCTACTCCTAATCATTATCATTTTTCTTTTTTTAAATTTTTTCTCACTACCGTTTTAATTTTAAAGAATATTTTGTTCGTATTATAAAATTACATAGAGAAACAAAATTATAATACCTACAATTTTCGGAAATAATTCTTACCCACTGAGCTGATCACCAATTGGGGCAAACATCCTTTCAGTAATTGCATTTTCTTGCGAGAAAATTTAAGACAGTTCCATACATTTTCTCAATATAGGTATTTGAAACTATGAGAAATCCCTATCAATTTACGAGTTTTTACCATTTAATCGTTTCTATATATGAGTAGTTGAGAACCAAAACTCGTCATATCCAAAATTTTCGTTTTATGCAAATGGAGAAAAACTTAATACGGCTAAATGATAGTTGTTAGAAAAGTTTTTATTTTGTATAATAAAAGATTTTTAAATCTATGTGTTATGATTAAGAGCAAAAATACATATGAAGTTCCGTGCAAAAGTTATTTAACAATTAAATTTGGATATGAAGAGTTTTGCTACAAATGATTGGATATTGCCAGTTTCCACACCTACCCCCCCTCTCTCAATTGCACCATCTAATATAATACCTCTACCTCTACACTACTTTCCAATCTTCCATGACCCATTTAAAGATTTTAACAATAAAAACCCACGAACGTTTCAGTTCCTTCTTAAATGACATAATCGATTGCCTATGATGGATAAGAAGAGTTTTGAAAGTAAACCTATTGCAAACAATGGATATAGAAAGTTTTGATGCAAATCGCACTGTGTTTTGGGAAAAATAACGGTGTTTGAAATCAATATTAAAGGGGATTAGAGGGGTAAAGCTGTCAGATTTTCTTTCAAAACTATTCAATATGCCCAGCTTAACAAATCTGCATCAAAATCTCAATTTTTGATGAAAGTGGATATGACGAGTTTTGGTTCTCATCTACTCATATGTAACGGGTGATTTTTTAGCTGGTTTGGTTTTGGTAACACTGGTTTTGACAGCTGACGTGTGTTTAGTACCTTGTGTCACTGTCAAACAGCTTCAGTTTGGTTTGCAATTTAACCATGGATCGTCTTACAAATGAACAACGCTTGCAAATTATTGAATTTTACTATCAAAATTCGTGCTCGGTTCGAAATCGAAAAAAATCGAAAAATTGTGTTCAGCGATGAGGCTCATTTTTGGTTAAATGAAGCATAATTGCCGCATTTGGAGTGAAGATCAGCCAGAAGCATTGCAACAGCTACCAATGCATCCCGAAAAAGCCACTGTTTGGTGCGGTTTATGGGCCGGCGGCATTATTGGGCCATATTTCTTCAAAGATGATGCGAATCGCAGCGTTACTGTCAATGGTGAACGCTACCGAGCGATGATAACAAACTTTTTTTTGCCCGAAATGGAAGTTCTTGACTTGCATGATATGTGGTTTCAACAAGACGGTGCCACATGCCACACAGCACGCGAAACAATGGCCCAATTGCGAGGCGAGTTTGGTGAACAGTTAATTTCACGTTTTGGGCCGGTCAATTGGCCGCCTAGATCGTGCGATTTGACACCATTAGATTATTTTTTGTGGGGGTATGTCAAGGCTAATGTCTATAGGGATAAGCCCGCTTCGATTGACGCACTGGAAGCCAACATCCATGCATTCATTCGTGAGATACCGGCCGATATGTGTGAAAGAGTATGCCAAAATTGGACTCAGCGGATGGGCTACCTGAGACGCAGCCGCGGTCAACATTTGCATGAAATTATCTTTAAACATTAAATTGCAAGGTTCAAACTATCGATTCAAATAAATATTTCATTCATTTTTTCGAATTTTTTGTGTTTTTTTCTTTAAAAAAGTTCTAAACCTCTTAAAAAATCACCCGTTATATCTCTTCAAGCTCATCTATAGTTCAAAAAACTCCATAGTCTTTGAAGATTAGTGAGATATAATGAAATTGAGCTTCAAAGAAAAATAGAGAAGAAAAAAAGATCCTTGAGAGATACGATGGAAACCCTACCTTTATGGAAAGTATTTTAAGAGGGATTGGAGGTATCCATAAAATGAAAATCGATTATAGTCTAAGAGTCGACAGCAAATTTTGGGAGTGGACGCATGATCAAAATCAGAGTATGAGGGATTATAGGTATGTGTAACGTGATATCGAATATCTAAGTCTGACAGGTTTTGTTTTCAGCCTTTGGGAGTTCAGGGCCGTGTCTAGGGGTGGGCCGGCAGAGGGCTATTTACCATTGTGAATGATGTCAGCGATTTGTCAGCAGTGCTAGGAATAGACAGGAAAAGAGACAAGTGCTTATATGAAAAATAGATAAACATAAGAAACAAACAGACTGATATACAGCACTGTTTTTGCACTAACCTGAATCGTTTTATTTTAAAGAGGTAGACCATATGGGTTATGACTATGAGCGATAATAAAACGCGGCTATTATCACCTTCGTTGTTCTTCGTATGGGCGACAACGATCAAGGTACAAGGACGATAAAACTGGAGGTTTTTTAAACAGAGTCTAAAAACCGTCGAATTGTTAAAATGTCGTTTTATAAATAAAAGAATAACTTAAAAACACTTATTTCATTTATTTATTTACTTAAATGCATTTCGGAAGCAATGCTTCCATTTCCATCGTCAGTAAGTTTTATATAAATAATAATACAAACAAAATTTTTGATTGATATTAAATACAAATGACTCAATGCAAACAAAACAAACTACACAAACAAATTTATAGTGAATTTAGGATCTATCATAAAATTTTTTGAAAATTGGATCTTTTATTGGTCCATCGTCACTATTCATTAAATTATTTCTATTTTTAACAATGTAAAGAGATTCATATGCATCCAATTCATAAGGATTATTAACATTTCGAATTAATTTCAAATTTTGTAAGCTTAAATTATGGTTATTATCCAGCATGTGTTGTGCTACACTCGACTTCTCAGGTTCATTGTATTTGACATGGGCAAAATGTTCTTTGAATCTTTTCAAAATTGGTCTTCTGGTCTATCCTGGATATTCTTTCCTACAATCGCTGCATCCAATAAAGTATATTCCTGATTGTTTTTTTTTTTTTCAATTTTGTCCTTTCAGCCACTAATTAGATTTTTAAGTTTTATCTCACTACACTGGCTTATTTTTATATTCTGTCTACTAAAAATTGGTCTTAATTTTGATGTTATTTCTGGATAAAAATTGAACTTTGACCATTTCTTTTGTTCATCTTTTTCATTTCTGATTAAATCTAAAGTTGTATAGTTTCTTAATAGTCCAGTAAATAGAGGTAAAAATAGGGGGGTTACCCTACAAAAGGTCGGGTAGTTCTAAATTTTTGATATGTTATATGGTATGGTAAGTAGATGAAAATTCCAAAATTCCACAACCACGCCCCCTCCGCCCCCTTCAAAATCCTGGAAAAACTACAAAAAATCGGCACTTTTCTCAGTTTTTTGCTTATAACTTCTTTCCGGTACATTGTTACGGAAAAAAGTATATGAAAACTTTGTAGACAATAAAATTTCCTACAAATATGATCTAGAAAGTATTTTTGTACAACCACTACAGTCAGCGCTATGGAGCTCCAAAAAAGGCTAAAATTTCGTATTTTGTAAGATTTTCAGTTTATTCACTCTTTACAGCACAATAACTCCTTAACCGTCAAGTTAAGGACAAAATTTGTCATAATCAATCTTGTAGATAATTTAATTGGCTACCAATTTTATGTAACTACAGTCGACGTCCTCTAAGTCAAACTCCCATTAAGTCGAATTTCCCTCTAACAAGAATTTTTTCACCATGTTGGTTGTATACTCCTGTCAAATTTCTAAACTTATTTATTTTTCTCTGAATCGAATTTTCGCAAAACTTTCTCTAACTCGAAGATTTCGACTTAGAGAGAGTCGACTGTATTTTCATTTTGTGTCCAATACAATTTGGAATAGGTACTGTGAGTTTTGAGAAACTGTTTTTTATTCAAACGTTTCTACGAACTCACTTTCTTTTCTGTCTGTTTTATACTGTACTGTAGTGTACTGGAATCCCGTAGAAATTTTATTACCGATTTGTCTAACCACCTTAATCGATTGAAGTATACATAGGAGAATCAGAAAACTTGGATAGACATCACGATATTCTGAACCCGGTGTTTTAGTCGCTAATTTTTGGAGGTAGTGCCCAAAATTCCATTAAAAACTAAACCACATAGGTACATGGTTTTGATGAAATTAATAGGCATGATAATTGACGAGATGAAAAACCAATACAATTTACTTCCACCCACTGCCGCTCCCACTTTTTTAAAACATAATATTTTCGTAAAAAAATTATAAAAATTCGGGTGTTGTTCAGATGACCCATGAAGGGCCGAAACCACAAGTGCTCTGGTGATGGCTTACCCTCTGATCCAGAGGTTTGATCGTCCTTATTGCCTTCAACTTGGGATTCAGAAACTCAAAAGGTTGGAGCATTGTTTCCCATTCGCACAATCTAGTTTAGCCAAGTCGACGTATTTTGATTTTTTGGACTACATTGTCTTTGAACAGCTCATTGAGCTCACGTTTGTGCCTTCTCCTCCAAAAATCCATCAAATAATACGAGTATTACTTGCGAAAGAGCCCAGGGGCCCTAGTATGTAACTTTATTCTACTTTCGAATTCATTCGAAAGTTGTTTTCAATGCTAATTATAAGTGGTAATATGTATGAAAGTGGGATAAAATTTTAGTGCTTCCGACTTTGTGCCACAGAGTCTTGAATTAGCGCTGTTCTATTTCCGTTTATAAGCGCTGGCTTAAGAATTAGCGAGCTGAGATTTTGCGAATTCGAACGTTTTTATTTTAGAATCGAGTTACATAGTTGGGCCCCAGTTTTCATTACTAATTTTCATCTTACCGAGAGTAGGAGTGTCTTGAGCGTAAGAAGAGTGTTGAACCTTTTTTGACAAACATAGATTAGAAGCAGTGGTTTCCAAAAGCATTTTTTCGTCTCGACTTGAAGTTCATTGGTCAATTTCAGAATTTTTGATCTTTTACTGGCATTCATTTTAATGTCCTTCATCATAACTACCTACAATTTGTATTCCAATGAGTAGGATGGAAGACAAGACTTGCTCCGTATACAGACAACGTGGACAAAATTTGCATAAATTTACCAATTGTATTAGGTTAGGTTAGGTTAGGTAGAGCTGGATGTCAGTGATCAATATTGGCACTTAGACCAAAGTTGGCTCGTTGTGATACCACATGTATCTTGAAAAATCTTCCTCACTCGTGAAACCATTTAGAGCTCCTGACGAAGCGTGCAAGACTGTAAATGTCTTTGCTTGCCAGATTACTAGGATCGTTATAGTAGTAACCTCCTAAGTGGAGCCTACGTCTGTGTGAAAGGGCAGGGCAATTACAGAGAAGGTGAGGAATCGATTCTTCCTTCTCCTCGTCCATACAGCTTCTGTAAAAATCATTTAAAAGTACGCCAAGCCGCGATGCGTGCCTACCTTTTAAATAGTGCCCCATTATGGCACCTACAATAGAGCTTATGTGCACTCTGCTTAGAGCGCACTTGGAGCGCTTTAATACAAGGCTTGGCTAATTTTGTTTTGTCGCCAAACATGTAGTGATGTTGTTCCACCCAATGTTTGTTCTCTCCAAGGCTTCTTGCTTCAGCAAAAATTTACACGTAGCGATGGGCATACCAATATTTAGCTTTTCAGGTGAAATGGGTAGTAATGTTCCACTTCTAGCGAGCTCATCAGCTTTACATTTACCTGGAATGTCACTATGACCCAGAGGTGAATATTAAACTGTTGCGCCATCTCCAACAGAAATGATCGACAGTTAAGGGCTGTTAGAGTTTGAAGAGACGGAGTCCAGGGATTTAATAGCAGCTTGGCTATCAGAGAAGGTTGATATCACGTTTTCTTTGTGCCAAGATAGTCCTCCTTTTATCGCTAGAAGTTCGGCCTGGAATACGCTACAGTGATTAGAAGACGGAATGAGAGACTTAAATCAGAGTACACATCTCCACCAACCCCATTGTCGGTCTTCGATCCGTCGGTGTAGAAATGAATTGATTGATCTAAGAATTCCACATCCTCCCAAGTGGATCTGGAAAGGTACGGTTACTTCAAAGTTTTTATCGAAATTCAGCAGTGGGATTGTGTAGTCAGAGAAAACCAATTGTATGGGTCACAAAATGAAAATACGGTTGACTCCCTCTAAACTGAATTCTCACGGGATATCAAAATTATTTCAAGTTAAAGAGTTTTGCAAAAAGTTGATTTAGAGAAAAATAAATAAGTTTGGAAATTTGACAGGAGTATACAACCAACATGGTGAAAAAATTCTTGTTAGAGGGAAATTCGACTTAGGGGGAGTTTGACTTAGAGGACGTCGACTGTAGTTACATAAAATTGGTAGCCAATTAAATTATCTACAAGATTGATTATGACAAATTTTGTCCTTAACTTGACGGTTAAGGAGTTATTGTGCTGTAAAGAGAGAATAAACTGAAAATCTTACAAAATACGAAATTTTAGCCTTTTTTGGGAGCTCCATAGCGCTGATTGTAGTACAAAAATACTTTCTAGATCATATTTGTAGGAAATTTTATTGTCTACAAAGTTTTCATATACTTTTTTTCGGTAAAAATATACCGGAAAGAAGTTATAAGCAAAAAACTGAAAAAAGTGCCAATTTTGTGTAGTTTTTCCAGGATTTTGAAGGGGGCGGAGGGTGCGTGGTTGTGGAATTTTGGAATTTTCATCTACTAACCATACCATATAACATATCAAAAATTTAGAACTACCCGACCTTTTGTAGGGTAAAACCTCTCTATTTACTGGACTATAAGTTTTGTTTTCTTCTATGTGCAATCGTCATATCATCTATTAATATTGTTCTGTGTATCCATTTATTTTAGCTATTTCTTTGATCTTTCGTATTTCAATGTATTCTCTTTCTTTCGTCATCGGGATATTCAAAGCTCTAAAAATCATTGAATGGAAGGCTGATATTTTGTGTTCGAATGAATGAAAAGAGTCCGATATTATATATGTTAGAGTATTTGAAGGTTTTCGATAAATATCAAACTCGTAATGTTCACCTTTTCTAAATATAGAAGATTTGATTGTTGGATATTCTGTTTTATTTAGTAAGTTTATTAGAGTTCGAAGTTGTTGTTTTATGACTATGGCCCATTAATCATTTATGTATCTGAACCAAATTCTTGGAAAATTGCTTGCATTTTTCATTTTATTTTCTAAATTTGACATGAATAAATTTGCCAAAAATGGACTCAAATGTGAACCCATACTGCAACCAAACTTTTGTCGATAGAATTTTTGATTAAACTGAAACCAATTTTCATTCATACATCATTTTGTAAGATTAATTAGTTCATTGATTTCTTCTTGTCTTAAAGAATTTGCTTCTAACCATTCTTTAAGAAGTTTTAAAGTTTCATCAATAGGGACATTTGGATATAGAGATACTACATCGAATGAGACTTGAATTTCATTACTGGTTATTTTTAATTCTCTTACTTTTTCTGCTAATTCGATGCTATTCTTTATAGCTTTTGTTCCGAATTTATTTGCTAGATTATTGAATCTATCGAATAACCAACATTCAAGTTTTTTAAGTATTGATCCTGTTGTTGATTTAATTGGTCTTTCAATAATTTTTGTCAAAAGAGACATATTTTCTGAACTTCGTGGAAACATATAACTTTATAGAAAAAGGTACAAATACACCTTAGTTTTAATTTTAATTGGTCTTATTTGTTTTTCAGGTTTATGTAACTCAAGTTGAGGATACGTTCGCGGTAGTACTGGATTTGAAACGTTTAGTTTTCTTGATAAATTTTCATTAATGAAAATATCTGTAGCTTTTTTAATGGCAGCTTTAGTTCGTCTTATCATTTCTGGTAAAGAGTTTGAAAATACTTCTTCGTATGGTCCATTTGCAATGAATTCTTCATTTATTTCAATGTATTCTCTTTTATCAAGTATGACAATATTATTGCTTTTGTCTGCTTTACTGAAAATAGCTGAAGTTTTCTTTTTTTTTACTCTTTGCTGCATTTCTGAGTTCTTTCATATTTGCAGATATATTCGGTAAATTCGCACTATTTATTTTTTCAACAGCTTCACATCTAACTCTAGCTTTTTCATCTTCATCACTGAAGTGTTTTAGAGCTGTTTCAATATTAACTAAAGCACTTTGTATTGCTTGTTCTTTTGGAGGTTGTAGTGCAAAATCTAAGCCTCGGTTTAATAATTCTAATTCACTTGATGAAAATTGAATAGTCGATAATTTTTTTACAAAGTTTTGCACTGGTTCTACTTCTTTAAAAATCTTCTTTTGTTGGGTAATTTCTGTTCTTCATGCTAAAATATTAAATTTATTAATTAAACCCTCTTTTTTCTTACCAAATTTAATTTCAAAGGTATCCTCGACATGATTTATAAGAGGGTTTAATTAATAAATCCCGATGACGAAAGAAAGAGAATATATTGAAATACGAAAGATCAAAGAAATAGCTAAGATAAATGCATACACAGAACAATATTAATAGATGATATGACGATTGCACATAGAAGAAAACAAAACTTAAGAAACCATACAACTTTAGATTTAATCAGAAATGAACAAGAGAACAAAAGAAATGGTCAAATTTCAATTTTTATCCAGAAATAACATCAAAACTAAGACCAATTTTTAGTAGACAAAATATAAAAATAAGCCAGTGTAGTGAGATAAAACTTAAAAATCTAATTAGTGGCTGAAAGGACAAAATTGAAAAAAATCAACAATCAGGAATATACTCTATTGGATGCAGCGATTGTAGAAAGGAATATTACAACAAAAACATAAATGTTAAAAAAGGAGCCAAGTTCTTATGTGTACAAGAAACCTGTGCGTAAAAAGTCAGTCAAAAAAAGTAATGAGATCTAAAATATATGCCAAGTTTTAAGTTAATGAAGTTTAATATCAAATATCTTAAGAAGAGTAATATCGAAACAATTCCAAATCATGACAGAAATTTGGTAATTAATGATTACTGATTAAAATTTGGTGGGTTCACTGGTCAAGTTTTCATACATTTTCAATTTGTGATTAAGTAAGTATTTAAGAGAAAACTTTCCAAGTAAATCCACCAAATTTTAGTCAGTAATCATTAATTACCAAATTTCTGTCATGATTTGGAATTGTTTCGATATTACTCTACTTAAGATATTTGATATTAAACTTCATGAACTTAAAACTTGGCATATATTTTAGATCTCATTACTTTTTTTGACTGACTTTTTACGCACAGGTTTCTTGTACACATAAGAACTTGGCTCCTTTTTTAACATTTATGTTTTTGTTGTAATTTCACTCCTTTTTGCAAAGTTTATTTTGCCAGGTGAAAATCAAGCCCTACCGCTCTACAAAGTTTCATAATTCTACGACAACCGAAAGTGCTCCATACAAATAATAGCAATTCTGATGAAGTGGGTGGATGGCACCCCCCCTGAATGGACAAATCCGAATTTTCGATTTTTTTTTCCTTTCTAAGTACTTCAAGTCCTACCGACCTACCAATTTTCATCGTTCTACAACAATCGGAAGTGCTCCATATAATTTATAAGAATTTTTAAGAATGTGGGTGGATGCCACGCCCCCTGAATGCAAAATTCCAATTCTTCAATTTTTTTTCTAATTACTTTAAGCCCTACCGACCTACCAATTTTCATCGTTCTACAACAATCGGAAGTGCTTCATATAGCTTATAAGAATTTTTAAGAATGTGGGTGGATGCCACGCCCCTCGAACTGAAACTTCCAATTTTTCGATTTTTTTCTTCTAAGTACTTCAAGGCATACCGACCTAACAATTTTCATCGTTCTACAACAATCGGAAGTGCTTCATATAATTTATAAGAATTTTTGAGAATGTGGGTGGATGCCACGCCCCCTGAACTAAAACTTTCAATGTTTCAATTATTTTTCTTCTAAGTACTTCAAGGCCTACCGACCTACCAATTTTTATCGTTCTACAACATTCAGAAGTGCTCCATATAATTTATAAGAATTTTTAAGAATGTGGGTGGATACCACGCCCCCTGAATACAAAATTACAATTTTTCAATTTTTTTCTTTCTAAGTACCTTAAGTCCTACCGACCTACCAATTTTCATCCTTCTACAACAATCGGAAGTGCTCCATATAATTTTTAAGAATTTTTAGGAATGTGGGTGGATGCCACGCCCCCTGTATGGAAAATTCCAATTTTTCAATTTTTTTCTTTCTAAGTACCTCAAACCCTACCGACTTACCAATTTTCATTGTTCTACAACAATCGGAAAGGGTCTATGTTACGAAACTTGGTAGCACTTCTTTGGAATAGGGCACAAAAGAAAAGACAAATTAACTAACCAAATTGTACAAAATGGCTGCCTCATTTCCGCCCTTCACTTTCTTTTATTTTATTAGAAATGTCAAAGTCGAGCAGCATATTAATAACTAATATTTCAAGAAAAACTTTTTTGCAAGATACTAATTGAAAATAAAATGCACGACTGGGTCGCACGTACTTGCTCTTATGTTCAAGACACTGCGAGTTTAAGAAAATTGTATATACAAACATGGAAATTATGAGAGAAAAATGTAGAGAAGCATGAAATACGACACTTAAATTAGCTAAAACAACTCTTTTGACAGTTTGAGGTGAAAAAAAAGTATGCCATCTTAATTCATGATGGAATATGATTGTATGGGAAAAAAAATTTAAAATCGTTGGAGCGGTTTTTTTTTTAAATTAATTTTTTATATATAAAATTCTTAAAACATTTTTAAGAACAAATTTTGGTATGCAGATTTAAACTATATATTTATATGTATATAAAAACAAAATTTGAAAAAAAATTGTCAACCCGTTTTTGAGATATCGAATTTTCAAAAAAAAAATTTGAAACTTTTTTTAAAAATCCAAAAACTTTTTTTTTGAAAATTTTGATATGCAATATTATTTAATCTTTTCTGAAATTTGTATATAAAAAAATTCATTTAAATCCGTTAAGCTGATAACGAGAAAACTCAAAATAAAAAAATACGTTCTATGACAGGTACTACTAATAGTTGCTATGTATAAAATTTTATAATTTTTGATGGTAGATCGTACTAATTTTAGTATATGAAAAAAGTTTAATCAAAATCGTAGGAGTCGTTTTCAAGCAAAAAAAATATTTTCCTTTGTGGTTTTTTTCACTTTTGTATGGAAGGTACCGTTATTTTTTCATAAATGTAAAATTTTTTCTAAAAATATTTTAGAGAGTACTAAAAACGTCTTAAATATCGAGTTTCATAAAAATCTATGATGCCGTTTTCGAAATATTTGATTTTCCAAAATAAATTTTGAAATATTTTTTAAAAATCCAAAAAATATTTTTTCAAAAATTGTGGTACACAAAACTATTAATATTTCTTGGAAGCTTCTGTATAAAAAAAATAGTTGAAATCGGTCGTACCATTTTGAAGAAAATCAAAAATTAAAAAAATGGTTCCTTGGGAGGTACCATTAATAACCATTTTTGAAAAATGGTTTTCCACCCAAAGAAAGCCTTTACTAAAATAAATTTATTGAATTTTTTTTAAGAAAAGTTGTCGAGCCGTTTTTGAGAAAAATACGATTATGTAAATTTGCCAAAAAAAATGTATGACAGGTACCGTTATTTTTGGTTCTAAAAAAAAAATAAAAAGAAATCGGTCGTACCATTTTGAAGAAAATCAAAAATTAAAAAATGGTTCCCTGGGAGGTACCATTAATAACCATTTTTGAAAAATGGTTTTCCACCCAAAGAAAGCCTTTACTAAAATAAATTTATTGAATTTTTTTTAAGAAAAGTTGTCCAGCCGTTTTTGAGAAAAATACGATTATGTAAATTTGCCAAAAAAAAATGTATGACAGGTACCGTTATTTTTGGTTCTAAAAAAAAAATGAAAAAAACGTGTGGGCAGAATCACCAAAAACCACTATGTACCAAGTTTGAAGAAAATCGATCGAGCCGTTTAGGCTGTAGACGAACAGACAGACAGACAGAATTGTGCCACCCACTTTTTTGGTGTTCTCTATCATCGTAATATCATGTTTGATTGTTATCTCAAAATTTTTTTTTGCACGAATCCAAAACTTGCCTTATAGTTAGTACCTATAATCGCAAGTAAAAATCACTAAACGTAAGCAATTTAATCACATATTGTATTTATATATTAATAAAATTTGTATAATATAAACGATTTTCATTTTTGGTTTATCCAAAGTTGGTCGAGCCAACATACTAAATTTTCGTTTAATACGAAAAAATCTGCAATCAAGATTCAAGATTAATTACTACTCAAAGTATAAGGATTCGTTGCACTTCTTCGCCACGTGTGTCACCACTGCACCACGTCACCTTCGAACCACATTGGAACTTCATCCATCATCAACCAGCCACATAAAACACCACGGAAGCCAGATTTATTTACCAGGAGCATCAAGAGCGTCTTCACTTCTTTGGTACGCAACAGGAGAAGTCTTATTGTTCGCATAAAGTGCAAAGTACGTATTCATCTTTATCTGCGCCCCGGGACATAAGGTAAGTAATATTCAGTGATAATGTCTAGTAGATCTAAAACAAACAAAACGCCTCTGCCAAACGCTCAACAAAACTGCAAAAAATGCAGAAGAAATGACGATTATGACAACATGGTTCAATGCGAAGCCGAGGGTTGCGAAAAATGGTTTCACTATAGCTGTATAGGTTTTACAGATGAATTAAAAGATAATGCATGGTACTGTGAACAATGTAGTGATCAAAATGATGTCGCAAACAAGTCGGGTGAGCAAGCAGCTCATGAACAGCAGATAGGTTCCCAAAAACAAAGTTCTATGCAAATACCATCCCCACCACGTGTTTTATTAGAGGTTGGTAGCCATCAGCAACCAACAGCAATCACCTCAATGCAGGTCCAACTTCAGCAAGCACAAGGCCAACTGCATGAATCGCATGCCCCACCGCAAAAGCCGAACGCTCGACGGGTTCATGATCAAGGTAACGTGTCTTCTCAACTTTACGTACCACAAATTCGTATTCCTGAAGGAAATAAGAATCCTTCCAAAGCCAAATCTTCAAAATCCAAGTCAGCGTCTTCAGAATCCCAGTCTTACGTGAGCAAGTCACGAGCTTCATCGAAAAATGGAAAATTCCAGTTGCAATTACAAAGATTGGAGGAAGAAAGACAACTAAGAGAGCAGCGGGAGAAGGATTATATCCAGAAGAAGTACGAGTTATATGATAAGCACAATTCAGATAGTGAATATGAATCTGATGTTGAGGAGGCGGAAAAGGAACGAGTCGAGCAGCAACGTGTCGGGCAGGAACGAGTCAAAAACTGGGTCAATGATACAATAAAGAAAGATGATAGAGTCGACAACACATGGATGGGTGGAATACCATCTGCAGCACCGAAAGCTTTACATCCACAGCAACAACCACTGGTCAACCCTAAGGAAGTACAACAACACGAAGATAAAAAAACGATATTAAGCAAACATCAAATAGCCGCGCGTCAAATTATGTCAAAGGAGCAGGTCAATTTTTATGGAAATCCTGAGGAATGGCCGTTGTTTATTAGTTGGTGGGAAAACTCTACACGATCTTGCGGGTATACAAAGCAAGAGAATCTGCTTCGCTTGCAACGATGCATCAAAGGCGATGCAATGAAAAAGCTGAAGTATAAGTTAGTTATGCCAGAACAAGTTGATCGTGCAATAGAAACACTGCGGATGCTTTATGGTCGCCCTGAAATTATTATTGAAACCCTTTTAGATCAAATAAGAAGTGAACCTCCTCTTAAGTCAGACAAGCTAGAATCTATTATTGACTTTTCGTTATCGGTGGAAAATATTTGTGTGACAATGCAGGCCAGCGGTTTACAGTCTCATCTGAACAATTCTTATCTTTTGAAAGAACTTATTGATAAGTTGCCTACTCAAATTAAACTCAGTTGGGGCATTCATAAACAAGGTTTAACTGTTATAGATTTACAGGTTTTTAGCAACTGGCTTGCACAAATAGCTCTGGCTGCATCTGAAGTCACCACAACCACATTCGTCACTAAGGAGCATAAAAGTATAAAGAAATCAAAAGCATTTGTCAATGTTCACCAAGGCCGAGAAGAAAAACAGGATGGTTCAAAGCAATTTCGATTATGCTGCGTCTGTGATGGAAAATGCAAAGCAGTCAACTCTAGTCAGAGTTTCATGAACATGAGCTTATCAGATAAGTGGGCAACATTTAAGCGAAATTTTCTATGCCGTACTTGTTTAAGGCAACATGGAAGGCGAAGGTGTTCATCATCGGACGTCTGTGGGATTAATGGTTGTACATTTAGACACCATCGTCTTCTGCATGACGTCAACAAACAGATAGGAAGGGAGCAACCTGAAAATGATAAGCAGCCTAACGAGAGTGAAAAGCAAATAAGCGAAGAGGCATCAAAGTTTAGCGGCACAATGCATCGCAAAGGGCAAAGTTCAACTTTGTTCAAAATCATCCCAGTCACTCTGTATTATGATGGAAGCCAAATCGATACATACGCGTTCCTTGACGACGGATCTTCGGTCACTTTAGTTGAAGAAGAGCTAGCTCATGTGTTGAATGCAGATGGCAAAAATGAACCTTTATGTCTGAAATGGACGGCAAATACGCGAAGAATGGAAGAAGCTTCGAAGAAAATTAACTTCGAGATTTCAGCAACTGGAGCTCAACAAAGATTCTCACTTCCAGATGTGCATACAGTAAAATCGCTAGAATTACCAAAGCAGTCAATAAACGCAAGGAGACTTCTTACGGAGTATCGGGATTTGCGAGTTGTGCCTTTGAAGTCCTACGAGAACGCAAAGCCACGCCTGCTTATTGGCTTACAACATTGCAATTTGGGAGTACCAATAAAGACGATAGAAGGGAACGTTAATGAACCAGTGGCGATGAAAACGAGACTTGGCTGGACCGTGTTTGGGACTGATCCAAGTTATACGAATATATTCACCTTTTCAACTGAAGCTAGTTTCAACTTCCATCTATGCGAATGCCAAAACACAATAGATGACGACATGCACAGGATGATGAAGGAATACTTCGCGATCGAGAGCTTGGTTGGAAAAAAGAGAATAAAGCTACTATCAAACGATGACGCAAAGGCTGTTCAGCTATTGGAACAAAAAACAACATTCGATGGTAGGAGGTACACAGTTCCACTTCTATGGAAACACGACAGCTCAATGTTACCATCATCCAGTAGAAAAATGGCAGAACCGGCGATTGAGTTGCCTTGAAAAGAAATTTTCAAAAGAGCCGGAGCTGTTTTATAGACTTGACAATCAGATCAAGGAGTATGTTGAAAAAGGTTACAGCAGGAAGTTAAACCCATCGGAGATCGATAAACATCCGGCCTGGTATCTGCCGATTTTTCCAGTTTTTAATCCAAATAAGCCGAACAAAGTTCGAATAGTATGGGATGCTGCGGCAAAGGTTAATGGCATGTCGCTTAATTCATTTCTCTTAACGGGACCAGACGAAGTTCCTTCACTAACCGGTGTACTCTATCGTTTTAGAGAGGGAAAATATGCTATATTTGGGGACATACGTGAAATGTTCCATCAAATCAAGAGAATTAGAAGAGGATCAGCAGTTTTTACGTTTTCTCTGGCGGAACACAGTTACGAATGAAATTGAAGTTTTCATAATGCTTGTTTTGATATTTGGTTCTACATCTTCACCCTTCTGCGCGCAGTTTATCAAAAATAAGAATGCTCATAGGTTTGCAGATAAATCTCCTAGAGCACACAAGGCTATAACAGAAAATCATTTTGTTGATGATTTTCTCGATAGTGTGGACGACGAGGACGAAGCGATACTACTGGCCAAAGACGTGATATTTGTACATCAACAAGGTGGATTCGAGATTCGGAACTTCATGTCTAATTCTGAAGAGATAATAAAAGCATTAGATGACAAAGCAATAAATACCAGTAAATTTCATCAAGATCTGAGTTTTGCAGATAGTGCAGAAAAACTTCTTGGTATGTGGTGGTCACCAACAGGAGACAACTTTCTATTTACTTTTAAGACGAAGAAAGTAAATCAAGAAGTCATGTCAGGAAAGACAACTCCAACAAAAAGACAGGTTCTAAGTGCTCTCATGTGCGTTTTCGATCCGTTAGGATTGATTGCGAATTTTATAATCATTTTGAAAATCTTGCTACAAGACATTTGGCGATCAGCGATTGGATGGGATGACGATAAAAAAGAAGCTCATTACGAAAGATGGAAGACATGGTTAAGTATTATACCGGATATTAAAAATATAACCGTTCCAAGACATTACCTCACCAATATTAAGAAGAGCAAAGTCCAACTCCATGTGTTTGTAGACGCCAGCAAAACAGCGTATGCAGCAGTCGCTTATTTCCGGGTTCCTTGTGCTTTATCAGCAAAATGCGCATTAATAAGTGCGAGAACAAGAGTAGGACCAATCAAACCTGTATCCATACCTCGCATGGAGTTAGAAGCAGCCGTGCTGGGTACCCGACTGGCAAAATCAATCATCGAAGAGCACAGCTTTGACATCAAGGATGTATTTTTCTGGACCGATTCTAAGATTGTGCTATGTTGGATTAAGTCGGATCAACGAAAATATAAGAGTTTCGTAGCATACAGGATTGGGGAGATCCTAGAAAATTCCGAAGAAAAACATTGGAGGTGGGTTCCTAGCAAGGAAAATGTAGCTGATGACGCTACGAAATACAAAAGTAGCAACAACTTTCACTCGCAGAGCAGATGGTACAAAGGACCAAGTTTCCTTTATCAACCAGAAGATGATTGGCCCAAAGAAAGTCCTGAACCTTGTAATGAGCCTGAAGAAGACCACGAAATAAAGGAGTGTTACTTGCATTTTGCAGTTGAATCAAGGTGCGTGATACAATATAGACGTTTTTCGAATTGGAATCGGCTTTTAAGAGCCACAATGTTTTTTCTACGTTTCCTGGACATAACTTCAAAACTGAGAGAAAAGAATGAGGATCATGCTTTTACGATTAACGAAAAGCGTAGAGCTGAGAACTACTTATATCGGCAATCCCAAATAGAAAGTTTTAAAACTGAATACGAATCTATTACAAAAGGAAATAGACAGCTGGATAAGTCAAGCAAACTGTACAAGCTATCGTCATATGTTGATGAGCATGGAGTAATGCGAGTTAAAGGCCGCATAGATGCAACTCCTTACATTCCTCATCATGTAAAAAGACCAGTGATCCAAAGGATCATTACATTACCAATCTGATTTTGTTAGATTTCCACAAAAATTTCCATCATATATATAATGAAACCGTAGTAAATGAGATAAGGCAGTATTTCTACGTAGAATGCTTAAGACCAGCTTTAAAGAATATGCGAAAAGGTGCCTGTCAAAAATGCAAAAACCAACGGGCAACTCCTAAACCACCAATCATGGCGGACCTACCACCAGCGCGTCTAAAGCCTTTTACCAGGCCTTTTTCCTACGTTGGAATGGACTACTTTGGACCACTATACGTAAAAGTTGGCAGGCGTGCGGAGAAAAGGTGGGGTATGCTGATCACTTGCCTTACTGTTCGAGCCATACACATTGAGATTGTGTATAGTCTTTCAAGTGACTCGTGTATCCTAGGGCTAAAGCGTTTCATTGCAAGGAGGGGAATGCCTTTAGAAATATATTCTGATAACGGAACAAATTTTTGAGGGGCGAGCACAGAATTAAAAGAGGCAGTGAGTTATATGAACGAGAAAGAATTATCTAAGGCATTCGATATGAAGTTAAAGGGGAACTTCATTCCACCGCTACCACCTCACATGGGTGGAAGTTGGGAGAGGTTGGTTCGAACCGTTAAACAAACCCTTATTGCAATGAACCCAACCCGAAATCCAAGTGATGAGCTCCTTTTGAGCATGATGGCAAAGGTAGAGTTTGTAGTTAATTCTAGACCACTTACTTATGTCCCAATAAACAGCGAAAACGACGAGGCTCTAACTCCAAATAATTTTTTAATGGGCTCGTCTAGTGGGCGAAAACTGAGTGGAGAGTTTGATGACTCTGCCCACGTTCTAAGAAGAAACTGGCTAATAAGAGAGATATGCAGACCTCTTCTGGAGGCGATGGGTTCGCGAGTAATTGCCTGAGCTTACCAGGCGAACAAAATGGTTTCGCTACTCTGAGTCTATAAAAGAGGGCGATGTTGTGGTAATATGCGATACAAACAATCCAAGGTGTGAGTGGCCCAAAGGAATAATCATCAAGCTGCTACCCGGTGCAGATGGTGAGGTGCGAAGTGCAGTGGTGAAAACGGCAACCGGAGTTTACACAAGACCGGTGGTCAAACTAGCTGTTCTTGAGGTGCAAAAGTTTCCAGAAGATGGTAACCAGGACCCTGAGACCCGCTTACCAGGGGGGAGTGTTACGAAACTTGGTAGCACTTCTTTGGAATAGGGCACAAAAGAAAAGACAAATTAACTAACCAAATTGTACAAAATGGCTGCCTCATTTCCGCCTTTCACTCTTTTTTATTTTATTAGAAACGTCAAAGTCGAGCAGCATATTAATAACTAATATTTCAAGAAAAACTTTTTTGCAAGATACTAATTGAAAAAAATCACTAAACGTAAGCAATTTAATCACATATTGTATTTATGTATTAATAAAATTTGTATAATATTTTAGGAAAATTTAGCTTATTAAGAAATTAGCTAAGTTAATGAAATAAAGCTGAAATTTTCGGAAAACCATTTTCATTTTTGGTTTATCCAAAGTTGGTCGAGCCAACAGCTCTATATAATTTATAAAATATTTAAGAAAGTAGGTGGATGCCACGCCCTCTGAATAGAAAACTGCAGATTTTCGATTTTTTCCTTTGTATGTACCACAAGGCCTACCGTTGTGCGAAATTTCAAGTTTCTACGATGTCGGGAAGTGCTCCATAATTTTGATGATCTTTCAGTGAGTCAGTGAGTCAGTCAGTTACGGTTTTTGCGATTTTCGAAGTCCTATATCTTGGGAACCACTAATGCTTAAGAGTTGAAATTTGGTAAGCCACCTGTGTTTGATCAGTTCGGCAAATACTCCAAATTTGAAGTTTCTGACTTTATAGGTACTGAAGTTAGAGGGGGGTTGAAAATCGCCTGAGTCTGTTCCTGTAAAAAGGGTGTAGTGCCGCGAACTTGGCTGGGCACTACCGTGCCCTTTGATCTAGGATAGACAAGAAGACCAATTCTGAAAAGATTCAAAGTACATTTTGCCCATGTCAAATACAATGAACCTGAGAAGTCGAATGTAGCACAACACATGCTGGATAATAACCATAATTTTAAATTTGAAATTAATTCGAAATTTTAATAATCCTTATGAATTGGATGCATATGAATCTCTTTACATTGTTAAAAATAGAAATAATTTAATGAATAGTATCGATGGACCAATAAAAGATCCAATTTTCAAAAAATTTTATAAAAGATCCTAAATTCACTATAAATTTGTTTGTTTTGTTTGTATTGAGTTATTTGTATTTAATATCAACCAAAAATTTTGTTTGTATTATTATTTATATAAAACTTACTGACGATGGAAGCATTGCTTCCGAAGTGCCTTTAAGTAAATAAATGAATAAAATAAGTATTTTTAAGTTATTCAAAATAATATCTTTTATTTATTTCATGAAAAACACGTTGAAAATCTCCAATATCAAATCAATTGTCGTTTTATATCGACTTTTTTGTTGTGCTAAATATTGGGGCAAAATATCGACAAGTCTATAAAAGTGGATAGTTTTCTCGACTGTTTTTCAAGGCAGCTTGACTTCTGTCGAGTCAAGCTCGCAATTTCAAAATGTCAAAATTTGGGAAGTCATAATCAGTAAAAACAAATAGGTACTTTAACTAGCAAGAAATACATATACATACAAATTCACATTTCGAAATGAGATAATTTCAACCAAATTTGCACACGGAATCAGGTTGGAAATTAAGTCAAAACCTAACGAACACACCCAATTAGCCACAGTTTGAAGAGCTCTGAAATGGTTTTGTATGAAAATGTCAAAGTGCAATGGAAGGAGACAAAAGAAAACAACAACAAAAAGCGATTAACAGCCAGTTGAAATTCAAAAATGAAATGAGCTGTCAAACGAAATTACAAATGAAAACACTATTTCTGTAATTTAAAGATCTTAACCTTGAAGGTCCAATCAGTAAAACGGGAGCTATAATTTTTTAAAGCCATCCATATCAAATTTGAATAAAGAAATTCCATGTAGATAACGGGATCTTCTTGCTGGTGCATGGTCGTGGACAATGGTCCAAGCAGGTAATTTAAATGCAATTGTTTTGATTTTTCGATCAATTTAAAATCAAGATTGTGTCGCTTATATACCACGTAGGATAATGAATGAGGTATAACCGTAATTTTATTTATATGTAATATTTAAAAACAGCAAGAAAATTCATCAATGCACTAAAGAGATATGAGTTCATATGTGAAAGCGCTCAAATATTTCCGTTATCTCCGTCCAACGGTATTCTAGGACTCTTATTTTTTTAATTCATATTTAAATCAATAATTTCTATCATCCATCCAAATTTCAGCTTTCTAGCCCTTTCCCTTAAAAAGATAAAAATAAAATACTTCACAAATTCAAACTTTTCCATTAATTTTCATTATACTGCAGCTATTTGAGCTTTAAACGAATAAATATAAATATCGTGTGAACACTGAACACCCGATATTTGTTCGGTAAAAACGAAATGCGATCAGAAACGTGCGGCACAATCACGTGTGAACCAGGCCAAGGGAGAAAAAACTTCGTGTTGGTTTTGTTTTAGATTTTTTTTTGTGTAAATTTGCTTTACCTTGGTGCGCTGAATTTTGAGAACACCTTTGCCGAGATTCAGCTAATTCGAAACCGCAGGGTTTCTTTCACTTTTCGTCGAAAATCGATTCGGCTAGTAAAAGTGAGTGAGTGAGCGAGTGAAATGAAATGTCAGATTACTCTGCATCTCCAGATATTTCCGCCGTGACTTGGTGTATCTGTATGTGTTGGTAAATATCCAGTTTTTGATAGGTATGTGTGCTTTTTTCAAGAATGTTGTCACACCTGTTCATGCATAGGAAATGAAATAAAAAACAACAACTTAGATAAAAACAACTCATCTTCATCATCGTGTCCTGTATCCCCGGCTGGGGCATAGGGCGTCAACAAAACGTCTCCATCCTTCACGGTCTGCTGCAAGGTACTTAAGCTGTGGCCACGTCTTTCTCTGGGATTCTGCTTCCGCTAAGACAGTTGATTTCCATGTTGTTCTTGGTCTTCCAACCCGCCGTGCACCCTGAGGATTCCATTCAAAGGACTGCTTTGCAATTTCATCGTTTGGTTTCCTCAGTGTGTGACCAATCCAACGCCATTTACGCTTTCTTATGTCGACGTCCAGCCGCTCTTGTCTTGTCCTGCGCCACAATTCCTCATTTGATATTATTTGTGGCCAGCGAATCGTTAGGATGTGGCGAAGACAGCGATTCACAAAAGCCTGCAATTTCTTCGAAATGGTAGACGTGACTTTCCAGGTTTCACAAGCATATAACAGCACGGATTTGACATTGGATTCGAAGAATCTCAACTTAGTGCGTAAGGAGATTTGACTGGATTTCCAAATTGGGGACAGAGTACCGAAGGCAGCACGAGCTTTATTTATTCTACTTTTAACGTCCAGATCCGTACCACCGTTTGCAGAAACAATACTGCCAAGGTAGTTAAATTGTTCCACTACTTCAACTGGCGTCTCCTGTAAAATAATACGCTGCTGTGTGGAGCGGCCTGTGAGCATTATTTTTGTCTTTTTGCTGTTAATTCTTAGACCACTCGACTCTCTCTTCACTTGCAGTGCTTGGCACATCCCGTTCAGCCCACTGATGTTATTTGCCAGTAGACATATGTCAACGGCATAGTCTAAATGACTGAGCCTTTCGAACGGTCTCCATTGAATGCCCTGTCGCTCAGCTGTACCAACACTGGCCGTCAATACGTCGTCCATCGCCAGCAGGAAGAGAATAGGCGATAGAACATCCCCTTGTCTCACACCCTGTTGCACTACGAAGGAGTCGGATAGCTGCCCATTGTGCAAAACAAAACACCTCGCGTTGTTGTAGGACTCTTTAATAATGGCAACAATTTTTGGTGGAATTCCTCTACCAAGCAACGATCTCCATATACATTCTCGGTTAACTCGATCAAAGGCCTTTTCAAAATCCACGAACATGAGGTAAAGCGGTGATTGATATTCCATCGACTGCTCGAGGACGATACGCAGGGTGTTGATATGGTCGACACACGATCGACCACTGCGGAAGCCAGCTTGATGCCTCTTGAGTGTAGACTCGATTCTATCCTTTATTTGCTCGAGTATGATTGTTGCCATTAGTTTTGGGAAAACGGACAAAACGGTGATACCACGCCAATTGTTGCAATTCTTTAAGTCACCTTTCTTTGGCAACTTAACAATCACACTATCCTTCCAGTCCCTGGGATAGCTTTCGTTTTCCCAAATGTTTTGTATCAGCGGATGTAAAATACTAGCCGCTGCTACGGGATCGGCTTTCAGGAATTCAGCTGGTATTCCGTCCAGTCCAGCTGCCTTGTTGTTTTTGAGGAGATTTATTGATGTACGAATTTCCGATTCTGACGGGGGTTCGATGTCAATACCCCTATAGGACCTGCGCATCTCGTTTAGTTGGGGCACTTCAGCACTCTGCTCAACTGAATCCTCATTTAACAGGGCACAAAAATGGTCCTTCCATCTACGAAGCTGATCCTCAATTGATACCAAAAGTGTGCCATCCACATCCATTACAGGATGATTGGTGTTGCTTTTTTTCCCGATAACATCTTTGGCTATTTGGTACAATTCCCGGATATCTCCTCTTCTGGCAGCGATTTCCGCATTATATGCGAGCCCATCTAACTTCACCCTCTTGTCACGTCTCACACAACGATAGACCATCTTATGTGCAATGCGGTACTCTCTTCGCAAGTCAGCCTTTCGTTGAATATCTGCTTCGGCATTTATTTGGATTTTCAACGATTTGCGAAGTTCGATCTTATCCCAGGTGTCTTGGGATATCCAAGAGTCTCTACGTCTCGTTCGCTTGGGTACAGTTTCGGATCCAGCCTCCATAAAAACACTTTTAATTTCACCCCACATCTCATCAATTGTTGAATTCTGGATTCCATTTAATGACGAGGCTCTGTCGTTAAGGGTGGTGACATAGTTTCGACATATGTTGGGGTCATTTAAAGCATTAGTAATGAATTTTGTGCTCCTTGCTGCATCCTGCGCTGGTTTTTGTACGGCAGCGGTTCGTAGTTTGAGACTCATCAGAACCAAATGGTGGTCGCTTCCCACATCGGCATTTCTTATACTCCGGACATCACACATAGACTTCCTCCATCGCTACTGAATCATGATATGATCAATTTGGTTTTCGGTTTGACCATCCGGATGCACCCAGGTAATTTTGTTGCACGTCTTATGCTTAAATACAGTCCCACCTATCACAAGACGATTCGCGTTACAAAAGTCGACAAGCAAGTCACCATTTTCATTCCGTGACCCCACGCCATTTCTTCCCATCACGCGTTCCAGTCCGTAATTGTCTGAACCGACTTGGGCATTAAGGTCTCCCATAACGACTATGATGTCGGCTCTCGGAACACTACTGTAAACCGAGTTAAGATGAGTATAGAACGCGGTTTTGTCTTCCTCGGTCGCTTCATTTGTGGGGGCGTAGCACTGAATAATTGTGACGTTACGAATTTTTGAACGAAACCTTGCTGTCATTAATCTCGCAGAAATGGGCGCCCATGAGATCAAACTACGCCTCGCTTCTTCGTTCAACATAATTCCGACACCATGCAGTCCTTGGCCACCCTCTCTTTCATCTTCGCCGGAATACAGCATTCTCGTCTGTCCAGTGTCTGATCTGTATTCAGCTCTTCCTCTCCACTTAGTTTCGCTTATGCCCAGGATACTGATCTTTAGGCGAAGCATTTCACGCTCAACCTGCTCGTATCTACCATCGCTGTACAAGGATCGAACGTTCCATGCTCCGATTTTCGTACGTATGCGGTAGCCAAAAGTAACATTTGCGCTTCTTGAAAGACTTCTTCTATTTGTCAACGATTCATTTATTATTATGGCGTCTTGATTGACGCTCGTACATGCAGGATGCCGCACCCCCAAATCCGATGTGCGGTTTACTGCAGCCGAAGCTACAGAAGGATTTTCTATAAAAAGATTACCTCTTGGGGACTCATTTCCATTTGTTGTCATAATTCATGTATTTGCATATATCCTTCCACCATGGTGTTTTCCGAGACATGATTAATAACATACATAAGCTCAGATTTGACAGGCACACCCGCCTTTTGTATGGTCAAACACAAAACTGCTCGAGGCCGCCCACTGTGGGAAAACAGACGCCTTTTGTAGCCGTCCAATATGGGTTACAGACGCTACCTGCTGCTGCCGTTGGCCTTTTACCAAAAAAAGCTCCTCCGCCACCAGACTATCATGCCGTTGACCGCCACCTGCAGTTCATCCGCCTTAAGGGGGCTTTTAACCATCCCGAGGACAAGTTTGTGCCCTGACCAGCATAGCTGGGTTGTCTGCTTATCCCGGCATCCATTCGGTCCCCCTGCACGTTAGCGTTACCCGCCCTCTACCACGCGGAGGTGTGCATAGGGATTTTCCTATCATTGAGCCTAGGGCTATATGGCGTCCTAGCACTCTCAAGTACTTTAGAGGGTAAAAACAACTAGGTACCCTTTAACTGATCCTTAAATCTCATTTTATTATCATATGTACATATGCATATTAAATAAAATTAAGTATATATATTCTATTCACTTTTGACACTATAAAACATTTTTTTATTTCTCAAGAGTGAAAAATCACATTAAACTTTAATTACGAAACCAAAAATTATTGAAATCAAAGATAGGTACTCCATTATTATGATTCCAATGTTCACATTATTGAGATTCCAATGTATACATTGTTGTATTTGTTATTTCATTTCGCATCCATTAGTGGTGATGTGAAACAGAATATCAAACGTAACGAGTGTGACAAGGAGGTAAAATTTACTTACTTACTTAGGTCCTCGGACCTGTTGCGTCCGTGAGTATTCCCTTGCGGGGCATAGGGCCTCCACTACTCCTACGCGCCATCGTGTATTGTTTCTGGAAATGTACCTCAGCTCTCTCCAACTCTTCTCCAGTTGTGCAGATTCCTCTTCGACCGTTCTTCGCCAAGTACTTCTAGGTCGGCCCACTCCTCTGCCTCGCTGCGTGAGAGGGTTCCATTGCATCGCTTGGCTCGCAACTCGTGGCCTTTTCGCAGCGTATGTCCAATCCACTGCCACTTCGTTTTCGTATTATAGAGTCGATGGGCTCCTGACCTGTCCTCGAATGAAGTTCATCATTTGAGATACGGTTAGGCCAGAAAATCCGCAAGATGCTTCGCAGACATCTATTCACGAACGTTTGCAGCTTTCTTATGACAATGGATGTTACTTTCCAGGTGCTGCATCCATTAAAAAGCACGGATTCAATATTGGAGCGAAACAGTCGTAGCTTGGTCTTTAGACTTATGGAGTTGTTTCTCCATATTTTGGACAGCATCCCAAACGCAGCCTTTGCTTTCCCGATTCGGCTGGTTATATCTAGCTCTGTCCCGCCATCAGTAGGGACAATACTTCCAAGGTATTGAAAGCTCTCTACCATCTCTACTGGTTGTCCAGAAATATCTATTTGAGTAGATGAGGAAGTTCCAAGGCTGATCCTTTTTGTTTTCGCCGTATTGATCTTGAGCCCAACGGTTTCAGCTTCTCTCTCCAGCCTTGTTGACATTTGATGGAGATTCATGATCCTATGAGAGAGTAAGCATACGTCATCCACGTAGTCCAGATGTTTCAGCTGTGATTGCAGATTCCACTGAATTCCTCCATTTGCAGTTGACAAAGCTGCATGCAGCACATCAATTATTACCAACAGGAACAGTATTAGTGACTGTATCCAACCCTGTCTAATCCCACTTTGGATTTCAAATTCCTCTGACAATCTTCCTTTATGCAGAGCGTGACATTTGGATCCTTCATATGTAGCCTTGATAATAGCAATCAATTTATCCGGGATGCCTCTCCTGCGCAAGGCAAGCCAAATAAATTCTCTATTGACACTGTCAAACGCCTTTTCAAAATCGATGAACAGCAGGTGAAGTAGTGATCGATATTCAACGCACTGTTTGATGATGATCCGCAAGGTGTTGATATGGTCCACACAGGAAGATCTAGTGCGGAAACCTGCTTGTTCGGCGTCAAGCGTGTCTTCTAGATGGTCTTTTATTCGCTCTTGGACGATTCTTGCTATAACCTTCGCTACAGCAGGTAGAACGCAAATGCCTCTCCAGTTTTTGCACTGCGTAAGGTCTCCTTTCTTTGGGAGCTTGACAATCATTTCCTTTTTCCACTCCTCAAGAAAACTCTCTATTTCCCAAGCTCTTTGTATGAGTGGGTACAAGATCTCATTCGATGTTGTTGGCGCTGCCCGTAAGAGCTCTGCGGGAATACCGTCAAGTCCAACCGCTTTGTTGTTCTTCAGTGGTCTAAAAAATTAAAGTTAAAATTTCTTCTCTATTGGGGGATACAGTGCGTAATCGGGAATTTGTTATTACGGACGGGTCATTGGGTGTTGGGCTGACTTCAGTGCTCATCCACCTTTTGAACTGGTCCTTATCCGAAACTAGCATTGATCCGCCTATGTCCTTTATCAGGGGCCTATTTCAGCGCTACTACAACAGAGCTACATCAACTACATCGTACATTAAAATCCTTTAACTACATCATTTATATTTGTCTGATTCAAACATACAACTGGAGTAATGAAATGAAAGATAAAAAAGTTTAATAAATTACAAATGTAACTGGTTTAGTTGCAGGATGAAGCTGTAAAATGTAGTTGATGTAGAAGCGCAGAAATAGGCCCCAAGTGTTGTTTAGAGGGCTTTGGACACCTGTAAGCTCTTTGGTAATCCTGTAGACGGTCCTACTGTCACATCGGCTTGCAGCCTCTTCTGCTTGTGTTGCCAATGCATTGATATAGGTACACTTATCACGTCACACGCTACGGTGAACTTCTCTCATCTTCATGCGATACGCAGACTCTGGCTCGTTTCTGCCTGCTGCTGGACTTGCTGCAATGCGAGCTTTGAGCTGTTTTCTTTCTTCGATCCTAGCCCAAGTTTCTTCGGAAAGCCAGGCACTGTTTCTTCTTTGCGACTGACCGACTATGATTTCAGCACCTGATATGAAAACATTTTTCACAGCACACCAATGGTTTTTGATGGAGGTGGTCTCCGTGCTAATGATTGCTCTCAATCCTTGTGAAAAGTGGTCCCCTAGTTGTGGGCGGACTGCGGGATCCTTAAGTCTATCGGTGTTGTACTTAGGCATTTGGGTGTTTTCTTGGGATCTCCGAATTGCAGCTGTTCGTAATCTTACGGTAGCAACCATCAAATGGTGGTCCCGGGCAATTCCCATGTCTGCAACTCTTCTGTTTCTAACGTCCTGGAGACTACTTCTAAATCGCCGACTGATCGCGAAGTGATCAATTTGGTTGGAAGTTGCTTGTCTGTCCGTCGACACCTAACTGATTTTGTGGCACGTCTTGTGCTCAAACATGGTTCCTCCTATAACAAGGCGGTTGGCGTTACAAAAATCGACAAAACGTTCACCATTGTGTTGTGGTTTCCAACACCATGCTTTTCCATTACTTGCCTAAGCCCATCATTATCATTGCCAACCTTGGCATTCAAGTCTCCCATTACCATTATGATGTCTCTACGTGGTGTACTATCATAAGCAGCACTCAGCCGATCATAAAAGGCCTCCTTCACCTCGACAGAAGAGAGCTCCGTTGGGGCGAAACACTGTATGATGGTGACGCGACGTACTCTAGTCCGGAACCTAGCTTTTATGATCCTGTCATCTAAGGGCTCCCAGGAAATTGAGCTCTTGAGAGCTGTTTTAATAAGCAGAAATCCAACGCCAGATTCACGGTTACTTCCAGGTGCCTTTCCGGAGTAGAGTAGTACAGTGTTACGAGTTGGTGACTTATACTTCCCCGAGCCCAACCATCTAACTTCACTGATACCTAAGACGTCCATCTTATATCGCATGAACTCCTTCTCTCGTTGGAGGAATCTGGCATTTTGAGGACCTTCGCTTCCATTGTCGAGAAGCGTCTTCACATTCCAAAAACCATTCTTTGTCCGGGTACAATTATAGCCAAAAGTCGTCAACATGTTATCGTTCCTTATCCAAGGCGTAGTGTCGGTTTCGTTAGCGAAATTGATTTCAGTTTCGAAGAATGCTAACCTCCGAGACCTATTATTGAAAGCTAGGCCTTTCGCACTTGTAGTTTTAGCCTTTTTACGTATATAGGGATACGCAAATAGTTGCCCAGGGACCACCACGAGGAGGTAAAACAAGCACTTCACCGTGACTGATTGTTGCGCTACTGGCCCAGACCAAGTTCTGAGCAGTCAATAGTTTTCCGATCAGGCTTGATGCAGGTCCCCAATTTGGCTCTTTTATATTTATTCTCTGTCTCATGTTCGAAACTAAATTCTAAACTGCTCATTTCACTTAAAAAGCTGAATCAATTTTGGGAGTGAAGTGAGATGAGTCGGCGTGTAAGGCGAGTCATCTCTTCTCACTCGCTAAAATAGCTGAATCTCGACGCTTGTGTACAAGGTGTTTTTTTTTTTTACTTTTACTGGTAGGTGTGGAATGGTTTTGTTTTGAAGTGGTGTATCCATATTTTTGTTTATCCATTTTTCGCAGATGATCATGTAAACATTTCTTGCTAGCAAAACTACCAAGTATTCTATTAATCGTCCAAATCGTTCAGTCTGTGGGTCTGGAAGCATTTCAATACAGCCGGAACACAATATTGCGGATTTAAATACTATTTAAATATTCCCTTTAATCAAAATGTCATGTTTGCTCAAAATCTTCAGTTCGAACATTTTTACAAATGTAAAATTTGCCATGCAGTACCGGAAAAGAGGCTTTCGGGGTAGGGCTGCCAGATAAATTTTTCGCAATATCGGGACATCAGTGACAAAAAATCGGGACAAATCGGGACTAAGAAATGACAATGAACCGTTAAATGTACAACAAATAGAAACATGCTTACTAGCTAACACTTATGACAAAAAAGAAATAAAAAGATTATATCTTTAGCATTGAAAATTCAGTTTTGTAACTAAAATATTTTCCGGTTCTTTGCTACTTTCTGTCATTTCGAAAGATTTGCAATTCTGGTAAAATGTTTAAGCATTGACCTAGCTGTTGTCTAATGATCACTTGAAAATAAAAATGTCTTGATTTCTTATTTCCACTTGATGTCTTTGCAAATAATTTTAAGATTTCGCCGTGGTCAATATATGAAAGCAATTTTTGTTTGAAGGATTAATTAATAAAATTTAAAAACTAATCGCAATTATCATGTCCGGTGTCTCTTAGGCAATTGCTTAAGGCCGCACATTGACTAGGGCTGCAAAGTCGATGAAAATTCATGTTTTAAGGCAACACATTAAGATTTGACAACATGAAATCATGCAGAGAAGCATTATAATTTTCAAATTTTATAAAATTTATTTTGTTGAAAACCTTGAAGCAATATTAAATAAAACCGTTAATATTAATTTGTATGGTTTTCTTTTTTAAAACTTTTGGGCGGCAAAATAACAATTTTCCGAAGGTGGCAGAAACTCCAGGTTCGGCAACGATCATGTGCATGTCTTGTTCCTTTACAAGAAATTTGCAAGAAATACCGTCGAAATAAACTAAACTAAATATATAACTTTTAAGGCTTTCGCGGTTGTTTACATTCGACATTTTTAAGATTTTAGGATTAGCCGCGTATAAATATTTAATATTTAGCGAGTTCAATACTGTACTCACCCCGAACGTTTCGCTGCGAATTGCATCGAGCGTGGTCACCGGGAAACTGCCAAAGAGATGTTACGAGCGATTTTGGCTACGCAGGTTGTAGCGTTGCATCGAAGGTTCTGTCTCTTGCCGTTGTTGTTGTTGTTGGCTTGCAAGTTGGGAGCAAACTACGCTGACTGTATCCACGTTGGTGTGCAGTGGCAATTGGATCGACCTTGTGGAGTTAATTATGGGATCCCAAGTTTTTGACAGCTTGAAACTGTCGTCACGATTGAAATTCTGGTGTCGTTTGATTTCAATCGCTTCGCGCACCAGACGGGGGATATAATGAGCTTCGTTAGCTAGAACCTTAGCTTTATCGAAGTGAATCCAGTGGTGTTCTTCTGGGTTATCGAGAATATGCTCACATATGGCGGACTTCTCCCTTTGGTTTTTGCTTACCGCGCTGATATGCTCTTTCAGACGTGTAGCAATGCTCCTCTGAGTCTGTCCTATATATGATGACCCGCAGCTGCAGGGGACCGCATATACTCCAGGTGTTTGGAGGGGGAATTGATCTTTTGGCGATCTAAGGTAATTTATCACCTTTTTGGGTGGTAAAAAGATGGATTTTACCGCATATCGCTTCAAGATTTTCCCTACCCTGTCTGTTACACCTCTTACATAAGGCAGAAAAGCTTTTTTGTCTAAAATGCTATCTTCTCTTTCTAGCGACGAAACTGGCTTCCAGGATCTTTGCTTTTTTGAATAGCCATTCGCTTTAAGGACATTGTCCACCAGAGAAAGTTCTGTGGCAAGGTGGTCGGTGTCACATATCCTGTGGGCACGCTGGACAAGTGTAGAGACCACTGATGTTAAATTTGCCGGGTGGTGGTGGGAAGTAGCGTGTAGGTATCTGTGTGTGTGCTTTTTCGAAAAACTGTGTGCGCTAATGTTCCATTTTGTTTCCGCTTCACTTTCACATCCAGAAATGAGATGGATTCTTCTTTCTCTTTTTCCATCGTAAACTTCATTTTTGGGTGCTGTGAATTCAGATGTTGAAGAAAATTCAAAATGGCCGAGTTTTTCATAATACAGAACGTATCGTCCACATATCTCAGCCAAACTTTGGGCTTCTCTTTTGAGTTGTTCAGAGCTTTTTTCTCAAAATATTCCATCCAAATATCTGCAATTAAGGGAGCCAAAGGTAAACCCATAGCAACGCCATCTTTTTGCAGATAAAACTGTTGGTTGAAACAGAAATACCCCGATGTTAGGCAAAACTCCAAAAGCGGCAAATAGTTTTCATCGATGCCGGAAGTTGATATAAGCTCACTGATGATAGTAAGTACCTCCTTCACGGGCACATTCGTAAAAAGTGACTCAACATCGAAACTCACCATTATTTCATCATCTTCGAGTTTTAAACTACTCAAAATCGACACAAAATGCGAGGAATCTTTTATGTGGTGCTCCGTCAAGCCAACCAATGGTTTAAAAACTTCAACTAAATGCTTTGATATCAGATAACAAGGGGCATTTATTTGACTCACAATTGGTCGCATTGGATTCCCTTCTTTGTGGATTTTAGGCTAACCATATAACTTCGGTGACTGTGTACACGAAGGAATGAGGCGCTTAGGTGGTAAAGGCTTTTTATTGAACATATATCGAGACAGGGTTCAAATATCGTGATTGTCCCGCCAAAATCGGGACGTCTGGCAGGCCTATTTCGGGGCCAAAACTGCAAAAAATAATGAGAAATTGTAATGGTATGTATATATCTCTGTCAGTTTTAAATCAAAATGACTTTTCGAATATTCCAAATTAATGCCATGAGCCTCTTCTTTATTTTGTCGCAACACATCTTCTTCGTCTTATTTTGTTATCTTTGAATTTAGTTCAAATATGAAATCATTAAGTATTCAATTCCGGGTTGTTGTTATTTTTCTTATTCAAATTCGGTTTATTGCTTTTATCCATTATATTGTTTCGAATATGAATATGGAAATACAACCTGTTTCTAAATTAATTTTGATTTCTTAACCGAAAAGAGAACATATAAATTAATTTGACATTTTAATTCTGAATGAAATTTCACATCAACTTGCGTGAATGTTGTGAATGGACTTCAAAGCAAGCAAGACAAAATAATTAATGAGCTATAAATAAACTTAAATTTATAGGTATTTAGTTTTATAGTTAATTTAAACGAAAAACGCGAGGGTTGAATATGCAATCCAAAAACGTATTATATACACTCTACACTACACTCTATAGGCCAAGTAATTTGGCAAAGTGGGTATAAATGTTTTTCATTTTTTAAATTGTATGTTGTATTATGAAACAAATTTTTCAGACTTACCACGTATAAGATTATTTGAATAAATATTGTTATGTATTAATTAATCCCTTTTACTGTTTTTTGACTACCCGACATGTTTCGAATTGATTACACTATCCGTGGTCACGGGTTTTACACTGTATACATGCATAATCATAATACAATGAATAATAACCACGAAGAAGTTTAAAAAGCAAAATTTTTAATATAAATAATTTATATAATATAAGTTTTTTTTAAACTAAACCTTAATTGCCTTTCACATAAGCTGCGAACTGCGAATACGAATAATTTTTTAGGCAATCCCAAGCGCAAATATCAACAAATTCTTGTTTTAACTTTTTGATAAAATGAATAAACGATCCTATCTACAATTTTAAAAAAGAAAACGCAGCCTAAAAAGTGGGACAAATGTTTCTCATTTCAAATATTCTTCAGAAAATATGCTATTTACTATTTTTTTTATTAAGTCTGGAATGGAAAATAGTCACTGTTAAATTTTAGAGCATTGAATGTGTCATCCATAAAAAAAAAACCACGAAATAAAAACCAAAAGATCGGATATCCCGCAAACCAAAATCTCGAATAACGAAATCTTGCATTTTTAAACAAATCTCTTAATTTAATAATCCTGCTTTTCATAAGTTCGCAATTTCTAAATTCGCTTTTAACATTCTTGCATTTACATATCGCATTAAAAAAATGTCAAATATTACCCAAAATATCACAAATTAAAATCTCACAGTAAGATCGCTCTCAGTTTCTCACTGAAAAATAAAAATCATTCAACAAAAGAAAGAAACTTGAAAACCAAAATGTATTTTTTACTATTAATTAATTAATCCGACATTGTAACTAGTAGGATTTCTATTTTATCTTACTTGTTCTTTACAACAATTGAAAATATAAACAATAACAATTATGAATACCATTATGGCCTGAAATAAGGTAAGCAATGCACTCGATTTATTTTGCCGAAGTTAGAAAATTTTGAAAAATTTAATTGCACTGTGAAAAATAAATTTGTAACCAAAATCTCGCAAAATCCAATCTCGCGCGAGATTTTGATTACAAAAATTTATTTGTTGCAAAGCAATTATATTTTGCACGATTTTAATTTGCGAGTATTTAGTTTTCGGGATTTTATAATTCCGATACTCTTAAAAGCGGAATTTCATAACACGACAATTTAATTTCCGAGATTTCGTACCTGACATTTTAAGATTTTTTTTTTGTACCTTCTTTGACCCCTTTTTTAGGGAGATATATCCTTTTTTTTAAATGTATGTCTGAATATCTATGAAATTCAATCGAGACATTATAATAATAATAATCGATAGTTATAATAACACAATATAATTGAACTAAATAGAGAATAGACTATGTTTGTGTCCGACGATTTTTGATCGACACTTCTACCTTTCTCGGGACATGGGTGGCAAGCAAAGCGTTTCTACTGTTTCAAATGTCACAAACGACTCGTGTGTTGTAAGGTGTCGGCTTATCTGACTAACTATGCCATTACGGGTTGGGTTGTTGGGTACGAAATCTCGCAAATTAAAATCTCATATTTGAAATCTCGCAATTACAAAATCTCACTTCTATAATATCGCAATTTAACAATCTCGCAATTACAAAATCCCGCAAATAGTATAATACAATGTACTTTTGCGAGTTTTCCTTGCTTCTTCAAAATAAATCGACTGCGGTTCTACTTTTAGACCATTTAGTCATTTATAATTGTTATCGTTTATGGGCGATTCCGCTAGAGACGATTATTGGCATCAAATTTAAAATAACAATATTTTTAACTTTATTTGATAACAATGCAAAGTATCTATAGAAGGACTCTCTCACCAAATTTAAAGAAAACATTTTTTACACTTCGCAAAAGTATCATACGAAAGGTCGATGCAAACTGCAATTATCATGACTTTTAAAAAAGCTCGAAATAGACATTACCGACTGTTTGAGGTAATGATTGACTTGTTAAGGTAGAATTATAATAGTCGGAAGGGCACTGAAGCTAATGTCAAAAACCAACGAAAAGTAGCCTTCCGTACCGTCAGAAGGGGAACACACCCATAATGTAATTTTCATCTATCTCTTTTTGGTATTCCTATTTCACCAAATGTCAGTTTTACTTAAGTAAAGTTAGGCCTGGTTCACACGAGATTGTACCGCACGTTTTTTTATCGCATTCGGTTTTTACCGAACAAAAATCGGGTGTTCACATGATATTTATCTAATAATACAAACAAAATTTTTGATTGATATTAAATACAAATAACTCAATACAAACAAAACAAACTACACAAACAAAATTATAGTGAATTTAGGATCTGTTATAAAATTTTTTGAAAATTGGATCTCTTATTGGTCCATCGTCACTATTCCTTAAATTTTTTCTATTTTTAACAATATAAAGAGATTCATATGCATCTAATTCATAAGGATTATTAACATTTCGAATTAATTTTAAGTTTTGTAAGTTAAAATTATGGTTATTATCCAGCATGTGTTGTGCTACACTCGACTTTTCAGGTTCATTGTATTTTACATGGGCAAAATGTTCCTTGAATCTTTTCACAATTGGTCTTCTTGTCTGTCCTATATATTCTTTTCTATACAATTGCTGCATCCAATAGAGTATATTCCTGATTGTTGATTTTTTTCAATTTTGTCCTTTGAGCCACTAATCAGATTTTTAAGTTTTATCTCACTTAGTAATAATTAATAGAGAAATGGACTAACTAGCATTATATGTAATTTAATGTCTAATCCAGTTCCGCTATATAATTTTTTTTATATAAATATTCATTATAGTTAGATGCGTTGCACCCGCGATAATTTGATGTTGCACCCGCGATTGCTTTAAGATCGAAAAATTGGTTTTTAATTTTTGTTTTCTAACTTTATTTTTATTTCTTTAGTTGTTTGGACAAACGTCGTTCTATATAATGTAAGAAGAATATAATAAATGTTTTCTCAATTGACAGACTTTTGAATTTTTGGTACTATGATCCAGAAAGGTGGGCCAAATTCGTTGCACCCGCGATTGCACATTGAAACCTTTTCCGACGACTTATTTATTTCATTTAAATTATATAAATTAACCCAAAATTAATAGATCAAAATGTAACCCTTCAGGTAAAAATTTCATAACAATAAGTTTGTATTTTACTGTAAATATACTCAAAGAGGGTCTAAATGTTGCACCTGCGATAATGGAATCGCCCTTATATTTCATTGTTGTTAAGAGAACACAAGAGAGAACATAGAAATTGTATTACCAGTTGTAATGTCTGGTAGATTTTTTAATTTGGAAAACAAAGGAAAAGTTTTTCGCTTTCGAGTTTCTTTTTTGTTTCGCAAGATTTTTCTGTGTGAAACCATGAGATTTTGATTTGCGAGATCTTCATATGCGAAATTTTAGTTTTTCAGGTTTCAATTGAGTTGCGAGATTTTTTGGAGTGAGATATAAATGCGAAATTGTTATGAGCGAGATTACCTATAAATTGTGAGATTATGAAAAGCAGGGTTATTGATTTGCGAGATTTAAAAAAAAATTATGGATATCGTTATTCGAGATTTTAGTTTGCGGTATTTCGTACCACTCCCTGTTACTATGTACAACTTAAAAATAATAATCCAAGACATTTTTCAGAACACAAAATGACGCTGGCTAACAGACTTTAATTATTAAAAGAAGTTTCAGCACGAAATATTGCCATCCAAAAAGGTTTTACCGAATTGTGACCCAACTGCGCATCGAACACAGTCACCCTACGATGGGTCCCAGGACACCGTGATATAGGTATACGGGAATGAAATGGCAGATGAACTGGCCAAAAACGGGTCATCTCTTGATCCGAGCCAAACCAATCAATCTGTACTTATGCCACTGGAGCAAGAAAAAAAGTAGAACTAACCAAGACTTCCTCGAGGTTGCAGACGTCAGATGGTCAACCATAGACTCTTGCAGGGTTTCGAGGAATTTATGGCCGAATATCTCTAGGAAAAAGACAGAATATATACTTAAGATAAGCAGGCCTCAACTTTCCACTCTAATTGGATTCCTAACGGGTCACAACTCGAAGGGAACCCACATGCACAGAATGGGCATTGGCTCGTCGGACTTGTGTAGAGGGTGTCAGGATGCAGAGGTGGTGGAGGGCTCATATCACTTTCCTCGTGAATGCCCCAGCCTAGCCAGAACCAGAAAAGCAGCCCTCGGAGAATACTTTTTCGACGAATTGGGCAACATCTCTAACTTGCCACTAAGAAACATCCAGAATTCAGGGTGGTTCAGGGAGGCATCCCATACCTAAACTCCACCCAATCCATCTTATCCTTTTCCCCATACCTTCCTTTTAGTAGGGGAGCCTACGATGCTAAATATGGATTTACTCGAGCGTCGTTGGGACCTAATGGATTTTGAAGATTTGATGATAGAGAGAAAAAAATGTTAGTACCTAAATTATACCGTTTCATCGGTGGGGGAGCATCTACAGGAGTGTTCAAAAATGTTAAAAAAAAAAAACAGTCACGTGGACATATTCGAGCGCGTCAGATATTGATACTGTATATGGCCTGGGTCTTTCTAATAACGGTGGTATGTTAATCTGCCGGTTTGCGTGGTGGGGGTGGCTGTATGGGAGTGTAGAAGTTGGAAAAAAAAAATGGATTTACTCGAGCGCGTCAGATTTCAATAGGGGATGTTAAGTGACTCCCAAGGATGCTCACATTCCAAAGACTGACGATTCCAAGGTGACGCAAGCTTGCGGCAGCTTCTTGAAAATGCAACAAAAAATCGCCATTTTGAAATACTCGAGCTCGTCAGATTTTGATATATATGGTTCAACTCGATGTCCTACATATGCTGAACCTTAATCTGACGATTATCTGGAGGGGTTTTCTATATCTGACGATTTGAAAAGAAGACACATTTTTATTCAGGATTTTTTCAATCACTGAGCATAATAACTTGGGCGCCAAAAATTGAAAACGGTTTTTTTTTAGAAGGGTCAAATATGTACAAACATTTCTTACAATGGGAGGGGGGCCAGAAATCTGTTCTTTGATTAAATTAAATTATTTATGTCAATAGTTTTCAAAATATTCGCATACAAACTCAAAATTTTGATAAAAAACGCAAACAAAATGTTGGGATCAATTTTTCTAAAAATTGTGAAGTGAAAACTAAATTTTCTTCTTGTGGTCAATGCTCATATTAATTTAAAATCGAACACAAAAACCGGAAACTTCTGTGTTTTCTAGTTTTTGAGAAAATTGCAAGTTACTGATACTACTTTTTTGAGATATTTTTAGTTTGCTTGCACTGCCAGCATTACGGCTGCGTTTTAAAAGTAAGATATGTCTTCTGTCGGTTAAGCGAAATATACCACCCATGCCATTATCCATGAATGGCACTTGCATCAAAGTAACCTATAAGCTTTCCATTGTCGGTATGTGCATTACTGATCATCTTTTATGACATGATCACATATTCGATGTTGCAAAAAATGCAGCAAAATGCTTAGGTTTTCTTAAAAGATGTAAGAAATTTGTTTCCCCTTCTGATCTGGCTAACATCTATAAGGCGTACATCCTCCCAAAACTTGAGTACAACTCTCATGTCTGGTCGGGTGCCCCTATTACACATTTGAGCTTATTGGATAGAATGCAGAACAGAGCCCTTAAACTTATAGGTGATTCAAACATTATGGAAACTTTTGTTTCGCTAGAACACCATTGTAATGTCTCCTGTCTCACACACTTCTATCGTTTTAACATTGAAAATGTTTATAGGGTCGTTTTGAGTAAATTACTTTGAGTGTTACTAAAATGAATAAAGTGAACAAATGTGTATATGAGATGAACGCTGGCGTATATGGGGGTAAGATCGAATTTTTGGTGGTGTTACTAAAATGAATAAATTGAACAAAAAATGTAATATTAGATGAACGCTGGCGTATATGGGGGGTACGACAGAAAATTTGGTTGGTGTTACCATTCACTTTGGAATGAACAAATATGATAGAAGATGATTGCAGGCGGATAGAGAGGGTACGGTTGAATTTTTGGTTGGTGTTTCTAAAATGAACAATATAAGTTTTAACTATACATATTACTATAATTATAAAATGCAAGAGCTAGTGCAGTCAGCAGTGCATTGTGCTTCTAAAACTAAATCTAAGCGTTGGAAATTTTTTGAAAAATGTTTATGATAGGAAAATAATGTAGAAGTGCAATATGACGGGCTTATTTTTTTAAATTCGAGCTGTAAGGAATTTAAAATATGGTTCTTATGTCAAATGGTCGAAGAAAAAAAAAACACAAATGAGAAGTGCCAGAGTAATATTTTTTTTGTTTATCGATGGTTAAGTTTAATATAACAATTTTGTACATATATTTTGAAATTCCAAAAAATCTACAAAGTGAGATATTAATGGTTGTAAGCTCAAAGTTCAAAAATAGATGGTTCACAAATGCTACACATCAGGGTTAAGGCTGATTGTAATAAATTGTATAGTTTAAGAAAGATAATAAATAACAAATTGTTTTTGTTTCAGGAAATTTTGATACCTAGTATTTTTTATATTTTATATATTTTATTTAATTTTTGTTGATCGATTTTTCGCAGTTATTATTTTTAATTTTTTTAACGGATGCATTTAAAAATTTCAAATTCATACCGGAGATAGATTTTATAGATTCACATATAATATGTAAAATTCTAAGCCGAGATAATAACATATTTCTGTTCATTTATATATCACCTAATAAATCTTTAATCTGTGCACCTATACAATTTGTTTTTGTTTTATTAGCAGCTTCAATAATTGACGATTATTTTGATATATCAGACGTAGCTGTACGTTCTATATAAGCTTCACAAATCGAAAATACAATTCAATTAAAAAGTGGTTCTAAATCTTTAATCAATATTCCTATAATTCATCGTCGTCGATTTGCAAGTTTTTGCCCTGGACAATCAGCCCAAATAAACAAAACACAAATATTGAAATTTTGTATTCCACAATTTTGAGAAAAATTGTTCCCAAAATTTTTTGTTGCGTTTTTTATCAAAACTTTGAGTTTGAATACAAATATTTTGAAAACTATTGACAAAAATAATTCAATTTTAATGTAGGATTAAAGAACAGATTTCTATTCTATTCTATTTCTATTTTTAATATTTATTTTACCATTTTAGTCGGTTTTTTTTCGAAAATCACCTCTACCTCCTAAACGGGACGAGAAAAACGGCAGATTATACTTTTCCCGTTGTCCTAGAATTATTTGCTTCACAATAAAAAAATTCAACCGCGCTCGAGAATGTCCAGGTGACAATTTTTTTTTTTTTGCAAGTTTGTAACCCTCCCACTACCTTAGGTCACACTCAAATCGTCAGATTATTGAAACACACACTTTTCAGCTATCGATTTTTTTTAACTAATCTGACAACTTGCCCTAGGCGCCCGGCCGTACATAGAGGACTGATTTATGGTGGAGGTACTCAGCAGGGTGCAAGGTACCCCCCTTATACTTATCTGACGCGCTCGAGTAAATCCCAAAATCCCTTAGTGGGCTCCCCTACTATATGGGGAGTGCAACGGATCCATTGAGATCCGAGTGAGATGCGATGGCTTGCCGTATCATCACCCCTTCTAGCCTAACCTAACCTAACCTGACCCAACTGCCTATAAAAGGTTTCGATTGTGAATGGGATGTATCCGAAACAAAACCTCTTTGAAGGTTGTTCTGAATAGAGGATGAACAGACTTTTCCACTGTTGTTAAAATCCTTGTTTGTTTATCGATGTTAAAATTTTAACTTTTGTTTTGATAAATGAAAATTGCCTTAAATAAGTTAATAAAGTTTTCACAAGCTAGTGGTTATAAGTGCATTGGCATCATTTTCGTCTTTCTTTAAAACAACAAAAAACTAAATATGTTTGACATCGAATCGCACTTGATTGAGAAAATAGTAAAAGAAAATCTAATCGCTAATTCATTTAATTCGTATGCAAAATGAAAGCATTTGTGCGGTGGCGGTGTGGGTACGTTTAACTTTTTTCAGAAACATCGATAACAAAACTACCCTTTTAAGCAGTACAAAGTTCTGAAAACATTCGTCCCTCAAGCCCACCTACTATATACATTTACAAAACAACTATAAGTGTTAAAGACCTAAGTACTTGAAAGTGTCTAAATTCAATAGAATCACTTAATAACTTCGCCCGCCCACAGCGAGGGCTATGCATAATAATAATTGATGATGAAGATTTATTGCATTGTTTTGTCATGATAAATGAAAATATAAGTACCAATTAAAATAGAGTACTAAATTGGGTTGCACGTGGGTACCTATTTGATATTCTTATAGGAAAAACAATAACATGAAGGTTGTAGGAATTAATTGAAACTTATAATGTTTAAGTTTTAATGACTATTTGATATTCTTATAGGAAAAACAATAACATGAAGGTTTTAAGAAACTTAAAATGTTTAAGTTTTCAAATGACTATGAATACATCACAATATGATTATGGCCAAAATTACTCTTTTTCTAACACACAATTTTCTCATATGATTAATTCTTTTATTAATGCCTTCATGGACATTGAAGTGTTCAACTAAATTCTACTGTTAAAGTTGTCCTTGTATTTCAGTTTGTGCATTTGTTCGTAAACGTGGGCCCAAATCGGCTCTAAATGAAGAAAACAAAATATTCCTTATTTTTTCAGATTTTTATTTTCATCCCCTATAGTCGCTGTAGGGGTAAATTAAATGTCCCCTTTTTTATGCGTACTAGAAAATTCGCGTAAGATCTGCCAAAAAAATTCAGAGCATGTAGGTGGAAACTAGACAAGAAAAAATCCTGTGGGAGGGGGGTAATATCTCCCCCCGCTTGGACGGGAGGGGCAATTTAATAAAATAATTTGCATAAATAGAAAAAAAAAATAATTAAAAAATGAAAGCTAACGTTTAACCCAATCTATCTGCCAAATATTTTTGAATTCGGCTCCGGAGATTTTTAGATAATTGAGCATGAAGTTGACCTTCGCAAATTAAAAAAATCTGACTTTTTTAGCAAATAATTACTTATAAATCCTAAAGAAGGGCACGTAGGATTAATATTTTGATATCAAATGAGAGATCATAAAAATATCTTTCAAGTTATGTTAAACATTTTTTTCTACACCTGATATACTTTGAATAAACGAGCCAAAAATTTTTCTAAAAAATATTTTTGAGTTACTTTCGAAAGTCAATTTCCCGAAAAAATCAGTGATGACCTTTATTTTTTTTACACCACTGTAATGCCTGACTGATAAGCTTTAATTTGATCTATAATTAAGTTATCATACACTGGGTAAATATCGTCCATTTAACACTTTTCTTTCAAAAAGTAAAATTCAAATAAAAAAATAAGTTAAAAAAACAAAAGTAATGTTTCATTTTAAATATGTATCTTTTTTTACCAAATTATATGATATTTAATATATCGTTTGTATCGCCATTCACCAGGATGTACCTAAGTAAGATACACTTTTCTGCTTATATGCCTCGATTTGATTCGCCCTCGTAATAAAAAGTTATAGTTGCCAATAAGACTTTTATGTGCAGAAAAAGAAATTCGCATCCGGTCTTCGCAGACTTCGATGGTATAGGTTCCGTTTACCTTTAAATGTTCCCCACAATAAGAGCGAGCCTGGTTAATTTGATAGTTCCCTATTGATATCTTGCGTAGATCTTGAAAGGTACTCGGCAAGTGCTGAAGAAGTAGCAGAAACAAGAAGTTATTTGTAAAACTTTACAGTAGTGGTAAATTCCTCAGCCATGTTCATAGTTACTGCTATAAAAGCACCACGAATCTCTTGAGTACATGTTCGTGTTTGGATCTTTCTTAAAGATCCATTATTTTATAGTAATACCTCAGGGTTCACGAGGGGTTTCTATCTTAAAAGTGACCCTTTGGTATTTGGTTTCAGTTCCGAGCAAATCGTTTTGAAGTGTCGTAAGCTTTAAGAATTTCAGTGTTTTCGGACCGTATTTTATTCAGTGCATCTCTTAAATTCTTGGCTAAGTGAAGAGCTTGCACCAAATCTATATTGATTTTCTGAAGATCCCGACTGATTGGAAACGAATACTGGTATACAAGGTTTATGGAATGCAGGCTCACAATAAATTAAAAAATGCCTTTTCACATCGAACCCAAAACGCGGTTTTCGCACAAAATATCGGTTTTGGATAAAAACCTAATCGAAAACACAAGTTTTCTCCTACATTTTTTGTAGCTTCAGGTTTTCGTAAAACACAAGTTATATATAAAACCATTCGAAAACATGTTGGAATTCAGAGATGAACAAAACAAACATACCTTTAATTAAGCTCAGCGCCTATTGAAGTGTCAAAAAAGAAACTGATGGGATGCTTTCAAAAGAAATTGAAAACAGCTGACGAAATACTGCCATATCAAATATAAAATTCGAATCTCAAAATAAATTAATTTATTTAAAATTGATACATAATTGTTTGTGGCAAGCCAAATTGTTCATATTGATCCTCTTTATACAGGGTGTCCCGCACCTGAGTGGAAGTATCTTAGGGTGTGATTCCTGGGTATATTCTAAGAAAAAAATTGTATGGGGGGAAAGTCGTATCTCCCCTCCCTGAGGCAGGGGGGGCAGTTTCTTAAAAATTGACTTACAATGCCAAAAAAACGTTTAAAATCAACAAGCCCATCTAATAATGTGCTATGATTTTTGTTGAAAGCTAAAACTCCATTCTTGGTTTTTAAATCAAGTTTTTTAAGCGAATAGTTTTTGAGAAATTAAATTTCAAAGTCAAATTTGTTTAAAAAAAATTGCGATTTTTTTTTTCTTAAGTCGATATTTTTCAAAATTTTACGTATATAAGTGCTATTTTTGTGTTCAATATTCATTGCCCTCATTATTTTGTAATCCATTACCGAAAACTAAATGCAAAAATCTTTCTTAGTTTTTGAGAAATAAAAAAAAAAACAAAAGGCCTTTGCCAACTTTCTCATCATACAATTTTTTTCTTAGAATACACCCAGGAATCACACCCTAAGATACTTCCACTCAGGTGCGGGACACACTGTATAATAAATCACCGTTTTTATTTAAAAAAATGGAAGAAAATAAAAAAAAATTGTGCGTGGTCTGTTCAAAAAAACTGGAATGTCAAACGAAAACGTGTAATGTTCAGTGTGAATGGTTTTCGAGTTTTTGAAAAGTTTTCGCCGAAAACCGGTTTTGGGGTTTGGTGTGAAAAGCCTATAACGTGAGTTACCAACATGTTTTAGTATTTTTCACTAAGAAAGAATTTATTTTTCTCAAAAATTTTATTTTTTCCTAGCAATCGAAATCATTACCATATATAGCGTTTAAATTTTAATAAAAGAGAAAGTAAAACTCTCCCAAATGTAACGTGAGTTACCATGGAATGGCCCGGCTTTTGTTAACAAATTATTCATCAACAAGATTTTAATTTTTACAAGACAACATTTGTGTTGGCCTTAACCAACCAATTTTTACTGTAAAATGCATAAACCGGCTTACATGTATTAAGCATTTGCAAGAAAAATATTTCTAACAGTTATTTATCGCGAAAAACGATAGTGAAAATAGTGACCTCAAAGAAGTGAAGCGCAGTGTATGTCTTGTCTGCACATTATGTGGACAGCATTTTTGAAACTTTTTTTATGTCAGAATTTGTAGCTTTTAGAATGCTTTGTTCCGCAAACATTTATTTTGTATATTTTACTGATCGTTTTTAGATTTAAGGGAAGATAGCCAGATTAGATAGTGACAGCAGGACCAGGAGAATAAATACCAAAAAGCAACGTTCAGGGTCCCGAAAATAATATTTTTGAATCTAAAATGCAACAAGTCACTTTCCGAGTTACACTCTTTATCATTTCATATCCGCCGACAAACTACTTCATGACTCTTTTATGGTTAAGTCACGCAACTTTTGGTAACTTCCCTCATCTTATGTCGTTTTCGATTGGACGTTCGGTGTACGCCTTTTCTGCTCCATTTTCACTCCATCTACTCCAAAAACCTTCGATTGGCTGTTCGGAGTACTGTTTTTGGAGTATTTTTCTGTTCCCGATTTGAAGAAGGAGTAGAATTGGAACACACGCATACACATACAGCTTTCGATTGGCTGTTCGGAGTACAGTTTTCGGAGTATTTTTCTGTTCCCGATTTGAAGAAGGAGTAGATTTGGATCACACGCATACACATACAGCTTTCGTCGCACTTTTCAAAAGTGATAAATGCTTGAAGAAGCCATTTTATAATATGGTGTCATTCAGTAGTGTGTGTGTAAATTTGACAACACGATGTTTTCATATTCTATTGGAATCAAAAAGGAGTAGAACAGTCAGAAAATCCAATTGAAAACGACATTAATTTCAGTTAGCCAAGCCTCTTTTTTTGCTTTGGCCATGCCCCTCGTCATTTTTTGGTAAGCCAGCCTCCTTTTGACCACTTCCCTCGCCAAGTTTAGTTAGGATACCACCCCTTTCTGATCAGGCCCCTTTAGGCTATGATCTCCGTTGATTTTTTTAGACTACGCCTCTTAAGGGCACGCCCATCATCAACGTTAATTTTTGTTAGGTCACACCCCTCATTAATTGTTAACAAACCGCGGGCTCCTTAATTTTTGTAAGGTCACGCCCGGTTTTTATAAAGTCAAGACAATACTTTTTGTTTAATGTTTTACTTAAATAGTTGGAGTGATTTGTTAACATGTCTTAAATAGTGAAAATAAAAACAAAAGAAGAAGAAAATCATATTACAATAATTCATATCATCATATTACATTGAAATGCATAAGCTTCAATTTTAAAATTAATTCGGAACTTGCCTAGTGGGCATCATTATTAAGAATTATTTATAACTATGTAGATTACTAAATACCAAGCTTAAATTAAAATTGATCCAGTCGTTTACGCTGTAGCTGGAAACTCCCCATCATCGTTATGCCAAGTTTGATTAAATTTTCAAGTCTGATTTTTTTATGAATGCATTACCTGCCATAAAGTACCTACCTACCTAAATATCGTAAGTCATGCTGATATCTCACATACAACTTGTCTTATTTAAATTTAAAAATCGAGTGTCCGTATTGAAAGACCCTCTATGGGTTTCGGAAACTCTCTTGATAAAAATCTGATTTTGCAAGAGTTTGGCTTTGATTTTTCCGAAAATCTTCTAAATATGTAGGTATTTAAATTTTTTACATCAAGAGAGATACAAAACACCGCAAATTCAAATCTCGACAAATGGAACCTTGCAAATTAATAATAATTTTCTAATTTCGAAATTACAAATTCTCTAATCCCGCAAACTAAAATCTCGTAAATAAAAATCTCGCAAATGGAATTGCAAATTGCAACAAATGCATTTTTTTCATCATCAAATCTCAAATTAAAATTTCGCGTGAGATTTTAATTGAAAAAATTTACTTGTTCCTATTTCAAGTGCCCATATTTCATACCCAATGGAAAGGTTGCGGTTCTTTTTCCATTATTGATTATATAATTTTCATAACATTCGACAGATTTGGCAGGTAGCCAAAAGCTTCAGCTATACCTTTTTCGAATAATTTTTGAATGAACAACAACAACTTGTGTGTGTTACCACCAAGTATATAGGCTGGAGTTATAGCTATTTCAAGAGTGCCACTTGGATGATCAGACTTCTTTAGTTGTGCTTAGTCCGGTTATGCTCCTATTAATTGGCCACGTTCCGATTTTTATTCTCAGTTATCCGGATAGCTTTTTGTTGTAATCCCTTGTTAAAAAACAGCTGATGATAAATCATCTGTTCTCAACAAACAAATCTGAAGTTGTCCCAAAATTTCTTGGATACTCAGCAATCCGAAGAGAAATTTCAAAACAGTTTTGCTGTGTCGGATTTTTTTAAAGGAAAATTAAGAATTTAAATGCAACTACAAAATGACACTGATCTCTATAAAACACTGGATAGTGTATCGATACAAAAATATTGCTTCCATTTGAAGAATTGTTATATTATGAAGCTGACCACTTTTTTGTATACCAGTATAACTGTATAACATGTAATACAAAGATAATCCATTAAACAGACATCAATTCTCCGGTCGTTTCACCCCCGAGATCTGTTTGCTAACATTTGTTGTGTTCGTAATTTAAACTCATTCACTAAATAGTAAATGAAACGGAATAACAAACGTAAAGAGTGTGACAAGGAGGTACAATCATTAAAAAAAAGGCAGAATATGCAATCGCATCCTCCTCATCATAATTATTCCTTAGCTATTTTGCTCAACTTGTTAGCAAACTGCAATGATTTATCTCATTCCACTATGTAATTATACTAAAAAAAATATACCAAATGCACACAGTGAATAACTTAAAGATAATAAATAATAAAACAAACTTCCACAAAAGTTTATATTTTCATATCATGGTCTGTTTCCCTTTCTTCAGATAGACATCTGGAAATAGGGATGAGCAATTTTAATCGATATTTGCAAAATATCGATACTAAATATTTCGATGTTTTGCAACATCGATATTAACATCCAAAACATCGGACTAAAAAACAAACAAAAAGTTAGTACGAAAATGATTGATTCTGATAGTAAAATCGAAATGGAGTGACTTTCATAGTTTTTAAGTCATCTGTAACATTTGGAATTTTTTGAAAAATGAAATCATCAAAGGATCTCCCAAACCAAACTTACAAATTCAGAACCACAACGAAACTTTCGATGTGCAAAAAGGCACAGATATAAGTTTACACATGAAGTGCCTATCAATTTTGCTGCCATCAAATTTGTTTTGAGTTTATTTGTGCAAAAGAAATATTTTTACATCGATATTCAAGCATTAATATCATCGATGCTCAGCAAGACGCATTTTTAACCATACAAGTTTTTGTACACACTTTTGCAAGCAAAAATATCTTGCAATATCGTTAGATAACAGTGTACACATGAAATACTTGCAATATTGCTTCTATAAAATCTGTGGACGATATATTTTGCAAAATTCAAATTTTAGCATCGATTTCCACGCATAGAAATAATAGATGCTCAGAAAGACCCAATTTACACCAATGCAAGTTTTTGCAGACAACTTCGTGTTTTGCAATATCGATATATTCCAAAAAGCCACAGAAAACAGTTTACACAAAATTCCTTGAAATATTACTGCAATATACATATTTAATACCTTTGGTCAAAGAAAAAACTTAAACCAAAGCACCTGAAAAAAACATCGATGTTATGTAGCATCGATATTTTCGGTTCGATATTGAAATCGATGTTGTTTCAATATCGCACATCCCTATCTGGAAAATACTTTTTTTTTGTGTAATTCAGACGTCAAATTATGAAGCCGACCACCTAATTGGGCACGTTCCGCTGGCTATTCTCAGTTATCCGGATAGCTTTGTGTTGTTGTAATCCCTTGTTAAAAAACAGCTGATAACAGCTGACGCAACAACAACTCAAGTTATCTTAAAATTTTTGGGATAGCTAGATAGCATAGCGAATAAACATTGGAACGCGAGGATTGTCATCTTCAAATGGAAGCAAAGAAACTGTTATACATTATAAGCAATACACTATCCAGTGTATTATAGAGATCGGTGCAAAATGATTATTTCCACCACCTTGGACTTCACGCAATATGAAAATATAAATAAAATTAAATTAAGCTAAAAAAGTTAAATTTTGTTTACATTATTTCAATTTGTTTGACAGCTTTTTTTCAGCTGTCCAAGTAATCTTGGATAACTTATCCGATAGCCAGTGCGGCGGACCGTGCGTCGCAATTGAAAAACTCTTTGCCGTCATCTGGGAGCTAACCATGAACCTTTTCATCTACCAGCGTGGCGGAGCTCTTCAAGCACGGAGGGGATGTGTTGAAAGGGTGCACGCATCTAGGGTTACCAGAAGTCCATTTTGCCCCCCCCCCCCTTTACAAACGACTGTCCAATCTATTAAGTAAAAACTCAAAAACAGAAAACATTCCATTGAAAACTGTTTAAATATTTTCATAAAATATTTTTTAAAAGATTCTCTGTGAATTCCGGTAATACAGTAGATGAAGGATATAAGAAAACCTCATATCGTCATCGTTCAGTCAAAACTCCCTAAGTCCACTTTTATTTATTTTGAGACATCGGTACTTTTTATGGATTTGTACTAACCAGAATTTGAAAATGTTTGATTTTGGAATTCTTTAATTCATAAATAGACCAAAATAAGCTCTAGAGACCTTTAACAGACCAAAAATGTTTATATTTTAATAAATATATCGTATTCAAGAGAAGTTTCTCGTTTTTGGGAGAAATGGACTTAGGGAGCAGTGATGGGACTTCTACCACTTAAGTGGTATTTCTACGACCTTTTTTTGTTTTTAAAAACCTACCACCTCCAACTCAAAATCTACCAATAATAATAATTTTTCATTTCTATCGTTATATTGCTATGGATATCACATTTTACCCATACACATTACACACACACTCTCACCACCAATTGAAAATTTCCAATGTTCCAATCCAACTCATTGAAAATTAAAGTATTAAAATAATTAGATCCGAAAAAAATCATTGCTGGAACAATGCCAACACTCATTGGACTTACAAAATATTTTCCGCAAAACGCTACAAGCATTGAAACGCTCAATGTTAAGTAGAGAAAACTCATCGGCGAATTTAAAATAATAGAAAGTTTCAAAACTGATGACTTTAAGATTTTTATTAAAAATTTGAAAGACGTACGGGAAATTTATGGCCAATTTCATAAACAGACACTAAAAATTACTTTTATCTAAACTCCTTCTAAATTTTATCAGACATTTAAAATTTTTCAGTTTTACCAATGTAGAAAAGGGATAATTTAAGGCTTGGGCAAACAGAGCGCGGTGCGACGGGACAGTCAATACTTTACTGGGAAAGAAAGAACGTGACGGTAAAATTTTCTTTGTAAATTTTTCCAAAGATCACTGGACCTCGCTCTGTTTGACCAGGCCTTTAGGAATATTTTAAATTGACTGAGTTTGCTTAGTGCCCTATTACACGACGACTTTTGAGTCCTGACTTTTTTCAAAATTCAATGAGTGCGAACGAGAAAAAAAACATCTGATCTCACCTTGGCACTCATTTATTTTCGAAAAAAGTCATGACTCTAAAGTCGTCGTGGCACTTATTAAAAAAAAGAGGTTGTTTCCCTCGCACATGCTCAGTCTATGAGAAAAAGTGAAAAAGCATCATGGATGAGGGACAATTATTCTGACAGAAAAATATCAGTTTTTGTTGACTGGAATGGCTTAACAAAAAAGACTTAAAATTTAATGAGACAAAAACGAGCTTTTAGCTTACAAGGGCTTTTAAAATCTTCTTAAATATAAAAGCATTTGGTGAAACCAAAAAACATCATTTAAAGCCTAAAAGACTTTTTTAAATAATTAAAGTCTTTCGTGAAATTTGCCGTTAATGTTTGAAAACCTTTCATCATACATGTTACAACTTTGTTGTTTACCACACAGTAGCGTAGCAGCTGAACGTAAATTTTCACAGTTCAAAAATATAAAAAATGATAAAAGAAATAAATAAAACACAACAACTGTTCACAACATTTTAGATGCGAAAGAACTTTTGGACAACAGGGAACATTTTGATCCCCCAGAGTTTTGGGTTAAATATGCTTCTAAATACAAATTCAAAGACATGTGCTTTAAAAAATAATAATTTTAAATAAACAATAAAAGCCCAAATCAGGTCTCAAAGTATTATACATATCAGATTGATGAAAATCATTTATTTGAGTTCTTCATAGCGTAAGGAATTGTTTTTAATTTTGCTGCTAAATGGACAATCATTGTACATATTATTATACAGGGTGTCCCGGACCTGAGTGGAAGAATTTAAGGGTGTGGTTTTTGATGTCATTCTAAGACAAAAATTGTATGGGTGGAAAGTTGTATCTCCTCTCCCTGAGGCAGGGGGGGGGTAGTTTTGTGAAAAATTGACTTTAAATGCAAAAATAAACATTAAAAATCAACGAAAACACATCTAATAATATGCTAAAGTGTTTTGAAAGCTAATACTCCATTCTTACATTTGGTTTTAAATCAAGTTGTTTAATTTTCAAAGTCAAAATTAAAAAAAAAAAAAATTGTGATTTTTTTTCTTAAGTCGATATTTTTCAAAATTTTACGTAATTAAGTGCTATTTTTGTGTTCAATATTCAATATTTTTTAGTCCATAACCGAAAACCAAATGTAAAAATCTTTCTTAGTTTTTGAGAAATTAAGAAAAAACAAAAGCTACTTTTACCAACTGCAATAATGGAGTATTAGCTTTCTAAAAAACTATAACACATTATTGGATGTGTTTTCGTTGATTTTTAATGTTTTTTTTTTGCATTTGAAGTCAATATTTCAGAAAATGCCTCCCCTGCTTCAGGGAGGGGAGATACAACTTTCCCCCCATACAATTTTTTTCTTAGAATAACCCCAAGAACCACACCCTAAAATACTTCCACTCAGGTCCGGGACACCCTGTATATTAAAAAAAGCACTTTAATTAAGATCTGCCCACTGGCACTCCGACTTTTCTTCAGTATTTTGTCTCTATAAGACGGCTATTTTGGTGTGTGTAAAATTTTCAAATCTTGTTTTTGCGAGCGAGACTTAGTATAATTCATCATTGTTCATAGGTCGGTGGGAAATCCAATTCTGTTGATTAAGCACATCACTCCTTTCCAAACCACCCTGGAGATAGAGTTCATGGCACAGTGGTTCAACCGTAGGCCTGACATAATATCTTATTGATAATTTTATATTTTTGTTTTTCGTTTTTGAGACGGACCTGGTAGTTCATTCCCATTCCAAATCAGAGACCCAGCGTAACGTTTTTCAATTGAAATTTCATCGCCAAAATATTCGTCGTCTTCGTTTAGTAGAGAAATCTGACGATGACGACTATTGTCGCTGGTTTCCCCACTGCAATTCTTGCAAATTGGTGTATATTTAAGGCCAGCTTTTTGTAGCCACAAGCGTTTCCCCCATTTTTTTGTGCATTTACCTGCTGTAAGTCTACGGCGGGGGTTTTAATGAAACATTTTTTTAATTTTTTTCTCGTACATAAGAATAAACTCTCAGAATTTCATGTTAATCGTGGGAGGCGTTTCCGAGAAATAAGGAAACAAGAAAAGTGGGCTGACAGTGGGCTGATTTTACTAAAACCAGTTTGCCAATTTTTTCTCGTACATAAGAACAAACTTTTAAAATTTCATGGAAATCCTTGGAGCCGTTCTCGAGAAACATAAAAATAAGAAAAGTGGGCGTGGCAGTGGGCGGATTTTGATTAAACAATTTTCTTAATTTTTCCTTTGATCATATTAACATATTATGAAAATTCCCTTGGTATCGGTTCAGCCGTTTCTTCATAAAACATGATTAAAGAAAAGTGGGCGTGGCACCACCCCTGAAAGGGGTAGGAGGCCGCTAACTTATATTTAAGTTGTATATCTACTCCCGAATCAACCTTCAAAATTTCAGCCTACCGCAATTTTTTTTCATTTGGTCAGTAGTAAAATTTCTCTATTTACTGGACTAGAGATACCGGGCTCCTTCGAAAGAAATATTCTTGGACGTAAATATCTTTGGTCCTGTGTGCGAGGGGCTCGAATGAAGGAGAAGATACAACCAAGAACTCAATGAGCTGCACCAATATGTGGAAGTAATATGTCCAGCAAATGCAAATCAAAATACAGCGACTACATTGGTTTGGCCACATCAGGCGTACTGACATGGACATGGACAATAATGCTCCAGCCAAGAGAGTCTTTGAGTCGCAGCTCCCAAGGTATGAGAGAACGAAGGAGACCGAACCTCTGGTTTAAATACCAAGCTATCGCCGATGCCAGAAAGCTAGCTCTAGATGACTGGAAGGCTCCCGTGTCTCGGACTGCGACCCTTCATGGATTAGAGCCGGATAAGTAAGTAAGTTAAATACCTACATAAGTTCTAACTCACGATAACCAGGCAGCCGCTTTAATAAATCTTATCAAAGAACAAGAACTCATGTATGGTGGTTTTCATAAAAATTATCTTTATTTGCATATTTATTTTTATTCATATATTTAAATCAGATGACTTTTTGTTGTTATTTTCTTTCTCAATAAAAATTAAAGTTAATCAAATGAAAAACAAACAAAGAGTAAACAATCTATTTCCAAAATCGAAACCGAGAAATATTTACTGCTGATATAGACAAAATTATTTTTACTTGATTCAAATATTTTGAAATAAACTGCAATCTAAAAATATATTCAAAAGCAAAAAAGAAAAAGAAGAAATTATTTAACATTTACAACCCTGTGAACATACCATGACAGATAGACATTGTTTTTTGTTTTCTATATTTATTATTATATTAAAAGATTTCGTTATATTTTGTATTTTTTTTAAATGTTTATAATTTTTTTTCTTAAAAAAAAAATCATTTCATTTCGCTTAGATCAAATTTTTAAATTTTTTTTTTTTTATATTATTAATTTATTTAAGCAAAAACATTTTGAAAATTTTATTAATGAAAAGATTTTAGCCACTTTTATATTCTTTAAGTTAAGTTATAATGAAATTTGCTAACAAATAATGTAAATACTTTTGCTTTTGGGTTCTTTATTTATTTGTTTAATATATCTTTATGTTTATTCAACTGTTTTATTAAATTAACCTATACCGATAACGAAGAAATGAATAAAAAATCGATAATTATAATAAATGTTTAGTTTTTATTTATGAAATTTTGTTTTTATGAAATACATGTAATTAATTTTGGATTTTAATTTCACGTCACGATTAGTTTTTTTTTTTTGTGTATGGAACTATTTTTTTTTTTATAGGTATACATTGACAATCAATAAAAATCCAAACACTTTTTGACTGAAAATTTAAATACATTTATGTATATGCAAAAAATATTGTGAAGGTATATTTTATGTTTTTGTTTTTTTTTTATTTTAGTTTAAATTTATTAATTTAAAGATTAATAGAGAAATGGTACTTTGACATCTTTTATTTGTCTCCTTGTGTGTAAAATGAAAAAAAATGTAAGATATAAATTTGTTTGTTTTTTTTTTTTTTTTAATTCATTTTAGTGACTTTTTCATTAAGCGTCTAAGGTAGTTGTAAGTTAATATTATTTATATATTACGTTTTAAATTCTTAAATGATTTTTCAGTATTAAACATTTTTTAATTTAATTTATTCGTCAAAAACAATAAATATATTAATTTGAATAACTAAAAAACAATAAGTTTGGTTGTTGTTGTTTAGGTATAAGAATTGATTTATCCAACGTGTTTAATTTTTCAAATTATTTTATTTTCCTCATATATATTTATTTATATAAATGTATAATATATATGCATATATATATTTATAAATTATTTTGATATATACATATATATTTATATAAATATATATATCTTTATATATTTATAGTAGAAATAGACCCTACGTGTGTTTTTAATATTAAACTGGAGTGATCTCTTTTTTTTAATGACAATGAAAGATAAAATTGTGTATAATGAGGAAAGGTAAATTATGTGACGATAAAATTTGAGTAAAAGCTTTTTTTTTTATTCAAACAAATACGAAAATTGTTCTATTATATTCTCTTTTTTTTTCGTTTTTACTAAGATTAGATTTTGTTTTTGTTTTTTAGTACAAATAAATTCAAATACAATGAGTTATCCTAGGCTGAAGAAGATGCTTTACGACACATTTATTTCTGTTGATTTATGAAATCGAATGTAGTTGCACCGCTTATCTTTCCTGATGCACTCCGATGAAAATGGACATTCTGCCACTTGCTGTCACGTTTGTGCCACACGCGTGTCTCCTCAGACTGATGTGTATGGGCATGACCTTGTCTATAATTTAGAAAATAAAAAAATTATATAAATATTTTATTAAAACTATGTAATTAATTAAAATTATTAAGAAATCAAAATAAAATTTTTGAGAGAATCTAAAACAAAATATCTTAGGAAATCTTACGAATATGTCAATTTCACAAGTGACTGCTATCATTTTGTGGGAACTTCCAGACTTATGTTTAGTTTTGATACTAAAGGTGTTATTTTATTTTAATAACAAAAATCTCGCTATTTATTCTTAAACAATATGAAATTCTGAATTCATTAATAAATATCATATTTTTCAAAATGACAGATCCCAAAAATGATGATTTTGACGTTTTGTGAATCAACACGAAGGATATATGTATATTGCCACTAGGTTATTGTTATGTTCACAGTAGATTTTTTAGATTAAAACAAACTAAATAAATAATATTATACTTACTTGTCAATGTACTGCGTTAGCCGTACATATGCAATACACGCTGCGTCTTCTCCCAACAAATGAACGTGTGGGTTAAGAATTGTTGTATTTATGGCCTTGCAGTTCTTACCGAGGACTATTAAAAAAAAAAGAAGAGATACAAATATTAAATTATTTTCATGAACTCGAACTAATTTCTTCTTAATAAAAATGTTTTAAAATCTTTTGTGAATGGAATCTTTAAAAATCATTTATTAAATTTAATTGAAAGATATTTGGCTCATTGGCTTCACTTTGAGAAGTCGACTCTTTTAATTGTTGGATCACCATTACCATTCATTTGATATTAAAAAATTGCAATCCAAATTGTTCCCCCATTCATTTTACAGCAATCGATTGAATGCAATCTTTTGTTTAATCATACATTCTCTTACTCTTCTGCCCTCCATCAATGCAAAATATTACAAGGAATGCATGAGCTCTCCAAAGGTTGCATTCAATTGATTGCTGTAAAATAATTTAGGAAACAACGATTGTAATCTTTTTAATGTCAAATGAATGGTGATTGCAGAATTGGAAGTCGCGTTCTGAAAGTGAAGTCAATTATTGCAATCTTCTAAATGAAGTCATTAAAGATTGCATTCTTTTGATTTGTTTGCTGTAGGTTTCAAAATTTTGTCTGTTGTATGAAATATGTGTAATATCTGACCTGAAACTAGGTCACTGGGGAATATTCAAATGTCTTACCTCAATAACGATTGGCAATTATAAATAAATAAATAAATAGATTGGGTAGCGCAACAGCTCGTGGAGAACCAGGGCCTAGTGACTTACAACTCTCAACCATTCCTGTCTGCGTGTTGTTGGTAGGAATGGAGGGGACCTACAGTTTTTTGCCGAGTCCGAACGGCTAATTGAGCAGCACTTATTAATGTCAAGTATACTCTTGGAGGATTTGTCAGTTCCTCGCAAGAGGCAGTACCTCGGATAAAACATTTCTGTTTTTAGGTGGCACGGCTGGGAATTGAACCCACACTTTTGGCATGACAGCTCTACGCACTAACCATCATGCCACGAGGTACTACATCGATTGGCAATTACCAGTTGATAATAATTGATAAATATTGAATTTTGATATTTACAAACGCGATTAATTAATGTTTTGATCATTAAAAATGATGCAGACCGTTGTGAGTTGCAAGCTTGCAAGAATATAATTAATTTTCAATGATTAGTTGGTCAGTTTTTAACAATTGCTTTTCGAAATACCATATTTCAATGTTAATCAATTATCAAATTGATAATTGACAATCATAACAAGTGTGTCTATCAATTTAAGTTTTTATTTTTTTATATTGTCGCCTGATTGCAAGAACTAGGTAACTTTATTTATCATAATAATATGATTATGTAGATATGTACTTAGCTACAATAGAACGACTTTTTATGTTTCTTAAGCCCGAATGAGACTACAGTCTTATCTCCTTTTTAATAAACTAAAAATTAAATTAAAGCAGAACGTACAATTTCTTAATCAAATTTGGATAGGTTTGAGTGAATATGTACGCACTATACTTATACAAAATTTTCAAATTATATTTGTCAGGCGTTTAAATGAAAAATTATTTCAAGGTACACTCAGTCGTAAAAGTAAGTATACACTGGACCTTAAGGAACACTAGTTTATGATGTAGGTATATTACCTTTTGGGACACATTGTAATTGAGAAATCTAACTGAGAGAAATGCTATCCCTTGCTCAAAAACATTTTGTATCCCCTTTTTGCTCTCCTGACACTTTGATTGATTTAATGAGAAATAAAATGAAGAAAAAATGCTGTGTCATACACGTCACGAATATCCTACAGTGACTGCCATTAATATTCGGTTTTCTATTTAATATTTTATGAAAATTATTTGGGTGTCCTTAAACGCATATATTTACCAACTTTCTTAGCTGAAATTGTTCACTGTATTTTAGTATAGCATTAAATCTACACGTTATGGCCAAGAAAAATTTAGAAACCTTACCAAAAACCGTTATAACACAAAGAAAGTTAAGAAATAAGCAAACAGAAATAGAAATAAACCCTCCATTAATATTCGTTTTTTTTTTGTTGAGTTCTGATTTAAGTGGTTAAAAAGTGCATTACTATTTAATTGCGCATCTTCTGCTCACAAGAATATCAGATGAACGCTCTGGCGTGCTTGCTGCATTTTTTTTCATGTACTCTGGGTTTATTTTCTGTCATTCCCTGTGCAACTTTACTTAAAATGCATTTTTGGGCGAAGCACGACTCTCCCGCACTTGTTGGCCACGCCATCCTACAGGTTTCTTATGGGATGAAGACAGGACAATCTGAAGAAGTTGCGATTATTGTTGGGCAGTTGTACGAAAGCTTTTAGGGGATAGTATAGGCTTACAGTTTAGGATCATTTTATGTTGATAAAACGTGAAGACCCGCGAAATACCCAATGGACCAGCATTCTGTTTAAGATTTTCACTCAGGGGTCCTCAAATAATATTCTTGGTTCACTATCCCATCAAAAAACACCTGATTGCCAACATCTTTGGGCGATATGCAACCCCACATCATAATACAACCTTCTCCATGCCTAACTGGCAGCTTGAAATTATGGTTTTTTAGCTCTTTAATTTTGTTTTGCGTCATAACACTACCCAGCCATCGAATCCGATACGATTGAATTTGCTTTTAATTTTAACCGTTATGGCAGGGTCATCATATTGCGTAAGGAAAAATCGCTAAAAACCAAAAATTTGAAACCAACAGTTAAGCATGATGGAGGTCGCGTTATGATGTGAGGTTGCATATCGACCAAAGATGTTGGCAATCAGGTGTTTTTTGATGGGATAATGAACCAAGAATATTGTTTGAGGACCCCTGAGTGAAAATCTTAAACAGAATGCTGGTCCATTGGGTATTTCGCGGGTCTTCACGTTTTATCAACATAATGATCCTAAACTGTAAGCCTATACTATCCCCTAATAGCTTTCGTACAACTGCCCAAAAATAATCGCAACTTCTTCAGATTGTCCTGTCTTCATCCCATAAGAAATCTGTGGGATGGCGTGGCCAACAAGTGCGGAAGAGTCGTGCTTCGCCCAAAAATGCATTTTAAATAAAGTTGCACAAGGAATGACAGAAAATAAACCCAGAGTACATGAAAAAAAATGCAGCAAGCACGCCAGAGCGTTCATCTGATATTCTTGTGAGCAGAAGATGCGCAATTAAATAGTAATGCACTTTTTAACCACTTAAATCAGAACTCAACAAAAAAAAACCGAATATTAATGGAGGGTTTATTTCTATTTCTGTTTGCTTATTTCTTAACTTTCTTTGTGTTATAACGGTTTTTGGTAAGGTTTCTAAATTTTTCTTGGCCATAACGTGTAGATTTAATGCTATACTAAAATACAGTGAACAATTTCAGCTAAGAAAGTTGGTAAATATATGCGTTTAAGGACACCCAAAGAATTTTCATAAAATATTAAATAGAAAACCGAATATTAATGGCAGTCATGTATATTTGTCTTTAATCGAAAAAATTGAACGAACAATCTTGAAAGCTGTACAAAATAAAACCGCTTTTGACGAGATATTGTAAAAAAATAAAATTGAGCTAACTAGTACTTGCAATTAGAGGACAATATAATAACCTTTAAGATTATAAGAGCTTTGACTAAAATTGGTAGAAACTGGTTTCGAGCAATGCATAACTTGCCAAATACATATTGCCATTAACGTTAGAAAAAAGTAGTCGCAGTACTGTAATATTACATGGTGATATTTTGTGTGTCTGTAAAATCATGTAACCGAAATTTCATGTGTGTCCCTAGTCCCAAAACTTATATGAAATGTTCTGAGAGCTGCAACTTTTTAAAGCAAATGAACTGCGAAACAGTTTCCATCAAAATTTCAACATGCAAAAGCTCGCGATCAATATCGATCATTAACATAATACACCACCGCAAAGATGTCCAAATCGATAATCCCCGAAAAGAACCTACCGTTTTCGAAGTAAAATTTATGAAAATCGATCCCTTCGACTAGATTTCCCAAAGCTTCTGGCTCAAACGCTGTCAAATGAGGGTCACAAATTTTTCTATAAGAATTAAAAGAAAAACATCAAAACCTTAATTTTTATTATTTTTTTTCTGAAACTTACGTATAACTATCAAAGTCGCCACTGTTTATAGCTTCGATCAGTTGCTCCGTGATTTTAATAATCTCTTGTCGGCGTGCTATTTTAATTTGTAGATTTTAAATTCAATTTAAGATGCAACAAGTTGAATGGGGCGATAGCACAGAAAGAGAACAAACAAGAAAGTGAACAAAAAACATGAAAATGGGAAGATAAGTGTACCTTAACAAATTATAAACATTGAATTTAAATAGATAAATAAACTATAGTTTTCTTATTTCTTTGTATAATAATTGCATCCGCCATAAATGTTTTCCAAAGCGAAAACAGAAAATAATTAAAAACTTTCATTATTTTTGGTTTTTGTTTTGTTACCACGCCTATATTAAATATTTTTAATGTTTTTTTTTCTGTGAGTTCCTTAATTTGTATATTTCTAAAAATTTTATTTATGTTAAATAAACATATAAAGGTAAAAGGAAAAATGTACGAATTGAGTATATTGCACCATATAATGTAACTAACAACTATAAAGCTACTTGTGCCTTATTTTTTATTTTAACTGCACTTGGATTTTTATTAATCAAAATGATTGGTTGAATGTTTAAATTAAGAGCCTTAATATATATATGAAGAAATATTTTAAACTGTTTAAAAAGAAAAATTGAAAAAAAGAAAAATTGAAGCAAATTATTTTAGCTTCCAATAAAAATATAATACGAGAAAAGCAAAATACGAGTAATGACAAGTTTCAGGAATATACACAATTATATTTTACATTTTTATTTTTTCATTTATTGTTTGTAAGCAATTAATAAGCAAATCTTCCATTGACTTTCTGAATACATTTTTTTCAATAAAACAAAAAATAGCAAGAAATAATCTCAAAACGAAACCAAAAAATAAATCATAGATAAACACAAGCAATGAAAAAATCGTATGCAAAATTTATACCCAACAAAACAAAATTATTTGATAAATAAAACTGGAAAATGCTTATCGGATCACACAAAAAAATACTCTTTTTATAAAAATAATGAAGGTAGCCTTAAAAATTGAAATTAATAAAATATATAATTTATTAAAAGTGAATTACATTAAGAAATGATAGAATATAAAATGACAAACAATATACATGAACATATGCATTAAAAAAAAAACACACACACCAACAAAAAAGGCACTCTATTTACGGAATCTAAATTTTAAAGATACATATTCTGCAAAAAAAAGGTTTTTTTTTTTAATTTCAACAAACAGCAAAACTATTTAAAAATGTTCAAGAAACTTCACTAAATTCCTGATAGTACACATTACATAATGTCTAGGATAAATTATGTTAAAATATCTGGCAACCATACACCAAAAACAAATACATTTAAAGATTTAAATCCTTGCTCCTCGCTTTAGTCACATAACAACTTTTTTTAAACTAAAGTTTTATTAATCATTTGTATTCATGAAGGAGAATTAATTGGCAATCTTTGGACTGAAGCATTTATTGAAAATATTTTAATAAGTAAAAAACTCTATGAGGATTGTCAATTATCGATTGATAATTGATAAATATTGCAATTCGATATTGAACGACCCAACTGCTGATGGAATATTTTATAATTGAGAATGATGCCGACCGTTGTGATCAACAAAAAAAAAACTGATAATCATAAATGCTATTTAACACACACCAAATTTCAATATTTATCAATTATTGATTGATAATTGACAATCTAAAACAATTGCAACAATGTTAAACAAGTTAATATGATACTCTATGTCTATACTTAAGTACATTTAGTATGATGCTAGGTATTTTTGTACGTCAAATTACTTTAAGGTGAGTATCATACTACTTGCTTGAGTATCGTAAGCTTATAAATTAATGTGATGATGACTTCAGACTGAATTAAAGTTTCAAAATTCTTTTGAACCTACTTAGAAACAGACTTTTTCTTGTATTTTATTTTATTTTAGTTTAGAAGCAACTAATGTGAAATGTAACAACATAAGTTATCTAGCGAGAAATTACCAGGGTACGATCTAATATCTGCTCAGGTTTTGTCAAAAGTTTTCGTAAAACTGCTCCTGAAAAGGCTAAACAAGGAAGGAAAACTAACCTCGAATCATCAGTTTCGATTTAGAAATTCATAAACTGATGTTGTGTAAAAGGCACCTGAAGATGTTGCTTAGGTCTTTCACAAAATTTGGTGTTTGGCACTTGAGTACTAACTTCTTCCCATAGATAGTACTACGAATAGTGAAATCCAACGTTACAGATGGACTCTTAAGAATACGGTAAGACGCACATTTCCCGGAACATATTAAAATTGAAGCCGGTGTACCACAAGAAAGTTTTCTATTGCCTACCCTCAATTTGTTTTATATACAAGTATTATTCCAGTGGGCATAAACGCAATCGTGGCCACCTTTGCGAACAATACTGCAATATTGGTGCTTGATAAATCCGTAACGAATGCTACCGAACATTTACATTTACGCAACAATGGCGTATCAAAACAAATTTAAAAAAATCGACTCATATAAACTTTACAACCAAAAAGCTTAATAATTTTGCAATTCGTATCGAGAGTAAGGCAATACATAAAACGCCGATACTACTAAAATAAAAAAAAAATAAAATAAAATAAAATTAAATAAAATAAAATTAAATAAAATAAATGAACAGAAATTAACAGATGGAAAAGGAAGCGAAATAGCAAGGGAATGTTTAGAGGAGATGAAAGAGAGACAGAGAGATGGACGGGGAAGAGGGTCACTATGGGAACAAGGGAGAGAAAAAATAAAGGGAAGAGAAGACAGTGTGAATGGATACGAGGGAGTAGAAAGAGGAGACAGGAGAGAGCAAGAGAAGGAAAGAAGTGAACGAATAAGAGAATCCAGTTACAACAGGTGGTATACAGAAGTAATGACAGAAGGGTTTCCACAATATTTAAAAGCGGGTTGGAAGACAGAAAGAACAAGGAGAATTGCAAGAGTCAGGCTCGGGAATGAGGTGAGAGAAAGATAGTACTGGAAACGGGAAGAGGAGAGAATGTGCAGAATATGTGAGGGTGAACAAGAGACATGGGAACATGTATTAGAAAAATGCAGATTTGGCGGAGATGAAGGAAAATCAATAGGGGAAAGGATGAGGGATATAATGGACGAAACAGGGAAGGGGGAAGAGTGGATAAAGGAACTAGAGGCAGTGAGAAAAGATAAGGTGATAGAGAGGGGAGGAGAGGGAGCAGAGTAGGAAGCGGGAGCCTTGTAACCCTTAGGGGAGTCAATACAAATCAATAAAAATAAAATAAAATAAAATAAAATAAAATAAAATAAAATAAAATAAAATAAAATAAAATAAAATAAAATAAAATAAAATAGAAGAAAAGAACTTAACTTGACGTACGCACAAATGTACTGATTACTAGGAAATTACTTTAACGATCATTATCTCTCAAGAACAGAGTTGTTATATAACCAAATGCTGGAACCCGTTTGTACGTACATATGGTATCCAACTATGGGGCTGTTTACAGAAGGCAAATTATACTGAACCCATGCTAAATTTCACAACAAAGCACTTTGAATGATAAAGGCTTCTTTGTACATAAGAAATAGCGATCTACATCGTGACCTTCAGATATAAATGATTACAGAAGTAGTTGAAGAACACCACACTGTATCATACACTGACTCAACGACAGCAAAGTCATACCATTTTCGAAATGGAGACTATCTTTAAAGTAAGAGACAATATTTGGAGACCTGAGGTGATTGTCTTAACTCTACAACTTTAAACTTCCCCCCATGTAATTTTAAATATAGAAATATTTTGTCGGTTTTTTATAGCTTGACCCTGTTTTCCCGGTGGTTTTCGTGAGTATGAGTCCCACACACACTACTTGGTGCCGAATATTACCAAGTTTCATAGCATAAAATAAAATACTCAAAGTCAAGAACCGCCCTTTTTTGAATAAAGTTGTGGTATCGATGAAGAGATTGTTGGATAATACAAGGAGTGTTTTTTAAGTGCAATTCCCATGCAATTCCTATAAAAAGAGTTGACAAACGAAAAAAGCAACTCTAAGAATCCATAGTCTGGCGTATATAATGATCTCTTTGAAAACCTTTTATGTTCTTGAACTCACAATTTGATTGCTAATATTTGAAAATTCTCAAAATATTTTAATCACATTGAAAACAAAGGCCATGAGGAGCAGAGTGGCCTTTCAGATTTGTAATTTTGTACTTAAAGTAAAATTCAAAACAAAAACTGCATTTTTTTAAATAGTTGCATAGTTTAATTGACGCAGCATAAACTATTTCAAAAAAACAGATTTGAACTTTAATGAATTTTTACTTAAAAAAAAAAAAAAAAAAACAAACAAAAAATTAGTTATCCAACTATCATGGTCATTATATCTGTGGTGTCTGGTAGAAACTTGATAACACCATTTTAAAATTTGTACCTTTACATCAAATTTGAAACATGATTCATAAGTGGTCATGTTCGTATTGTTCCAAATTTGAAGAAAATCGGTTCACCCGTTTGGACTCTAGCTCGATGTAAGGTGGCCGTAAAGAGGCAAATTTTAAAATGGAGTTATGATGTTTCTCCCAAACACCACAGATATGATCTCTACAAAGCTTTATTTCTAACTTAGAATTTCTATATAATTTTTTAGGCTTTCGCGGTTGTTAATAGACAAAATAGATAATTATTTTTCAATGCAATTTGATACGAAACGTTTGGGGTGAATACCAAAATGCACTCTTTAAACTTTAAAATAATTATCTATTAAGAATTTCTAATTGGTATCTATCATTCTTCTAAAAATGCATTTTTATTGAAAGAAAGAAAATAAATAGAAGTGTGTTTTTGAAGCTTCCACAAAAAAAAGTAGTACATTATGCATTATTTCAAAGTGAGCTACTAAACTTACAATATTTAATATTTAGGAAAAAAAAGAAAAATGTTATTATTATTTCTATTTCTTAAGCATTGTCTTTTATATATTATTATTAATGGATTTGTGCATTTTACAAATAAGGAATTTCAAAGTTAATTGTAAATAAAAATATAAAAGACGTAAAAAAGTGCAGTGAAATACATTATCTGTATCTTTATATAGAAAGAGTGTGTTTATATCATTACAGAATGTTAAAATAGCGTACAAAGTTTAAAATTATTATTATGATCTACTCATATTTTTCTCGAGATAATTTTTGAGTCTTGGCGATACGAGTCCACCTTCTCATGCCTTATTTTTTGGCTAAAAACTGATAAAATTTGTAACTACATTATAATATATGCCTTTAAGGACCCGTTGGCGTTGTACAATTGTGGCTCAAATTTTGATCAAATTTTGATCGGTTGCTCAGCAATTTTATATCACCGATTTCGTCGAGTAAAGTAAAGTTCAACCATGGTTCAAGCTTTTGATGGGCTATTATTACATACTTGAATCTTGAACCATCGTCAAGCCTCATTTAACTCGCTGAAATCGGAGACTTAAAACTGCTGAACCACGGATCAAAATTTGAACCACGATAGTTCAACTGGCCCTTAGAGCGGTATTCACCGAACGCTCATAACTTAAGAGCTTCATAGACCTATCTACCAAGAAATAATAGCGAATCTTTAAGAGCGCTCATAAAAGTTATGAGTGGTCCCGATTACTCATAAAGTTATGAGCGCTCTCTACGAAAACCTTTGAAGTAACCCTTCAAGCAAATTCACCGACCAATTTTGTCGCTACTTCTTGGATCCTTAAAAAAATGAGTGTCGCACGCACACATCCTATAATTTCTTTTTTTCAGGGATTTTATTATTTTGTTTCCAATTTTTGTTTTAGTCCGTTTTGTTGTGAACACTTAAAAAAAAAAATTGATGTGTGTTTAATGAATCTGTTGCTAACAGAAAATTACAGAAAAAAAGCAGAAAACTAAAGGATGGTGTGTTCCATGAGTTAAAACCTTGCCCCAAACTGTTCTACATTCTATCACTTTGTATCCCATGAAGTTTTTCAGAACAGTTTAGAAAAATATTCCTGCACCTACTTTTGCGGTGGAGTAAGTGAGTGAGAAATGTCAAAGTACCAGCTGATTTGTTTTTTTAGAATAATAATTAGCTAAAATTTATCACAGAAATAATTTTCTTATATTTTTGGACTTAACATGAAGAAAAAGACATAAAAGAATATAAGAAGTGTGTATTCATAATAAAGTTGAATTGAAAATTGATGCATACAAATTGCAATTGCAACATTTTTAATTTTGAAATTGCACAGCCGATAGGCAACTGTCAATACGAAGCTGCACTTTTCTGTTCTTTCTTGTTTTGATCTAGCTTTTCTTCACGAACCACAGCTTATACAAACCAATGCGTTGGAACGTTTGACGTCTATAAGGAGTTTATTTTGGATCCGCAAACAACGTATGAACGAAATAATTATGCAAATTAACAATTAAGTAAGAAGACTTCTCTATATAAAAAAATAAAATATGCAATGATCTTCACCCGGGACTTACAAAACTATACTAGAAGAAAATAAGTGGAAATAATTAATCACTAGGGTCACAAAGAATTTATGTATGGGTATGCAACACTCATTTTTTTAAGGATCCAAGAAGTACCAGCAAAGTAGGGTTATTTTCTAACACAGTTTGATTTTCCAGTTTGGGGGTGTCTGGTGAAAAGAAAGTTGTTCTAATTTTCGGACTTCGAAAAAGAGCTATGAGTGGGTGGTGAATAGCACAAATATTATTTGAGTTAAGAGCCTCATAAACTTAAAAGCCGTTTATGAGTGATTGATGAACATCGCCGTAAGTCTTTCAAATTCAACCTAGTCAAGCATTATACTTTGACCATCCAGGGGTTGGGTACGAAATCTAACAACTTCAAATCTCGAATTACATATTTTCGCAATTACAAAAGCTTGAAATTACAAAATCCAGTTTTTAAAATTCTCCCAATTTCATAATCTTGCGAGCAAAAAACTCGCATACATTAAAATCTTACATACATTTTTGTAATCAAAATTTCGTTCGATTTCGGTTTCTTTGGTTCGCAGGATTTTTATTTTTCGGTACGAAACTAAGAGCGTGATGTTATTGTTAGATTTGAATTTGCGAAATTTTAACTTGCGGTATTTTGATATGCGATATTTTAAATTCCAAGATTTCGGTTGATATTTGCAAGATTTTTTGATGTGAGATTTGAATCGTCCGCTTAGAGTGAAAAGCGGCTAACTCCAAATTTTTTCATCATTAAGACCAGTTTAAAAATTTCAAAAAATATAAAAATTTATATTATCTTTTCAATTTAACTGAAAATTACTTATAGCCCAATTCTCCCCCTTGTGAGGAATCACAAGTCACAAGCTCTTGTGACTACTCCTTGTGAGGATTGTTGTGACTCGATAACATTTTGGTATTCTCCCCCTAATAGTCACAAGAAAATTCAGAACGAAACTCACCACAGCATTTTGTTGGTAGCTTCTTGACCGATGAGCGCATACATAAACAACTCTACAAGCAATCGCAACGAACTAAACCAACACACCCACAGTATGTATTCAGTTTTTTTGCTCATAAATACAAAGCAAAAGAATATCGCGCCTTTGTCCTATTCTTTTGCTTAAAGAAATGAAAGAATACATACATTTTGTTCTCTTTCGCACAGAGAACATAACGCCTCCGTAGAAATAATCAAAGAATATAATTCAATGATTTGTAGAAACTCAAGTAAATTGTGAGTTGTGACCTGCTCTGGAGGAGATCACAGTTTCGGTTGTTTTTATGACTCTCACAAGTTGTGACTTTAGGGGGAGAATACGAAAAAGTCACAAAATCAGTTTCACCACTTCTTGTGACTTGTGAGGTATCAGTGATGATGGGGAGAATAGGGCTATTAATGTAATTTTGGTTTTATTCAAATAATGTCAACACTTTTTTTAATATTTTTTTTTGTGAAAAATGCAAAATAGAAGTTAGCTGCTTTCCACTCTAAGCCGACGAAATGCGACGTTGATAAAAGCAAGACTTTTTAATTCCGAGATTATGAATAGCTACATTAATTTAAGAGATTTCGTTTTTCGGCACTTTTTAAAAATGCTAGTTTTCGTTAATCAAGAGTTTTGTTTACGTGATTTGGTACCTCTCCCCTTTAGATGCGACCCCGCAGGGTTATCAAAGTCCTGGCTGGCTGGAATTAAGTTGGCATGGCATTTCAATAACTTATAAATTAAACTATAACATACTCAAAAACGCCTGTTTTAAGATACTGAGGAATCAAATTCCACAGAATTCCTGAATCAGAAATTTCGCATTATATTCTGACCTAAGTTATAATTCCCCTAAGAAAGTGACTGCAGGAACACATTTTCGATAGATCCTAATTTATACTAAATCAGTTCAATTGGACGTGAAATTTCGTCTGCGTTAAAGTAAAAGCAAAACATTCGATGAAAGACAATTGGTCCTAGTATTGATCCCTGAGTGACTACATTTACAGGACATCAGTGGGCAGAGGTTTCTTAATCGCACAATTTTGCTGATGAATATGATTGAAATTGCTATGAAGCTGGGTCATCCTAGAGTATTTAAGAAAAAGGCATTGCTCTAAGCGTTGTTCTTAAGCCACCATTTAAGCCAAAATCCAATTAATTTAACAAGAAATTTGTAATGCAACATTCAGTCATCGTTCTTTGTTATTTAAGATATTTTTTCTTGAAGGACTTTTACTTTCAGAATTAAAGCACCACACCACGCCGAGATTATTTACAAATTTTGAAAAATTATTTATGATATGAAATTTGTATTATATTATAATAATTTTTAAAATTTTTGTATGCTTTAGTAAATATTCATGTGCAAATATTCAATTGAAGTGCGTGTTAAAAAAACATGATAAACATAAAAGTGGCTTACATTTTTTTTAGTATGGAGATATTTATATTGGTATATAAAATTAAATTTAATTTTTATTCTCAAAAAAACAATACATACCTGAGCATTGAGAATTTGTAGAAAGCTGTTGGCAAGCTTTTGCTGGGCATACAATCCTTATCTCTAATTTGTTTGATTTAATTTAATTTGTTTTTGTATATGGAGAAGGACACGTTATATAATTTGCATCAAATATGTTAAAATTGTATTGAAGGTAGTTTTTCAAGGTGTTTATATTATTTTGTAATTTTTTTGTTTTCGTGAATTCACAAAAATGTAGGAATTTTTTTATTGTTTAATTATATTTAATTTGTTTGATTTGGTATGCGATTCGGGAGGATAACAATATATAAAAAAATAAAATGTTTTGATTATAAATATGTTATATTTTCTTTTTCTCTAAAATAAAAAAATTAATATAAAAAACGTGGTTATCAATTACTTCAAATAGAGTTTTTCTCTGAGAAATATTTTTTTTTTATTTAAATTAATTTTGTTTTAATTCTTTTTAACATCCGTTGTGTATAGTCTGTGTATTAAACAAAGGCTTAGAGCTTATAATCACTGTATTGTATTCAAATCAAATCAAAAATTCAAAAAACAAATCGTTTATTTTTTTTAGATAAAAACATTAAATGGAACTAAAATTTAAGTTATTTTTATTATTGATGTGTTGATTGTATATAATTATTTGTTTTTAGTTTTAACAAATATTTTATTACTTTCATTTTATCAAAATATAAGGTACATAAACAGATACTTATTGGAAAGGGTTTATTTGATCTATTAAGCTTTGTGGGGGTTCGAATAAATCGGAAATAGTTGAAATTCTTCAACACTATACCTATCTTATACTCAACTTTTTATGTGGATCGTCTGACTTAAGGCCGTGTGCCAATTGCGTTAAAATTCTGGTTAAATTTGATCCCAGTTAAATGTTATCCCTTTTTATTGGGGTGAGTAAAATTTAAGGTTTTTGCTGTGTCAATTGGATTAAATGGGATTTTTTTTTTACATTCACTTCCCATTAGTTTTGTTGTTGCATTTTTCTCAGTGATGATAGTTCGCAAACATATCAGTTTGCAAAATGAATGAATCATCCGAAAAAGTATTTTAAATAAATTTTATTGATTCTTTTGCATTATCAAGGATTTATCACAAGTTATTCAAACTTCTTCTTGAGTGCATACTTAAATTTATTATAAGGTCTTTGTCAATATTTCTTAATCCTTTCATTTAATTTTAGTTTTTTTTCCATTTTTCATCTTTCCCGATAGGATTCATGACTTCTTGATAGCAAAATAAAATATTTATCTACATTCATCTCCCTCAGCAGTTTTTTTATAAGGGTTTACAACAACACAAACAAATCCGGATCGCTTAAGATACGCAGCCGAACGCGCCCATAGACATGTCAAAAATTAACCACCGACTAAAATTTTAACGAGCTCCTGAGCAGGTTAAATTTTGAAGTTTATATTCACCTCGGTAATGTCAAAATTTAGCCATGGGATCAAATTTAACCAGGATTTTAACGCAATTGGCACACGGCCTAAGATCGTGCTGCGTTTTATTTTGTGTATAAAATGTGAACCTTCCTTAGTCTATTCCCTTTCCCAACAACGTAGGTTCAAGATGTAGTACCTTGTGGCATGGTGGTTAGTGCGTAGGACTGTCATGCTGAAGGTGTGGGCTCAATTCCCAGCCGTGCCACCTAAAAACAGAAATGTTTTATCCGAGGTACTCCCTCTTGCGAGGAACTGAGTAATCCTCCAAGAGTATACTTTTCATGAAAAAGTGCTTCTCACTCAGCCGTTCGGACTCGGCAAAAAACTGTAGGTCCCCTCCATCCCTGCCAACAACACGCACACAGGAATGGTTGAGAGTTGTAAGTCACTAGGCCCTGGTTCTCCACGATCTGTTGCGCCACCCAATTTAGGTTCAAGATATTTTGTATTCCCCATTTAAATGTGGTGAAGTGTTGTTCGGTGAACAAAGAAGTTAAACCAAATTAAGGGAGTCTACTTTTCCATTTCTAGATCATCTAAGTTTCTAGCGTGTTAGCCACAAAATAACTCGCCTTAAATATACATTTTGTCAGTAAATTTTGTATCTTGAGGAAAGAGCAAAAATCAATTACACTTTTAGTTTTGTGTTTAAATGACACTATTTAAGGATATCTCTCATCGCTAAATGATGAAAACTCATCTAGCCCAGATAGTAGAAATCCCCGAATAGTATTGAAAAGGGGGCATATTTTAGTTCGCCCCTCCAAACTTTATTCATACTCTCTAATAAATCAGGAAAGTTTCGTTATCGTGCGGTCTTTATAAGCTTGCTGTCAGCAGGTTAGGTGGGATCTGGACAGGTTTGAAGCTCGAGGTAGTGCTAGAGGAAACTTTCAGTGCAGACTTAGGATAAGCAGCCCCTTTTTTTACCTTCTTGTGACTCGAAAGCCACAAAGCTCGAGGAGTTAAGGGGTTCTTATAGAAATGAGAAATCCTTTGCCCCTTTGGTTTTTCTATCTGAATACAAATCGATGGAATGCTTAGCTGCATGAAAAATGCTGATGATTCATGAACAAAACTTTGATTATAATAGGGCAGATAAGAAGCCAAGCTATTCACAAGGTCTGGATTACTATATAGACAAACTGCAATGGACACTCAACAACTTCAATCCCTTCAATTCTGCAGGACCAGACAGCATAATACAAGCTGAACTCCAAACAAATTCAAATTAAATTCTGTAAATTCTGGCACATTCCGCTGTTAGAGATTAGAGATGGCAAATATGCTCCCAAGTAAATCCGAAAGATCACAGACCATTAGTTTTATCATAGTTCCTTCCTGAAACCTTTAAACAATTGATCGGTGGAAACTGCTCTACATACTCAAGTAAGTTCTTTAGACTATAGAATATTTGCACCACCATATGTTTATACACCATTGTCGCTAAGCTAGGATATAGAAAGCGACACATCTGCAATTTTATCCCTGAAAGTAGATGATTAGCTTGGTGAACTGAATAATCAAATGCTGACTAGCATGGTCATCAATTCAAAATTGGCCGACTTTTCTTCTAGAAGGTCTGTCAGTAGAGGTGAGAATGATCGCATATGCGGATGATTTTGCTTGCCAATCAGTAAAGCAATTCGGTATGGGTGTCAGCCCTCATAAAACAGATCGTGCTCTATTCTCAAGGAAATATAAAATCTCTCATGTAGACCCTTCTTCTATGAAATGTACTCCATTCACTGATCAAGCTAAATATTTGGGTCTTATTTTAGATAAAGATACCTTATATACAAGAAAGAGTCAAAAATTCCACATTGATACTTTCGTCATGCCAAAAGGCATTGTAGCCTTCAACCTCATATTACTCATTGGTTAAGTCACGAGGACAAAGCTCTTCCGAACTAACAGCACACTTCAGACGAAGTGCACGCTCTACCCTAAACCCTTATACTACCAGTACTAGGGCTGGTCATGATACCAGAAAAGTCTCGGTATCGTTTGGTATCGATATCGGAAAACCAAACGATATCTAAAAGATACCAGAAATAAGTCGCGGTATCGTTTGGTTTCATTATCAGAAACCCAAACGATACCGAGAAGAATCCGAGACGATACCAGAAATAAGTCTCGGTACCGTTTGGTATCGGTATCGGAAGCCCAAACGATACCGCCCAAAACTTTTGGGACCGAAATATGCCGAGACTCTCGGTAGTATTGTTTGACATCGGCAGAAAAAAGTGGATTTTTATTATTACAAGTACAAAATCCTGAAAATGCTCTAACGATTGGATGAAATTTTCAGGGTTTGTTTTTTTTTTAAGCAAAGAGGTCTAGAAAATGATTTTAGTGAAAACCACCTAGTGGCACGCCCATTTTTATTATGCTTTATTTTTCGGATAAAATTTACTTTCACCTGGGTGAAGTAACTTTAGTGAAAGCCACCCACGAGCCACGCTTGTGGGTTCCAAGCTAACAATTTTACCAAACCCATTTTTTAGTAACCAGTACCACCAATAGAACGTTTTTTTTTTTTAATTTGTTCATTAATTGCTTAACTAATATGGATCAAACTTTAGAAACGGTTAGTATACAATGTCTGAGCTTAGTTCTGATTAGTTATCTAACATTTTGTATACATTTTAAGGTAGTCAAGTAAAAAAAAAATACTTTTGGGATTTACAACCCATTCAAATGGGGCATAAAACAGTTTGTGAATTGTTTTCCTGTTAACTTATGGCCCTACGTCAATATTTATTGTCTGGAATCATATTCGGGACTCTGCTTAGACATTGTGAGATAACCTCTCAAAATTTATTAAGTCATTAAAAAAATGTAAGTTAAAAAATAAATGTCTTCCATTCATTCGGTATGCATATTTTCTTATAGTGAACTTTGTATTAAATCTTTAAAATACCAAGTGTTTTAAACTACAAAACCTATGACATGTAACCAAGTCATGCATTTTTTTATTAGACTGACATCAGACCGAAACCAGACGAGACCGATACCGATACCAAGACGAGACCTTGTAATACGAGACCGACTTATACGAGACCGAGACCGATACCCAGACGATACTGACATTTTTCGATTTTAACGATACCGAGACGATACTTATAAAAGTATCGTTTGGTTTGGTATCGTAGCCAGCCCTAGCCAGTACTCTTTCATGGCCCCGAATGTTGGCTGAGCAGAAAAGATAAAACTACGAACTCTATGATCTTTACCAGAATTTGGATGTACCCGAAAAACTCAAAAATACGTTGATTAAATCGGCTTGGCTACATTGAGCGCATGGACAACAATGCCCAAGCAAAACAGTCTTCGGGTTCCAGCCCCAGGTTTCGAGCCAACAAAGAAGACGAAGTCATCATAGATGCCAGTGCGCTTGGTCAGGATGATTGGAACTTGGAAGCAGCGTGCTCGGGATCGTAGATTGCCGTGTCTCAGACAGCAACCCTTCATGGATCGGGAGTCAATCACATACATAAGTAAGTCCTTTGTTAGAAAAAAAGACACAGTTCGATACGCAGTGGGTGAGCACAATCTTGAATTTAATACCAAAAGTATTATTACAATAAAATTGTTTATATATTCAAACATAGTGAAAAAGCAGGGTTCTAATCTACTGTGTAGGAAAAATTGCTTATTAATTAAGTTAAAACACCAAAATTAAGTTAAAAGAGAGCTATATTTTTTTCATAGCCCCTTTAATTCGAGTTAGTGACAGCCTAGAAAAGGCTTACTTAACGAGCCTGAAGATTACACAATTCGTGAGTCCTTAGAAAAATGCATTGCAGTGCTGGGGGGCGTTTTAAAAATAAATTCCTTCAAATAGTTCGGAGATCCCCTTAAAAAAACTTAACAAAATCCATTTAATATTTACAAACAAGAAATTTCTACCAAATCAATCGGTTTTCCTTTGTTCTTTTGGAAGTCAAAAATCGAAAAAAAAAACCGTGAACCACCAACGTTGTTTTGTTCATATGGAAGCAAAACTTTCTACAGCCTCGAGTGGTTTTTTTTTAATTGAAAAATTACAAGAAACTTTCAGTTCCAGGTAATACCAAACCATAATTATTAGGCGTGTTTTTTTATCATCGGGATCTGGATCTGGATTAACTTTTACGCGTAAAACAAAAAGAAAATAATGGGAAATTTTCAAAATTGTTTTTGTAACACGTGTTAAAAGTTAATCCAGATTCAGATCCCGATGATAAAAAAAAACACGCCTATTATTGTTCTCTTTGTTTTAAGTGAGTACCTACATGAGTTTGTAAAATGGTTTTTGGGACTTGCATCGTTGAGCCAGCTTTAAATTATCGATAACCACGCATTTTAGTCTGGAGTAGTTTGATGAAGAGAAAATGGATAGACAGAGATTGACTCAAATCTTTTTTTTCAAGTGAACTTTTCAGTGTGTGGAAATTTGAAATGGTAATTTCTTATAGGTGCAATCTCTTGTGATACCAGAAAATTTCAATCGGTAGAATGAATGGATAAGATTTTATCAATTAAGACCGTACAACTTGAACAACTGTTTGTGGTGTTTGCATTTTTTTTAACTTGATAGCATGGTTCAAATCTAAGGAATTCTATTTATCAATTTTAGACTCACAATTGAACTTGAACTCACCGTGGGTTTTGTATCCAGAATCACCAGTCTCATCGAAATCCTGCGCACAAACGCCTAGCACGCACACATAGCAACAATGCCTTCTCTTTAGTTTTATTTTAGTGTGTGTGTGGTTGTGTATGGGTAGATTTTGTTTACTTTTAGTTTATAAATGTTTTTTTTAGCTAACTTATTTAATTTAAAAAAAATGGGGACTGTAATAGTGTACCATGCCACAACAAACATTTACAAAGCACTCCATTTGAATTTTGTACAAACAATTAGACCAATACCATTTATATTATAATAATGTGTGTGAGATATATTCTAATTATTTTTTCAATTACTGAACAATCTATATAACAAAAAGCATTTATAATGTTTATTTTTCGTTTTATTATTAAATTCATATACATACATATTTTTTTAACTTATGCTATATTTATGGCAACCAAAGTCGAAATAAAATTGTTAATATACGGCGCGGACAGACTTTTTTCATAAAAAAATAACAAACAACAATAAGAAATAACAAAATATTAATTCTATTTTGAGCGAAAACAACAGTACAAAAAAATTATTTTTTTTTCAGTTTTTTTTTTTAGTAAAATACAATATGGCAAACTTTGTTTATAGTAACAAAAAATTATAGCAACAAAAATGATATTTAGATTAGTTTTCTGGGGGATGTGATTTCGTAAAACAACATGAATGTTGAAAAAAGTCTGTAAACGAAAATAGAAAAACAAGCAATGAAAATTCAATGCGAAAATAAAGTTTTGTTTTGATTTTATATTCTTCGTTTTAGAAAGGATATGAATAAGGGGTAGTTGCTATTATCTGTAATCATTGAAAACAATATCATTTACAACTTTATCTTAAGATTTTGAGACATAAATTCGAATTGGTGTGTCTGTAGGGGCCGTGCCTTAGACGCCATTTGAGAGCTCTTTCATTCAATAGGCCCCAAAAAGCTCGGAGCTTCGACTGTGTATTCCTTTTTTCGCTCTATGTGCTCAGAATAAAAAAAACTGAGCAGAAAGAGTAAACTGCAGAACACAGGCATTTGAAGGGTGAAATATCAAATGGTGACAGCTAAGTGTTCAGGTCCAGGATTGTTACGAAAGTAATTCGGAGCGCTCAGAACAATCTGGCTGAGAACAAGTCTTACATGCTCGAACCCTGTTCAGAGCTCTAATCTGAACAAAAATAGAAAAACACCTTAATGTTCGTTTAGTAATTTATCTACGAGTAGGTAAGACAAGGACCACTCATCGGTTTTCAGTCGTTGCGATCAAAAAGTTGGAATCACAACAAATTACTTTCATCTAATCACTTGCGATTATCTGTCGCGCGAATTTTCGATCGGCAAAAAATACAATATACATAGGTAGATATACCTATGTAGCTTTTTATGAGAATGATCGCACGATTATTTAGATGCAAGAAATGACTCAAATGGTTTTAAATGTGAATGCACACATATGCGACTTTAAAGTTGCAGCAACAATCAAACCCGTTTTATTTGTTGAGCATTTTTTCAGTCGCCATATTAAATATATACATAGGTAGATCAAATTAAATTAAATGAAACTGCACGCACCTTAGGAAAGTTGTATTTGTTTGCAATAATAAAGGTAATCGCGCGACAATAACCCCAAGTGAGTGCAAGGCAATAGTTTTTTTTTGAATATTGCAATTATAGAAAATCCCGATTCCTTTCCTAGGATAACCGTCAACAAGATATGTACTATTAATCTTTCCGAGAGCTTTGACGCATCTGCGTGAATTCACATTAAAAGGTGTATGTAGTATTTAATAATCCTGGAATATATAATCGCTAGTGAGTGCATGGCCACAATTTTTGCGATTACGACTGATAATTGCAAGTGCAGTCCTAGCCTTACGCTTATCTGATTATAATCGCAAACAAATACAACATGCCACAAATGGTTGTGAGCTCATTTTGGCTAGGAACAAACTTGCAATTTTTCATCGCACGTTTATTCAGTGACAAAAAATAGAAAACATGACTTTAAATGTGAATGAATGCACATGACACAAAAATATCCTACTAACTGGCTGAACAGAATGGAGACGGAGCTGCAACTAGAATAGCTGCCAAATTGTTGAATATAGTACACACAAATTCAATGATGCGAACAGAACACGACGCAGCTGCAGGTGGAGCTGCCGACGCAGCTGGACAAGTTGGCCAACTTTTAACTTTTGCTTGCAGCTTTCTTGACGTTTCAAAATTGCGAGCAAAACGTTGTAGGCGCGTAAAAAAAAAATCATGTACGACACTTTTTGACAGCTATTCCAGCTGCAGCTGCAGCTCCAGTTGCAGCACTCTATTCTGTTCAGGCAGTAAGCTGCGATCATCTATCGAATTTTTCGTGTCTCATTTCTTGCGGCTAATTAATATTGCAATAGCGCAAACCAAGTGCGAACATGCCAATTCCTTGTTGTGAACATGCCAATTCCTTGTTGTGAATGCGGTTTTTAATTACACTATTTCAAATCGCAAAGGTAAGCATATTTACGTTATATAAGTTCATTCTAACTTGCGAAAATCGTCAGAAAAATGAAACAAATTTCAGCCTTTTAAAAACATCGTGATTTTTCGGTATACCTTGTGTAAGTTCATGATTTCTTTTTCTTGCAACTAAATGTTCGCGCGATAGAATTCGCAAGTGCGGTCCTAGCCTAGGGAGCTAAAAAGTTTCTTTTTTATTTTTTGAATTACGCAGGGATGAACCAACTACGCATTGCAATCATAAAACTGTATTTATTAAAAGTAGAACAGTTTCAAAGGCAGCGCTGCTTGCTTGAGACTCGTTAAGGTCAGGTTTTTCTATAAGGATGAGGATATTTTTAAACAGAAATACAATTTGGATTTATTTCGATGATATGATGGGATTTTTTTTATAGCGTGTAAATGGTTGATTGTTTTGTAATTTGTAAGTGGTGTCAGTATTTCAGCACTGAATTAACAATTCCTAGCGATGCAAAATGTGCAATAAATCAATAGACTCGCGCTTAATGACTTTCTAGAGAATAGAGGGTTGATTTGGGATTTGACATTTGTTCGACAAATATGACGATATCCGGAAATATCCGGTGGTGTACAAATGACCCCGGAGAAAATCAAATGATCAATGAGCACCAATTCGGGAACCAATTTTAAGAAGAAAATTGCAACCTAATTTGTATATATTTCTGTCAAATAAGGTGGAGCGTAAAACACAAGAACGTCGAATAAGAAATCTTATAACGTGCTAACTTCCAGAGTTTCTTTACTTTGATAACCAAGTACTCAGCTTTGATGATACACACGTAAAATATGGAAATCAATGCTTCACAAAATATTAAATGCGATGCCAAAACTGCAAACCATGCTAAATATAGCAAAAACCTATTCCTGTTTTTCGAAAAATTATTCAAAATAAAGAATACCCTTCATCGCATCCATCAGAATACATAATAATGTACGGTACATACATGAAATTTGATTTTGTCTAGGTAGGCACATATAATATTTTGTATTTCGTGTTTTTTTTTTATTTAAGTGGCCCGCCTTAAAATGTTTGGATAGCCCTGCACTAGACTATAATGAGGCCATGAAGAATTTTGTCGAGGAATTTTTGTTTTGTATTTTCTTTACAAATTTGACATACCTTGAACGCATTGGTATAATGATGCACCAACTTGGTTGCCTTCACCACCAGCGTTGCTTGTATCCCGCTTTTGATGTAACTGCTCTGTTTGCTGAGGGAGTTGGACACACTGGGAAATTTGCACAGCGCCATTTTTGTTTTGACTATTACTACCGAACAGCAAACCGACCATTTGTGGAAGAGGATTTGCTTTCTGCTGTTTGTCATTTATGGTGGACAGACAAGATGTCGATGGGCTATTAGTGGTTATTCCTCCGGATACGGATGTATCCATATTTACAGTATCGTTAGTCGAATTTCGGGACAATTGTGATGATATACCGTTAAAGCTGCCACAGCCACCTGCGCCTGTTGGTGATTTTCACTTTGGTTGGTACAAAATCCTTTTTCTTATGTTTTGTTTTTTGTTTGTTTAAGTTTTAATGATGGGAAGTTATGAAGCTATTTATATTTTATTCATGTATTTACGGTCGCACACATATTTTTAGTTTTAAAAGATGTTTTAAGGACGATTTCCTTTTTTTTGGTATGGTGATTGAATATTATTTTTACTTTAAATTTGTTTTGTTTGTTAAGTTGATTTATTTTTGAGTAAATAAACGTCTGTCATTTACTTTATATATAGACAAGACACATACACATATATATTCAAACTAACAAACAATAACAGAGTTTATTAAACGTTGGGAGTATATATAATATTTATACTTAATTGAAAGACAAATTATTAAGCATTGCGTTTAGAAATACCTTTTTTCATTAATGTTTCTTTTTCAAATTAGGTAGGGCTTTATTTCAATGATCGTGTTATTTTAAGGTTGAATGGAAAACATCGAAGAAAAGGAAATATTAGATAATTAATTAATTAATTCATTTATTTTTGTTCTTTTTTTTTATTTGTAAATGATAAAAATTACTAATATAATACTATTTTTTAAATAAAATAAGAATTAAAAATAAAACAAATAATTTAGACAACCATGTATATGTTTACTAAGAAAAATTATAATTGTGACTTTTTTTGAACTCACTAACTAACTAACTAAATCCAGTTGGTAGATGATTTTTGCTTGTAAAACTATTCCAGCTTGTTGATGATTTAAAATGATAGCTGGATCGTCCCTAAAATTCTGAAAACTTGCTTTTTGACAAGTGTCTTGAGAATTACAACAGGTAATAGTACAAGAAATGCGTAATAATAAGATTATCCTATCTTACATTACACATAAACATTTTTTTCAGTGAATTTTAACTTAAGGACAGTTAAGAGCTTAAGAGATTTTATTGTATTATTAGTTGCTTAGTTTCAGCTCTCTAAGTCTTTAAGTTTCGACTAATTGAAAATTAAATTTTCTATCATAGAGATGATTAAAACGTTTTGGAAATTTTGATTAAAATGCGTTATCAAACGACGGGAACGATCCACCTATCAGTTACCCTCATGATTTTATCATTTTTTGTATCTCTACCGACTGGCCTTTCATTTAAATATGACCTTGACACTCTAAAACAAAAAACCACAGTCGAATTCTTGTGGAGATATTTAATTTTATATCCTAAAGAAAACTACAGATCTTGTACGAGAAACGATTCACAGTTGATACACTTGTTAAAAGTAAAAAAAATACTAGATTAATCGCTGAAATCATCATTGAACACAATGGTAGATACTTACTTCTACATTTTGTACTACAAAGCTACAAGTGTAAACAGATTTTTACGATCAACTGTTAAATTTTTCGAAAGATCTCAATGCTCTGGTGCCCTGTATCAGACTATAACGGCCGTTTTCGAAAACGTGATCTACGTCAAAAATAGATTTGCAGAATATTTTTAAACGCAAACTGTTGAAGTTTTACTACAATAGCACCGTGTTCGATAATACAGTATGCTTAAGTCACATGTATGAAAACATCATATCCGGTTCAATTCTGTAGTAAGAAAATCGAGTTGACGGCAAAAATATTGAGAAGCCAGAGAACTTGTGCGTAAAGGTCAAATGCGTTTGCAATAAAATTGATATACATTGATCAAAAAAATTTTGTGCAAATATGACGATTGTATATTTGACAAATTTGCGTCAAGAATTACGATCATTTGACTATCAAATTGACGGTGATTCGACGTTTTCGGAAAGGGCCAATTTTACAGTTTTACAATTTGTTAGCAAAGCATACTCAACAAGTAGAAACTATAGCCGTTTTCGAGAACGTTATGAAAGTGGACTAATTCAAGTTAAATAAAAATTACTTTTTGCTATTACTTCACTTTTGTTAACAGTAATCTGAGTACATTTTTGTGCAACTGCAAAAATCGTACCGTTAGACTTTGTTGTTTAAGTTAAATTTCTTTTTATTATGAAACTGGACCAAGTCAGTGGTTTCTGTTTTTAGTGGGGCTGTTAATGAGACCAACCTGTCATTTCAACCTGCTGCGATGGGTTGAACTTTTGTCCACTTATACTTCATGCCCTTCCTTAGCTTTTAGGGAGTGTTACCATGGTTGTAACACTGGCAGAAGAGTGAGAGGAGGGTTGCCATCTACCAGGTTTAACCCCTCGAAATTGGCCGAATCGAGAACTAGATGTCGGACATTGACCCGAGAACTATTATTTGATTTAACATACTGGAACCATAGGACCACATTACTGATTTTTCCCGCCCCACCCCAAGACATGCTGAGGGTGGCAAAAAGCCGTGATGGGAAAGTGCATTTCTAAAGTCGAGAATAGCAAGAAAAAAATGTATACATATTATTAGAATATAAAGATTGGTATCGACGCAGAATTTCACCATCCACATCATATCCAGAATATAGTCAGGACTAAGAATCAGAAGCGACCACACAAATAGCCGTGTTCTGACGGTGATTTTTTAGGGATAGTCACTTGTTCGTTTCAAGAAATAAAGTCATTTTCACTTTAGAAGGACAATAACTTGTTTAATGGTGCTTGTATCGCCCTAAAAAATATCTTGAAATCATGTACCATATAACATAACAAGTACATTTGTACCTGGATAAGGCACACACAAATAAAATGTTTGTTTTTATTTTCCCCCTCAATAAAAAAGACCCTCATTCCATCATCCAATAAACAGTTTTTTAAGCAAAAAAGCTAACAAAAATTATTGGAAAATGTTTTTGGCTCGAATATCTCGTGAGCAAGTTTTGAACCTTTTTTCCTTAGCAAGGAAGGACAAATAATTCGAAAATATTAATTTACCTCCATTATATTCCACCATCAAACCAATATCAAAGGAAAAACACTAGGATATGATGAATTTATAAACCTATTTTCTCCCATATTAACAAGAATATTTCAAAAAATTCTGCTAAAAATTCCGAGTCTTAATTTTTGAAAGTAGTAAAATATTTTGCTACAATATTATTTTAATCGAATAAAATTAATTATTTTTCATTGTTTCAAGTCAGTTGTTCAATATTTTGTTTATTTTGAAAGTGGACTAAGTAATTTAATGTCTTTAATATCATATACATATCCTCATTTGCTACAGGGAAAATTTAAATGAAGTTAATAAATTTTACATCATGCGGTCCAAAATTTACTGAAACATTTCGTCACTGGGAACACAAATTTTGTTTTAATTCACTCAAACGCAAGCCCTTGAATATTTCAAAACGAAAAGAATATGACTAAGACCCATTTTCAAAATCAGGGGCACAAATATGAAATCGTCCTGTTTGTTTAAATCTGTTCAATCAACGTCAGTCTACTTAAAGCTTCTCGTTGCTATTGTGATTGGTCCGATTTTTTCAATCGAAAGTTTAAAAAAAAGTTGTAAAATTTCATCAGTCTCGAATATCTCGAGAAAAAATAATGCTATCGACTTCACTTTTTTTTATTTTACTAATATTAAAGTAACAAGGAATTGGTAAAAATATAAAAACAGATTAACTGACAGTTTTTTTTTTTTAATTACTAAAAATTGTTGAAAAAAGTTTTTGGCTCGAATATCTTGAGAACAAAAAAAACAGCAAGAAACTTCACGAAAAAATATTTGAAAAGTTTTGTTCGTCTCGAATATATCCAGAGAGGTGTTCAGAAAGTCGTCACAACTCAGGGAATGTTTCTACCACTTGGAAGAACTATTAACTTCTCGAGGCATACGGCGCTTATATAAAAAAAACATCTCCACAAAAATCCAGCTTGGTCGAAATTTTTGGCTGAGCTACAATGACATTATGGGTTTGAAAATTTAAAAATCTGTGGTGCTTGGTAGAAGCATGAAATAGCTAGAGCAGTAGTTTCCAACTATTGGTGGTGGAACCCTGGTATTAATTACCCAGACCGTTAATTGTGTGCGAAAAATAACATTTGTGTTTTTTCGTAACTAATGTTGGTGTTTTTCATAACAGCATGTCTACTCGTAATTCTTTCTATGTTTTTGTAAGCATTTTGGTTGTTGGAGACCAAATACAAATTTCGTTTCGCATCAGCTAGAAACACACAACAAAATCGCTTGGACTGCGAAAATGGCAATCGACTCGCATTGAACTCAATTGAACCAAAAATTCAAGAAAGTTTGAAAATGAAAAAGACCTTTTGGGGAGGCCACAAACCAATCTGAGCTGGGAACCTCTGAGCTAGAGTCTTAACAAGTCAATGGATTTGTTTTCAAATTTGGAATACCATTTGTTCATAAATATTCCAAACTTAAAGAAAATCGGTTCACCCGTTTAGGCTCTACCTCGATATAAAGAGGATGTTAGGACGCAAATTATTTTTTTCTGTTATCATGTTTCTACCAAACACCACAGAAATTATATTTAAAATATTTTGTTTGTGGCACATACATTGATAAAAATGATATGGAATAAATATAGGTTATTTTCCCACAATTCTTAGTTTAAAACTAAATTTCAAAAAAAAAAAACAGAAGCGTTTTAAAGTAACGTAAATGTTTCAAGATCAATCATTTAAATTTAAAAAAGTTTTTATTTTAAAACTATTCAAATAGTGTGCTTTGTAAAGTCTAATATTCTGAGTGTTTATTACATAATAATTTATTACATATAATTCTTTTTGAAGTTGTTTGTGAAAATATCTTACATATACATATTGAATTATTTAAGATTCTTTTCTCTTTATCAATGAATATATGCGCAAAGAAAACCAGAATGTTTCTATTGCTTTAGTTTTGTTTGTATAGGGGAAGCCGGGGCATAGTGGGTACCCAGGGTGAAATGGGCTGCCTTTGTATTTTTCTCTAGACTAAATGCGCAACTTGGAAATACAAGCTATGTGCTATAAGATTCCACAGGCTTTCATATTTGAGGTAAACCTGCATTTGTACTTTCTTATGATTGTCACACGTTTTTATTAAGTTTGAGAGCCTGTGGTGGAAAATGGGCTTATTTTTCTTTTATGCGAGAAGATGACATTGATGATAAATGCCACTGCATATAGCCGCCATTACAATCATGCTAATATTAAAGCCCATATCGTGCTTGTCTATGAGGAGAAATCATTTATTATATATTAATATATATATTTAAAAAATAAAATACTAAGTTAATTTTCATTATAATTGTTATTTTATTATTTTTGTTTTGAATAATAAAAATAAACTCATTTTTGCAGCTTTCGTTCTAACAATAATCCCTGAGGAGCGCGTTTTGACCCGGTCTCCCCTACAGAAAGAGAAGTAGTTAGAGAGCCAAAAACTAATAATTTTACTATTTTTGTTTTGTATGTTTGAAAAAAAAAACAACTTTTGAAAAAGAATTTGTAAATAATACCTATTTTTCTAGAGGCAGTTGGGGATATGAAAAGAGGAGAATCTAGAGACATTTTTACAAACTATAATATCTAATTACACCCATGAAACGTAAAAAAAAATAATTTTCACTTTTTGTTTTAATTTTATGTTTTCTTTTATTTGCTGTTTTAGGTTATAAGCTTTTTATTGAAAATTTATGATTCCATTTAAGTTTTTTTCCTGCTTTTGATTCATTATTACTTTTCGAGTAAGATTTTTGTTTTTGTTATCATTAACATTGTTCTTTATCTTTTTTTTTTTGTAAAATTATCAAAAAAAAGTAATTCGTAATTAGTTAAATCAAAAGATAACTAAAAAATAAAACAAAAAAACAATGTATAACTACAAGCGTGTGTGTGTTAAGTGTTAATCGTGCTTAGTTATAAATACGAGTATTCAAGGACCGGAATATTATACGAAATTAATTTAAAAATCGAACAACTAATAAAAAAGTATAAGTTTTTAGTTTAAAATAAAATGTATGCATGTGTATAGCTTGTAGTTAAATAAAAAAATTAAGGTGGCGTTTATTTTGGCAATGTTTGCATTTTTTTGTAACCCCTCAACAAGAAAGTGATCGAGGTTCATCAAAAAAAGTACGTGATATATTATTGAAGTCAGTCAATAACACGTGCCGCATAGCAATTGCAATACAAAATACAAGTATTTTTCACAATTTCTTACTCAAAAATTCTGTAAAAATGTTGATGGTAAGAAGTTGATGAAAAATCTTGTGAATTTTCACTAAAAAAAAACAACAAAAATCTTTGCTTTTTGTAAATTTTCAGATTTTAAAAAAATTTACACAGGATTTTGTAAGTACTTTGATCACTCTAAGTTGGAGGAGAGGGGGATTCAAAAATTGCTAGAATAAGTACCACTCTAATACACATGTACACACATTCTTTTCTTTTGGTTTTTTGTTAAATCTTTGTTATTTTTGTTCGATTTTCAATATTAAAATTTACCTTCAGGCTCTTTAGATATTACAGTTGTGCTGCGATCAACACCTCCTTTTTTATCTTCTACAAAAAGAAAATAAAAATTAAATAAAATATTTCCAAGGGTAAACAAATTGCTACATTTTTTTTTTAACTAGAATTTATGACTTTTGTATTTAAATTTAATTTAATTTGTTTTCCCTTTGTATTTTTTTTTTCTAAATAATTTTTGTTATCAAAAACTTTTTTTGTTTAAGGTGAAAAAGCTTATTGAAAAAATAGAGCTAGTACTTTTAATATTTTTATTAAAATTATACATAATTAAGTTTAATATAAAAATAGAAATAAGAGATTTAATTTTTAATAGAAAGAAAAATTCAAAATTAATTTAATGTTTGATATGAGAGTAGTTCATATTTTTTTAAAAATAATTTGAATAAAAATGTCAAGCCACTTAAATAAATTTTAAAACATTAATTCAGAAGTACTTATGTATAATTTAAGGAAGTGATAAATTAATAGAATATTCTGTAAGCATAAAGTTACTTTTTTGTTTAAATTTAGATTGAACTTATCATACCAAAAGTGCAACTGAAGAATGAAAATGAGAGAAATTCAATTCAAACAAAAACAAAGAAAACATTATAAAAAGCTTTCTAAAATTGTTTGAAAAATCACGGTAGGGACTAAAACTTTTTATTTCTTAGCTTTTTCTTATTTATATCCTTAATTTACCCCTCCAAATTACAGATTATTAATATCTGCTAAAAACACGATAATCTCAGAATCCAATCGAATATTATTAACGAATTTTCATTAAACCATTTTGAGCGTATTATGTCACAGGCAAATTAAGTTTTGTATTTTTTTTATTTTAAGTCGATACAAAAATTGTATCCAAATGTGTGTTTTGGAGAGTTCTAGACAATTACAAAACAGTGAAGAACAGTGAAGTTCCATGGACGGTTTAACACCGAAATTAGGCTGTTTATAACCGTAGTCTCTATAAGAAAACTCAAATTGAGCTCTTTGAAAACATCTGTAACACACTGCTACTAATTAACTGTACTTTACTGTACTGTACTGTACTGTACTGTACTGTAGATACTACTGTAAACTACTGTTTGTAAAATTTACCCGAAGACAAAATTTGTTTGCTATTTTTGAGGACTTAACGATGATATAAACATCAATGATAAATTTAAGAAAAATCAATAGCTCTATTTTGAAATATTGAATATGAATTTATTTTGGAAAATCTTGCCATGCAATTTTTGTATAATAGTGTGACCGATTCTTTTGTATAAAAATGTTAATCAACATCGCTCGAGCGTTATGTAGAGAAAGGAAAAATTAAGAAAGCCCGGTTTTATTTGACATATATTTGAGATTTCATTATCCATTGAAGATTTTAACTCTGAAAAGCATCGAACTAATGATTTTTTAATCCAGCCATATCGGTTTAAAAAAGTGGCTTTAAATGGCATAACACGGGAATTCATCACTGGTGGATGATTGTTTGCAATGGACCGAACGGAGCTCTCATCACGTAACTTTGCTGACGAGTATCGTCTACGTGATAGCTGTGAATGTCCCTGATCACACGTGAAGAAATTCAAGCATTTTCTGCGATTTGTGATGGTGAGCGGGGTAACTTGCAGAAGAGGGAGGGGGATGAAATATTTTTAAATATTTGAAAATATTCAGTGTAGAAAATTGACGTTCTCTTTTGTGTTGCTTTTTCTATCCAATCCAACCAATTAAATCGTGTCTTTCATTATGGAAATACGAAAAACACAAAGAGGAGAACAAAATCTGCAGAATAATTTTCTTCGAATCTGAACACTTTCGTTCTTCACGTGTAATCAAGCACAATGGGCCAGCGCACACGAGATGAATTCTTCCGCCAGAACACTAAGTTTTTAGGAGAGGGAAGCGAAGTGTGCGGAACGAAACGGAATGAAAACTCTACCATGTTTTGAGTGGAAGAATGAGGTAGAAAACGAATACACACACAAGTCTCTCATTTTGAGGTCTATAAAAAATACTAACACAGTAAAAATAGGTACATGTATATATTTTTTCTACCAGAATAATTCATCCCGTGTGCGCTTGCAGTATGGTATGAAACCGATTTTCCACCCGAAATAAATCATCTCGTGTGCGCTGGCCCAATGATATCGTCATTAGTTTGCTTCACGCAACACCACTGCTATCGTATCGTCTATCGTTTTGGATTTCTCAATTTGTAGCGCCACTGAATACAATTTCTCTTAACTGTCATTGCGACTCTTTGTGCAATATTGTAATAATAATTTATGTCCATGAATGGTTATGTAAAACAGAACGACAAACGTAATTAGTGTGACGAGGAGTTATAATCTTTGATAGAGTATGTGTGCGTATATCATAATTCTTCAGCTTGTATGTCATTTGAGGTTTCACATTTACATACTGATTATATTGACTTTATTGAATCTGTTGTCGCTCTGTAGTTTCAATTGATGCTGCGAAACACTTTTTGCAGATATTTATTGTTGTAGATACTAAAAACTAACAAAACACAACAACAACGATAGCTAAACTGGTATCTTGCATTACCTATCGACAAGACTAACGTGAAGTTAAAATCAAATCGTCAAGTCGATATCGTTAAGACCAGTGTTTTTCAAACTGTGGCTCGCGAACCCCAAGGGGGTGTCGCAGTCCTAAGCCATTAGGAATGTACCTACTAAAAAAATTGAAACACAACAGTTTTTAGTCATATTGTTTTTTTTTTTAATAAATGTTCAAAACTTTGTTGTATCTTTATTAACAATCAAATCGGTTCCCTATTGAAGGAAGAGAACTTGAGTTCACATTGGTATAAAGTGGTGAATGGCACTAATAATCTTAAGGCCAACTCTGGATACTTTCCTCTTCTCTTGATCCAGAAATTATCAACGGTTTTTACATTGGATTCTGAGCCAACCATCTGCAGCTAAATCTGTAAGATTTTCTTTCATCTTTACCGATGGAAGATCGGCCATATTGAAAAAAGGATTTAGGCTAGTCGCGCACATGCAACTGCTACTGCAACAAAACAGTTTAGTCACAAGTTGACCGATGAGCGCGCTGCGCGCACATAGGCAACTCCACAAGCAATCACGCTCACGCCTTACTAAACCAACACACTGACAATATTTATTCAATTTTTCTACCTCATAAATACAAAGAAAAAGAGTATTGACTTTGTCCTAGTCTTTTGTCCACAAAATAAAAGAATAGATACATTTGTTCACAGTACACATATTGTGTTGTTCTCTTTCGCTGTGACATAAGTCACTTTGGAAAGAACAAAATTCAACGATGTGGTTAAATATCTGCAACTATTTGGTTGCATGTGCGCGCAGTTACATATGTATTAATCTATATTGCTATGTTCCCACCAAAATGAAATCCGAGATTTCGGTTGAAAACTTTTGATATTTTGAGCCGCTGGAACAAGGTTTCATAGAAATTTCAACGAAATCTCAATAAAAACTCGTGATTCCAACGAAATCTCAATTAAATTCTACTCCACCAATATAAAATCTAAAATTTTGTTAGCTGAAATCTCGGATTTCATTTTGGTGGGAACATAGCATATGACACAAATTGAAAAACCGATTTCGGGAAATCGTCCAGTTTGTGGCAAAACCCAAACTGAAAAGTTGCTTGAATCGACATACAACTGAATAGTTTCTGCATGTGCGCGCTGTCCCATATGAGTCAATAGGATTCATTTTTGCAACCACACAGTTCCGAAACTGAAAGTTGCATGTGCGCGATTAGCCTTAGGTGCCAGTTATAGCTATCATTGAAACTCATCATTGAAAACTTTAATGATTGATTTTGAGGCGTTAAGAAAGCAAAATCATCTATTATTTTGATGGACGATTAATGCTCAAGACATAATTAATATTTCTAGCCAAAAAAAAGTTTCAAATAGGTCCAACTTTTCACTAAAAATGGCTTTCAATTTTTCAATGATCATTGGTAAGGTAGTTCAATCATTGAAATAAGAAAAGTCTTTTTATGTGGAAAGTTGGGCCAATTTGAATAATTTTTTTGGCTAGAAATATTAATTAGGTCTTAACCTTTATTTCTCCATCAAAATAATAAATGATTTTACTTCCTAAAAGACTCAAAATCAATCATTAAAATTTTCAATGATGAGTTTCAATGATAGCTATAACTGGCACCTTAGTATCCATCCCTGTCCATTTCTACCTTCAGAATCGAGTTTTGATGGAAAGTCGCTTTATAGTTTTTCTCCAAATCATGCAAACTCTCATGAGAGGAATATGAGATTATGAAATTTCGTGAAGGATTTTTTGAACACAGGGAAAAGAATCATTTCTTTTTTTTGCAAATACTCCGATCACAAACGAAGTTTTGCGAGGAATCTTATGATTTCGTCTTTGCAGTAATAATATTTTCTTCTCTCCCTTGGAGGCTTGTCATCAATATGTTTAAGTTGTCAAAAAGATCAGCGAGACATTAAAATTTTAAAAGCCAAGTGGGGACAGAAAAATTATTTGACTATCCATATTTTGAATCTTGTACGAACATCAATTATAAAGCTTTTAATTCCAGAAATCATGTCAATACCTTACAACCATCCGAGTTTCTTGTGATAAAGGAAATTTTGATGGGTTCAATTCATGTCGTTTTTTAAATAACTTACAAAGCATTATTATGAATGTGGGGCTCGCCACAATGTTTTTACTAACAAAGGGGTCGCTTACTCAAAAAGTTTGAAAAACACTGGCTTAGACGATAGAAATTTTTATGCTTACGTGAAGCATAGCTATCGATGCCGATATCGAAAACGAAATCGTGAATCTTACGTGATGAAGGTCCAGGCAATTTCCATGGACTTTTTTAATGTGACGCTTGTATAACACGTAGTTCTAACTTGAATAGGAAGTATAAAAAGTAATTCATTCATGAACTGAAGCGCTATGAGCTCTGTAAGCGCTCTAATATCGCCACTCAACAGTACTGTGTGATTCTAATTTATTTTTAATTGTATATCCAGATCAGACACTTCTAAATCTACCCCTTAGGGCCATTTTTTCAGTGCAGAGTTAACTCTGAGCTTAATATTTCAATAACTAAAACTATGGAAATCGAGATTGCGCCGAAACAGAAGATGTCCTCACTTAAGTCCCTCAGAATTAACTCAGGATTCAAATTGACTAAAAAACAATTTTCTGGAGTTAACGCAGGTTAAACCCCGAGACTAGGATGGTCTTGCACTGAAAAACTGACTTTTAAAAAGATAAAATCGATAACTTTGTTACGATTTTTACTTATAAAGGAAGTATTTATTGGTTTCGTATCAAAAAAATCGAGGTTATAATCAAATCTTAAAGATAACTATTCGATTTCAACTTACTGAAGTAAACTAAGTTAAAAATGGGTCGCCATTACTTATGTCGGTCAAATCTGCATTTTTATGTAGTTTACTTTGAAAGAAAATTCAGTTTTTGTTTAAACTCATCAACAACGAATCAAACCACTTTTTTTTTAAGAAAACTGTCTTCTTATTTCATTAACAAATTCTGTTCAAATTTTGGATTGAGGTAGGTACTTCTAACAAGTGCAAATAACATTCCATGTCAAAATCTTACACAAATACTTTTTTTATAAACAAAAACAACTAAGAGAAAAAAGCACTAAAGCACTGTATTTTTTTAATTACTAAAATGCTAGGTACGTACACATCAAACATAGATAATTATTGAAATTTTCCAAACAAATTTTTTTTAATTTTTCAAAATAAATATCAACTTTTCATTTGAAATTCAATATTTGAAAAACGATCCATTGAATTTTTCTAACATCTATTTTTGAATTATAATTAATGAGTAGATACCTCCTCAACAATGGCATTATATGTACGTATCTGTTTGTGCCAATGCCAATGCCAATTCCAATTTAAAATAATAAAAGAAAAGAAAAAAAAACAAGAAGCAACATTAACAAATGGGTGAACGTTTTAGTTCTTTGTCTAAAAATCATGCTCCAGAAGTTTTCAAGCTAATTCATCAATAATAATTGCCAATTGGATTCCGATGTCATCGAATGCTTGGGGCATCACTATTCTACTAAAAACTAAAAAGTTTGAACAACAGCGGAACAACAAACAAATAGAATAGATTAATTCAGCCCACCATTCTTTCTTATGACAAAATAAATGTATACACCCGCAAATGTTTAGAAAAATGTCATGAAATAGATATGTAGGTACATATATCATTTTGATTCAGTTTAAATATGGAACCGTTTGAGAATACAAATTTGAAGAAAAAAACATGTATAGGTTCGTACGTATATAAAAAAATTCTCAACATACTCAGTAGCTTCATTAAACACATTAAATTTGTAACATACAACAAATCCGTAAGTACGAAGACAACAGAAAAAAATATATTATGAAACATTGTCCGTTAGAAATTTACCTGCACTCTTGCTAAACATTTACTTTTTTTAGTAGAATAATTATAATAAATTTCAAGAAAGAATTTCTTGAAGAGAACACAAATAGTTTTAAAAAATACAAGGAATAGTTTTGATTTATACTGACTTTTAAATTCGAAACTAGAAATATTTATTAAGGTTGGGAGACAAATAATAAGAATGACAACAACATACATGAAAAAAATAAAATTAAAAAAAATCAACAAGTGTACAATCACATATCTTTCAAAATAAAATTGCAGAAAATGCCTGCAGAGTATAAAAATAACATACATTCCTAGAGGGGAGAAAAATACAAAACTAAATTTTGAAATATATATAGAAATAGATATAAGATACTATGTTAGGAGACGAAAAGTAAAAATAAAAAAACAAAAAACATGACAAAAATTTATTGAGAAATAAAAGTTGAGAAATGAAAATTGAAATGCGTGTATTGTTTTTTTTTTTGCCATCGGTTTTTGTTTACTTATTTTGTTAATGGTTTATAAAATAGTAAAATATCAATATATTATTAATTAATTAATGTAGATTGGCTTTTTCGTGAACCATAGGACTGATTTACTACAAAATACGAATATTATTTATAGATTTACTCGAATTATGTTATAAAGTAAAATTGTATTTCATTTTTTTTTTTTATTTTATTTAGATATAAAAAGTATAGAATAATTTATGACTCAGCTAATCAGTGTTGAATTTAGTTTTACTTATGAAATTTTTAATGTTTTTTAGTTTTTTTTTACTTACCTTTGACATCATCATCTTCAAGAGTTGTGCTTGATGAATCAGTTGATTCTTTGACTTGAGATCCTTCACCTTTTTTGGTAATCATACTTCTGCCTTCATTTTTTTGAAATCACAGTAGAAAAATAAAAAAAAATAAAAAGTATTATTTTAAAAATAAGAAAAGATGAATTTACATCTTTAGAAAAACAGAAAATAAATACAAAAAATAAGGAAACATATGGTTGGATCACAGGTTCTCTGTATTTATAGGGTACAATGATAATTAAGCATTTCGTATTGTTTTTTTTTTGTATCGGAAAATTAAATAGCTAGCTCAGAAAATTTTTACACATTTTTCAACAACAACAATACCAAATTGAAGATATTTTAGTTCAGTATCACAGAACTTGGAGTCGCATCGTTGACCAATGGGCTGGAGGAGGAAGAGTAGGATTATGAATACAGGATGGTTGATATAACATTATGAAATTTAGGTACATTACACATCAATTGGGTCCCATTCTAAACTACGTTGTTTGGATGGATTTTCCATACAATTTATTCTTCATGAAAATGGTCGATAAAATAAAGCAAAATGAAATAGTTGAAAGACACTTTATAATGTAGTTATAATATCAGTTTTTCAAAGATGACTGTCCTTAAAATTTCTTTATACGAGACATTGTGTACTTAAGTTTCGATGTTTCAAAGACATGCGGGGTATATAAAGTCAGTGTTATCGTTTAACAATCGCCTGATAAAAATAGAAAAAACATTAAATCTTCGGAATTTGGCTCTAAGAACGCAATTTAGGTATCAATTTATTCTCTTAAAACTAAATCAACATTCTTAAATACTAGTTACATAACAATTATTATCATAATAAGCTCTTTAAGATTTTTATTTTTAAAAGCATTAAAAATACAATACTAACTCATCCTCCAATGAAACCTAAAAGGCTATTCTATCTATCAAAAATTTAAACCAGATATTAATGCATTTCAAGAAAATCACCTTATTAAACAAAAATTAAATGAAGATATTAAAAATATAAATTACAAACCATTGTACATTTTAATAAGAACTAAGACCATTGCAAAGCTCAAAAGAATAATTAGCACTGCTGCAGCACAAAACAAAAATGCCTCAAGAACGAGTCCAGTATGGTTTACACCAGCCATTACAAAATTGGTAAAAGATACAAATATTGCACCTGGAGAAAAGCTCGTAGATTCCCAACAACAGGAAACTGTGTTGCTTATAGAAGAACTCGGACCAAACTAAAAAAAGAAATAACTTAGTCAAAAAGATCTTCTGGGGCAAACTTTGTCAACACATTGAACACGTCATTGGATATGAAAACTTCATTGCTCACGAGCACACAAAGATTGTCCGTAGTTCTAAGATAAAAGAAATCACAATGATCCTGAAGTAATAGCATTTGCTGACAGATGAAAACAAATTATAGCGAATACAATACTTATTCTGAATTTTTTATCGAAGACATCATAAATTTCATTATGTCAGCAGGCAAAAATAAGTCCGGAGTTAATGTGATCTTTTCACTTCCTCACACTCTGATAAATCAGTTGATAGGAAAAAAGAGGCAGTTTTGGGACAACACGAGAAGTTCATACAATCATACACCTTGAAACTTGAAGGAAATTTGTCAAGCACTAACCCTATAGTGTAGCCTATCATCTGATCTAGAAAAAACGTTTCATCTATCGTGTCAAAACGGATTTAGTTTCTGATGCCTGAGTTGGGAGTTTTCCATCAAATCCTTAAATTAATACGTTTATGACTTGGGCGAACTTTATGAGTCAATATTGATGAGTATAGCTCTTCATTGTTCAAACAAGATAATGGAACTCCGAAACACCCCTATTCTTAGTGAAAGTCATTATTTTTCAGCTCATAATAGCCCAGTTTTTTAGTGCATTTTTATCTACGCTAGGAAAAAGTAGCATATTGAATACAAAACAACAATACGGAGCTATACCAAATTGTTAATGTATTTAACATTTTACTTTTTTTTTAAGCGAAGATAAAAATGCACTAAAAAACAGGCTAATATTTATGTAAAAACTTCTGGGGATCCAACACGGGTGAAATCTATTTTGGAAGTGGCGTTTATACATGATTCAAGATACAGGCACAGTAGTTCCTCCCACGAAAATAGATTTGCTTCAAAAGAAATTAGGTACGTTCAAAGTACCCAAGGGACTTGGTATTCAGTCAGCTGCATTCATTGAACGTAAACCAAGGAAACTAGTTTTTTTTTAAATGGCAAAGTTGGAACTTTACTTCACACCTTTACTTTCAGTTGATCGAGAAGAAAGTAGCGACAATTTGTTTGTCTAAGAAATACCTCAAACCAGGCATAAACGTTTCACGAATTGTTATAAAGTATCTTTAAAAGAAAAGTTTTTTCAATGCTATTTGATTTTGGCATATAAAACTAAAAAATATCATATAAAACTTATAATTTTTCAACATTTTTTACACAGTCTTTCATTTTCTTTTTCGTATTTGACACGAACCCCTTCCCTCAAAATGGTAAAAAATAAACAAAAACAATTTGCACATCTGCATGTGACGGTTCACACACACATCGATACAAAAACATCAGAGTTAAATGGAATGTATTTTATAGTTTTATTGGTGTTTCGGATCGGAGAGTTCTTCCGAATTGCCGATCGAAAAGGCCATAAGGCAATAAGCTCTCATTTCACTTATCTTAATTCTCATATTAAGTGCATAAGCTCTTTGAAATATGTTTGTAAAGCCTTCACAATCCATGAGATGTAATCTTAATGTGAAACTATTTTTAATATATAAATGTGAAAATATGAAATATAAGGGAGACTTTACTTGACTTACATTCCATCAGTCAACTTTCAATAAAGTTGCATTCATTGGAACGCAATATTTTGACATCTGACCAATTAGAGACTAGAAACTTGCCTGACTTTCTACCTAGTTCGTACATTGCCTTCCGGTTGCTTTGAACATGCGAGCTCCGAGGCTCAAATCTACCTAGTTTTGGTTTGTGTAGAGCGATAAAAAAATCAAATATTTTTAAAATAGCTTCCCGTTTTTGTAAAGAAAGTTACTCTGCGTATTTAGGACGTGTCTCAATTTTGGTTAGATTTAATCCCTGTTAAATCTGATCCGTTTAAATAGGGACGAATAAAAATTAAGGCTTTTGCTGTGTCAATTGAATTAAAGGGTTTTTACATTTCCCATTAGTTTTGTTGTTGCATTTTTTCAGTAATGACAGTTCGCCAAACAAAGAACTCAGTTTGTAAAATGAATGAATCATCTGAAAAAACATTTTCAATAAATTTTAAAGATTCTTTTGCATCACAAATTATTGAATTTGTTTGATTTTCTTGAACTCATACCTAAATTTTTTGTAAGACTTTCGTCTACAATTTTTAATCTTTTCATTAGATTTTTTGTATCTTTCCTGATAGGATTCATGACTTCACGACAACCAAATAAAATATTTATCTACATTCATCTCCCTCACTCCTTCATGAGCATAGACATGTGAAAAATTAACCACTGGCTAAAATTTTAACGAGCTCCTGAGCAGGTTAAACTTTAACGTCTATATTCCGCCCCCGAGATAAAAGGGCCCCCACGATACAGAGCACTCGATGTGCGTAAGAAATTTTTCATTGACATGAATACGACACACAATGTCGATTTCATTTTTAGAAAGTACTTATTTTTGTTTGCATGTGTGTTTTTGATAGTTTTCCTATACGTATCTTATGTACTCTATCTATGTACATCCAACTAACTGAGGCAGCCGTAACTGTAACGAGCAACCACTTTGTTTTTTATTGGAACGCGTGCCAGAAGCCCAGGGAAATTAGACGAAAATATGGCAAAACTAGGAAAAAATTCTTACAAAACTGAATTTAGATGTGGACCTTCATTTTAACGTCTAAAGCATTTAATAAGAAGTTCATACTCTTTACTTGGGCATGGGCTTATATTATTGGGGGTAAGGAAATGCTTATATGCACTAAAAAATAGCTTACTTTTTATCATACAATCAATAATAAATTTAGAGAAAAACCTGCAAGATTTTAATGACCAGTTTAGTTGAAAAAATTTATTAAAAATTCGTTGGAACAACAGATTTTGAGACAAACCACACTACGACTGTGGCACACTTAGGTAAATCTTAATACTGAGCACACTGAGTGTTTTACCGTGTTTTTCTCAAAATTTCTTTGTCGAAAAAAATATTATAAACTTTTTTGTGTAAAACTTTATAAGCTAAAATGTAAATCTTTTGTAAATTACACGATTTTTAAGATTTTTACCTTTTACCGTACAAATAAAAGGCAATCGTTGAACCGCCATATTTTTAAGACTTAAGCTAAGATTAGACGGTCACCGATAATGGTCAACGCATTGACTCCTTGACGTCACCAGAAATAGTACTGTCAACGCGTCAGCGATTGAAACGTTAAGATCACATGAATCACGCCACTCGGTCAATGTTGTCCCATAATGCTTTGAAGTGTCAAATCACCAAAATAAACTCTCAAATTCCATCGTAGGATGTCTACGATGTCCTCTAAGAATCAGAAAATTTGGATGTTTTTTACTGCTCGAAAAAAAATGATTTTAGGGCAATTTCGTGACACTTGGATCGAAATATACTTTTAATGTCAAAATATAGTTCGTCCCCCATCTCTCAAAGCTATTTTAACTGTCGATGTATTAAAATTACTCAAAAAACGCAAAATTTTCTAGATAAATATGGAGGTCAAATCAAACTACGTTGACATGGCAGAAACTTCTGCTGTGTCAACGTAAGAATACAGTCAATGCGTTGGTGAACGTGTCCGAACTTCGTTGACAGAGTGATAACACGGACAAAGAAAATAATTATCGCATTGACGCTTAAATTTGTATCAACGAGAGTGTCTTCGCAGCCGTAAAAGCTTCAACAGTATTCTGCGTTGACTATCACATGACAAGACGATTTTGGAACAGCATTTGACGTCACGTCAGAGAGTCAACGCTTTGACCATTTCCGTTGATCGTCTAATCGTAGCTTAAATTATGTAAAGTTTTTAGATTGTTATTCATTTAAAATAAGTGGATGTAAGTTTATTTATACTGTCAGGAAAAAGAGGGCCCCTAAAAACTTTTCGATACTGGGCCCCTGAAATGCTCGCTACGCCACTGCGTATAGATAGACATGAATGGCAGCTACATGTTATCTTGCTTGGTGACTCAATTAGCGCTGCAATGTACCGTTTTGATACCATAACTCGATTATCCTGTGGATGAAAGTAAATAAGAGTTGAGGGATTTGTGGGTATACCGCTGTGTGGATCAGCTTCCAGGCCATGAAATTGATAACGATATACCAAGCTGGGCAATTTGCTGGTAGACTCAAACGAATCGTCCATCTGCTCATGAAATCAGATATATTTTTTGAATTAAATAAAACGGTTGGGGGATATGACAAGATTATGGTACGGTATAGGTATGTTTGAATGAGCAATAGGAGTCATTGTGCCAAACATAGCAGCTAGTAGAATGGTATTGACGCACAATCAAACCAAACAGTGTGATCCAGCAGCCAATGTGCACCATAAATCCGAAGTCCCTATGCTCGGGATCCTTGGAGTTCGATTCATGAGAAAACGATTCAGAATGTTCGTTTTAAATCCATTTCTTCGCGTTGGGAAAAGAGAGAAGAGAAATTCAATGATCTTCGGGTTATTAAGTTCGTTAAGGTCTTCAAAAATGCTTCTTCCTAGAGCGGGTCAGAGCAAAAGAATGACTTTCTTTTCACTTGTGAGTACCTAATATCCAGCCTCCCCACATGTTATCCTACTTGCCAGTATCCAGTACATGTTGCAACGACCCTGTCTATGCCTTGAAATTGTCTGCCTACCAGATCAATTACTCGGGATTTGCTGCAGGGGGGCCAGATTCTCCTGGACAAAGTACAGTTGGCTAAACTACTAAACAACTCCAAGAGGATTGTTGACACTTTCTAACAAATACCGATCTAGTGTTGTCACTTCGCCCACCCGTTAATTTCCCACTATGACCTGGAAGTCAGGATGATCTTGAGTTTAATATTCAGGCTTGCGAGCTCATCTCGGCATTGTTGAACACTTCTAGAGGATGATGTAGCCGAATCAATTGCTTTATCAGCTGCCTAATTGCCTGTGAAGAAAGCTACATATATTCCGGTTGTTGTTTGGATATTGGATCTTTTTTAGGTAATTTGGCTTGAAAAACGGTGACCTATACGGAGACAAGGTATTAACATTGTATATCCAATCTATAGTATTCTCATG